>JAUBNQ010000007.1:11806538-11821216 GCA_032353495.1 Ctenopoma kingsleyae | reverse complement strand
CTCTCTCTCTCTCTCTCTCTCTCTCTCTCTCTCTCACACACACACACACACACACACACACACACACACACACACACAGAGTGAGAAAGAAAGAAGGTGTGTGGGGGTAATGAGGCAGAAAACAACATGATAGTGTGGATTCAATTTTTAATTCTTATTTTTCAATGTTTCACTTGTGGGTTCAAGCAAACCTTGTTTTTCAGTTGCCAAATCACAATTGTTTTTTTTGTTTTTTTGTTTCGTTGTTCCCAGTGTTTATTTTTCTTGTCAAACAGAAGTTTAGACACCTTAGCTTTATGGCAGCAATGTCAAAGTGCTCTTCTCAAAAGATTTAGTCCAGTGAGATATCACACAGATACATACACTTCACAGACAAAACTTTCCCTGTGTGTTTAACGGTGTGAGAGAACACAAAAAAAGTATAGGGGAGAGTATAAAACTTAGTAACTGGAACATTAACAGATGAATAACCAGTAAAAATGCAATATTACAATATCCACAAGAATGACAGAGCGTGGTAAAGCTATAAAATTCAACATTAAAAGATTATAGCTTCTCTATCGGCTATTTAACAAACATTTTGTATTATAAGACTCTTTACAGTGCTTGAAGTTCAGAAATGGCAATAAGACTGCCACTGGACCAAGGACCAGTAATGGGTATTACGAGCACTTTATATCTAACATACTCAGCTTGAAAAGATGTGTTTCTTACTCAAGATATCATTTAAACAGTAGCCTATTTTCCATGGGTGCTGTCCGCTTTTTAAAACATCAGGTCTTTATGACAGCTGCAAATTACCATCCACTAGTTATTTAAACATATAATGAATAAATATTTATATTTAATAAGTATATTATAATTATTAATAACACAAATGATCCAAAGGTTTTAACATTCCAACTTGCCATTTTGATAACATAAATCATTGTTATGGTTTGAATAAGATCATTTTAAAGAATTCTTTTTAAAAATGTATTATACATATTTAAAAAAATATGTATCCCATGATTTCAGTGTAGGCTCTACATAAAAACACATAACCTACAAGAAGCAGCCTAAATGCTAATATTATGCTAAATAGACTTAGAGACTGGTAAGCACACACACAAACTGACACACTACAGTGTTGTTTTACT
This sequence comes from Ctenopoma kingsleyae, assembly GCA_032353495.1. NCBI lineage: Eukaryota > Metazoa > Chordata > Actinopteri > Anabantiformes > Anabantidae > Ctenopoma > Ctenopoma kingsleyae. The sequence goes on along the minus strand of JAUBNQ010000007.1, from coordinate 11,820,077 downwards.
GTATTATTGTTTATTACTGTGAGTATTAAAATCACATTTACAACAGTGAGTGCTCAGTCTGCCTCAGTAATAATGATCCTAATAAGTGCTTTTTCCTCTGTATGTTCAGGCGACACACTGGGGGTCTGCAGCAACATCTGAATGGGAGGAACCCAAATCGAGGAACTTAAATGGCCATAAAGCTGTGTGGGCTGTCAGTAATGGAACCTAAGCTCTTCTCAGAGCCACACACCACATTTACGGGTTATGACCAGAGTCTGCAAGAGAGGAAGATTGAAAATTGAGGGAGAGGAGTGATTGTAGTTGGACTGTGTTGTGCGGGGGGTGAGGGATCTTATGGCATAGTCCATTAGACTGGTCAATGGTATCTACTCTGTTCAAGATTGCCAGGGGGCTAAAAGGGAGGGTGTGTGTGTGATGAGTGGTGGGGGGGTTCAGGTTAATGTTGAGGCATGTATCTGCAAACCGTCTCTTCCTGCCTCTTCTCAACGGACAGCCAAAGTTCTCACCTGCACTTCCCTCCTTCATCCTCTAACCCCCACCACACTACCACCTCCACCCCTCCTCTCCACTTTTCAAAAATAGTGTCCCACTTGCTCATGGGCTGAACATTAAATAAGACTCCCTCCTTCGCCCCCCACCACCCCATCTCTCCCTGGCACCATCTCCCTCCCCTCACTTGGAGGCCACTGTAACTCTATGCATCCGACTGTGGCCATCATTTATCACACTGCACTCCTGCATGCAAATTTCACAAGTCTAATAGTGTTATATATGCCATTCAATTATTATTTTATAATATTTAAGTATATGAACGGCAATTATTTGTATCTCATTTATTTTCCTGAAAACTGAAATTGGCCAAACTAAAACAACAATGTGACAATATGTTTCCTGCCTGGTGTCTGGATGGTTTGTTGGAAATCTGGGCTGAGCGACAGCCAGTATCATCATCATCAACTCTTGCCAGCTTTTCATATTTAAAGCCAGCAAGGGTTTAATTACCAAATGATGACAGTGTCATATGGTACCATGATGGCACAGAATGAGGGTGTGTAATGTGCATACGTGTGTGTCTCTCTCCCTCTCTGTGTTGTACAGATTTGTTTGTGGCAAGTGTGAGAGTGTGAACACCTCTTTGTGTTAACATCATGACAGTAGGTAGCTGAAGGGTCTGAGCAGGGAGACAGACAGCGGGCAGGAGGTGTTGTGGGAGAAAAAAAACAAACAGTAAAACATCTGTAATTTGTAATTCCCCAGTATTCAATGGCTGCTCATGGATTAAAGATTAAAATCTATTGTCTTGACAGATGGGAGAGAGAGGGTAAGGAGAAGGGGACACTCATGCACATCCCATTTCCATTTGTATATGAGCAGCACAGTTTGGCTAATCACAGTGGAAAAATAAGCTGTCTGCTTGCCTCACTCTGGGCAATGCCACCATGAGCCTTAATTCCAGCTGTGGAGACATTAGAGACAGAGGACTTGTTCTGTTGTGATGGCATCATGTCAGACTGCAATGGGTATTTGTTTATTAATATTCCAGTGGGAATAAAGCACAGAGGCGCACTGTGATCAGCAGATATGACATTATAATACGGTAACTCCCACCTTCCCAAACTATCAAACCAGCTGTGCGGAAAACAACTAGAAGTGTTGTGGATGACAATAAAACTCTTTAGTTGGCTCTTAAGGCCATGCAATGCAGCAACAAAAGTGATCATCAAACTGTTGGTGGTTATATTTAGAAAGGCTTCTGTATAATAAAAAAATGTCATTGGTTGTTTGAAATGTTGATAATTGTGCACAGAATTGTGCACAAGATGCTGCATGGATGAGTTACAATTTCTTGTTTAGTCTGTGTGGTCCGCATTGAGAGGACTCCGTGTGTGTGTGTGTGTGTGTATGGGGTAATGGTCTGGTCAGTGGAGTGAAGCAGACCACCTGAGAGTTGTTTTTGGGCATTAGTGTGTGTTCTCTCTCTCTCTCGCTCTCTCTCTCTCTCTCTCTCGCTGTATGTGTGTGTGTGCGTGTGTGATATGTGACACTGGCCATCTGAAGGAGGTGCCTTGCTCTCCCTCTCCAAGCTGCATGAAAGGGAGCTGAGAAGCCCGATGAATTAAAGCCTCTCTTCAATAAAACATCAGAGTCTTTCAGTAACACACGCTTGAGATGGCTCAGTAATTGACTTTTGGACTTTAGGATTTACATGAACCCTCCAAAAGCAGCTTACCTGTGCAGTGATGCCCCTTGAGTCCACATCCATTCCCTGCTGATGTGGATTTTCATAAACTCATGCAGTCTTTTTTTTTTCTTTTTTTTTTTTGCATCTATGATAAATGCAAAACTATCCAGTGGAGATAATTTGATGGATTTCTTGAAATGTTTGAATTTATTTATCTTGAATAAGAAATCCTGCTAAATAAATCTTTATCCCTCGATATTTGGCACACTTGTATTATAATGTAGTCACAGTGGAGATTCAACTCAGTGATTGTTTGCTTATTTATAAACATAAGTATTAACCTTGCTCTGATTGTTTTATCTACTTGAATGTATGTTATACTTGCAGTACAGTTAATTCAACTGTTTGTATACTAATGTCATACAAAAAGCAAAAATAATGCAACTTAAATACAATGTATATCATAAAAACATCATATTGGACCAGAGCAGTATATTTTGATGTTAAAACTACACATTGTTGACTATTTGTCAGACCAAGCATTATTTATTACAGTTGGTCAAAGTAGCCCAAGAGGCTTTGGTACCTTTTTATTTTCTCACAGCTAGAGCCCACAAGCTATTAAAGAGTGCAGGACTGCTGCAATGTACAATTGCACACAAGCTCACATGGGCCCAGTAACATTAGCTTCTTATGTCTGTCAACATACAGTATATGAAATGTGAATCATGAGTGAAAATTCGAGTCTAGAATATTACACATCTGGATGCAGTAAAAATAAAAGGCTTTGTTGGAGAGATGAATCTGGACAAATTTGTGAATTCACTTCTCATCTCATGCAGCACATAATAAACTCTTTAACAAGATGGGGAAAGTAAGAGTGAAGGAAGATCTATGGGAGGGGCAGAGTAGCTTGGCAGATTTAATTAATTACTGCATATTAAAATGTTTGTTTACAGAAGTGAGCAGCTACAAGAGGTCCGATGTTAATTAATTTAAGGCGTACTTCCCCCAGCCTCAGCGATGTGTCACAAGCTGCAGAGCTACTCCCTTTGGCAGGGACTCTGCGTCTCATTGGATATCCATCAATTGCTGTGAGGTGTGTAAGAAACAAAGATGCACAGTGCACAAATTAGACCCAATGTTAACATGATTGCATATTAAGATTCCTAATTAGCGGGCAGAAGGAAAAGGTGAAGTAGCTGAGTATGTGGTGCATGGATGGCTATTCAAGAAACAGCAGCTGAAGCATGAATGTTTGTCTGTGGAACATCTATTTTCTGTTTCACTATTACTGAATGTTAAGCTTAGGGTCCATGCTTAGCAGCCCAGACGCTTTTGTCTACAGCGCTTGTTGACAGATCCAGCAGCAGCTGGACAAAGTCAGACTGCTTAACGCGGCCGCTCTTCTGTCTGGTCTCTAGAGGTTCCTCTTCGGACAATGATGTATCTAACTCCCCTTTGAGGTCAGCTGGACTGAGTCCAGAACATCACCTGCAATCAATAGTGTGGGTAAAGCAGGCCCAACTGAACGCATGTGAGGGCAAAGACTCCACTCAGAAGCCCACTGTGGGGAAAAAAGGCCTGCATGGCCCATTGCCTTGCTAAAACCAAACCACAGCCAGGTTGACGCGTGACACAGTGGTGTCTTTAGGAGAGGTGTGTAAAGATAGAGACAGGGACAGAATGAAAATAGGATTGTTTAGAGGAAATATTGAAAAATACAAATAAAAACGAGAAACACTGGAAGCAAAACCAAATTACACTCCGAACAATGAAACACTGCATTTTCAAATGTCTGTAGCTGGTAAAACTGTCTGTGTGTTGTAGGGACAACAAGGGGACAGATCAAGAGGAGAGAGAGAGAGTGAGAGAGAGGGGGTGTTCATTGAGGTGAAGAATGGCACTGTTTGTGCGGATGTGTGTAATTATTTCACTTCTTAGACTCATTATTGGTCCCTGTTTGCTGTACTGTCAGCAGCTAAGAACCTTTCATCTACATGCTGAGCACCAATGTAATGTTCCACTGTGGCAATCTAACATGTGTTTCTCTCAAATTGCTCTTTTACCTCTGATCTTGATTATCAGACCGGAGCACTAAATAAGGGCAAAATGGGCAAAGATTGTGAAGCAAGATGTCAATATAGGTAGAGTGCAATGAAGACCCCTAGCCAGGCTTGAACTGGAGACAGTACATGGTGTTAACATGAAGAATAAAGAATACAACAAAAGAATAAAATCTAAAAGTAGGTGAGTCTTTTACCAGCCCTTCATTAATAAAAAAAACAAACTAGGTAAGCAATTTGAAAGTCAACACAACACCTCTGTCTTACTCACGCTCTCTCTCTCACATACACACCTTTTCCAAAAGAATGTGACAAAGAAAAACTAACCCATTTATCCAATATACACTTGTGTTGCTTCTGCCCAAACAGCCATGGTGTATTTTTATTCTTAACTCTCAGCTGCTGACAGAGCTGCAACTGCTTCCTCAATCAAGACAAGTGCCACAGTGCAGACTCCACTGCCGAAGACACCAATGCCTGAAACACAGAGGCTGAGGAAAGTGGCAGATGCTCTGTTGTATAGTGTGTGTGTGTTTGTCTGAACTCCTACTGTAAGTGGGATTTGAAGAATTGGCACAGTCATCCGAGCAGCGCTCCGCATCTCTCACAAACAAATGAAGGCCCAGAGCCTCAAAGTGAGATTGATATCTCTTTCTGAGCTTCACAGGGAATATTCTGAATATGGAGAAGGGTTTTTTGTTCCCAGGAGATTCAAAGGGCGCCTCCTCTTCTCTTTTCCCCACCTCCATGCCAACAATAACAGGAAAAAATGGCCCGGGTACATCTTTGGTGTTCATCAATATTCACTCATTCATCGTGTGTCCTGGCAGCTGATATGTCGACAAGCACAGCACAATGGATGGGCCTGAAATCTACTTTGTTGCAGCGTAGAGAATGTCTGAAATTGAGTTTGGAATTAAAATAGAACAATCCTCAATTTTTCTGGACTAGAAGCAGAGCCATACATTTCACTTAGTGACTGAAAACTTTTCAATTTGTGCGGTGGGCCTTCAACAGAACCCAGTCATTACATAGGTCAAGGATGGATGTACGCAGCCTACATTGTTCTCTGAGTCAAAAAAAGAAAGTTAGGAGCACATTCAGAAAACATAATTTGCTTCACATAAAAGGAAACGCTGGCAAACTAAGGGTTTATAAAGATAAGATAAAATAAGATAAGATAAGATAAGATAAGATAAGATAAGATAACTGTTTAGATTTGTGTTAGGGTTAGGTATTTCTAAAGCCTTTATAAACACTGCAGGAACAGCATCTACTTCCTTTAAAAACATATTAGATTTGACTGGAATTATGTCTAAAATGCAAATAGCAGATGCTTCTACTCATATTTCTGGTGTAATGTTTATGTGTGTGACAAGAAGCTGAAACTACATAAATAATATCACCGCATGGTGATGAGCTGGCTGATCTGACTCATTGACTTGGTTCTGCATGGGTCACAAACCAAGCAAAAGTTTACAACACTGGCACAGTAGGTCTATGAATTTGTCTCTGTCTCTGGGAAATATCTGCCAGGATCAATACAACATGGTGATATGTTTTTGATCATATGCAATTGGTGTTTATTGTCATTTTCATGGTGGATGCACATAGCTGCTCGAAAGCACATCTACTCATGGAATCTGTGATTTCTGCTGTTTCAATATTAATTAGTCTCAGTTTTCTTCTGCCAACATGACTATCTATTGTATTTCCATTTGTAGACACATATGCTTGAGCCCGTTTTTATATGACTGAGAACATGACCAACTAAAGCTAATCTCTTCCCCCCTTTTAATCCCACTCTCCCAAAGCTACTTCATAATGATCTCACCCTGAAAGGTAAATCAATTATATAACAACGACAAAAGACCCGTTTTGTCATAAAATGGTAATTAGTTTGGGTCCTGACCTCCCTCTTGGCACCTCGACTCCCCCAGCTGAGGACCAGGGCAGGTCCACAGTCCACACTTAACGACAGGCAGGCGTAACACACTGGCTGAGCATTGTGGGGCCTTTGTCTTCATTCAGGGGGAGATGAAGTTCTCGCCGCCACCTTTATCAATCATGGAGGGGCTCCAGCTGTTCCATGGGCTTCGGCGTGGCTTCAACAGCCGGCCTTACAAATTGTCTGTGAATAGCAAGGAAAAGGGACCCCCACAGCACACACACACACAAACATCATTAGCATCAACATACATGCACTGCTATATACTATGGCACACTCGTACACAACACTACAGCATCAAAAAACCTACATACAAAAGTGTCCGTAGTCTTCATCACATATAAAGATTATATACGTATGTGATGCCACCTATTGTTCGCGTCTGTTGACAAATGTTTCTCTGTCGCCTTTTCACAGACTCAATCAACACTGCTGTCTGCTCAGTGCAATTACAAGATGGATTAAGAGTGCTTTCTAACACTGTCATCATCACCTCACATGCCTTAGAAGAATTTAAGTGGGGGAGTCCAGCTTAATGAATGGATATGGAATGGAAAGTATACTGGAGCTGCTGTAAAGTACACACAGTTATTTTTGTGTTTTTATTTTTTTTTATTTTTTGTATTAATGGTTCAGCAGAGATCAAATGGCTTGCTGAATCAAATCCTTCATGTAAAGTATTATTATTTCATGCTTTCATGAATGATCTGTAAGGTTTCACTGAAATGAAAAGTTACATGCGTCAAAAATATAGATAAATGAACACATGAATTAGCTGTTCTCCAAGGTCAAATAGTGATTGCATTGTTACTCTCACATGCCACTTTGTCAAAGCGACCTGTGGTCTCACTTTTTCATCATATTCTGCACATCAACAAAATAGCAAGGGGATGAAGTGAAGGGGACAAAGAGAGAGCAAAGAGAATAAGAGAGAGGGAGAAGAAAGAAGAAGAACGAGAGAGGGATACAAATTGATCGTTTGGTGCCTAGATCAGTCATAGTCATCCTGGGTGGATGGATGAATGTCTTTGATGGCCACTGCAGGTTCAGGCAGGGAGAATGTCTGAAACAGAAATTGGCTTGGGCCCTCGGGAGGGGAATCAATGTGTGGGGGGCATGTCAGTGCTGTAGTGTTGTTTTCGCAGGGCTGTTGGGTTTGAGGGGTTTAGAAAGTGACAGGTGAACTCTCTTTTGAAATGTCCATGTGCTGGTTGCTTTGTTTTTTTTACAAAGACAAACTTTGTGAATTGAATTGTGGATGCTTTCAAGGTCAATTTCCAAAATGGTGAATGTTGATTTACAACACCACAACTTGCTCTTTTGGCAATGATCAAGATTCAGGGGTTTTATTGTTATTATACATGGCAGTACAGAATTGTATGCAGTTCCATTCAGTGCAAAAGAGAGCTATCTAACTATCCTACAACAGAAACTTTCTTTCTTTTTTATGTGTGTATAAAAAACTGTTTTTGATAGCACCATGGTTGATTCACAAGTGAGAAGTGACAAAAGGCAAGAATGAAAACATACACTTATATGAAAATATACACTCAGTACTACACTTGTTTTGTAGCTATGCACAGCAACAAGTTGAATTTAAATCATGATTGTGGGTTTTATATTTAGTTTTATAACTATGGACACAGATCTTGTGAAATTTCATAAAAACATAAATGTTATATGTAATGTTTTGCCTCTATTTGTCAGAAGATGTCAGACACTTTTTCCCATTTAGATGAAACAAACCTGGCCACATTTTGAATCAAGTCTCACTCCAATCATAATTCAAATTATTATAATTTTGACACAGACAAAATGGGAGTGTCATTTTTTCATGGTTTTCATGTTCGACAACTCACATGTAAATTTCTTTTGTACAGAGCACAGAGCAGACATAAGTCCAATGAAAACATGTTTATTTGTGGATATGGAGGGACTGCACACATAAACCTGTCTTGACCTTACAACTTAAGAATGTAAGATCACCTTCAGCCACCAGAAACTTTTTGTGACCTGGGTTATAATTTATTCCAGTCAATACAAAAGACTTGTAGGTTGTTTTTTTTTAAATTAATGATGGCTAGTTTATTTTAAAACATCTAAGAGGTACTTACTATTGGTATAACACAGAAATTGGAGTTCACATTAACTTTTACTATCCTCCTGTGACACCTGCTGTCCAGCAGGCCTGCAGGAGGTCAGCAGGTGGTCCACTCACCATATTTCATTTTTTCTTTCATGGAAAAACTTGCAATTCCCTTTATCTCCTTTGGGTTGTTGGGCTGCAGTTTTTAATCTTTGACCAGAGGTAGTGGGCGAGGAGCTGGTGAGGCAGGTGGTTAGATGCTTCAGGGAGTGTTGCACAAAGACTGAGAGAACCAATATACAATCAATCTAGTTTTTATCTGTGGGAAGTCTTGTAGCTGTAGTTTGTGATGCTCTCAGGCCGCTGTATTCTCCCAGCTTTTCAAACTAATGGCAGCCACTATCTCATTCATGATGGCAGTAATAGAGCTTTATTAACTGATTCGTCTCTATTTTCAGGGTGGAGACAAGAATCAAAATCTCATGCTAGTTAATGGGACCATTGTGACTTGAATATCTGTTGGATTATGATTTTTCTGCCAGACAGTCTCTGTGAACGATGATGCAACCAAGTCGACTGTGCTCTGGTAATGAGTCATATGACAACTCCTGGGGTTTCTCCTAACTATCCAGGCAAATGTCAGCAGTCTACCCTCATTCCCTTTGATGACCTATTAAATATTATGAGGACCCCCTTCTGTGTGCACTGTAGTCTCACTCATATCAAGATGGTGTTTAATGCCCATGAGACAAACAACAGACAGATTAAAGCTATTATATCCTGCTGTACTCCCACATTCACTCTCTACAAAGTGGAGTTGTGATGAGTTGTTTAATAGTTTTGTGGCTTAAAACCAGTTTATGCAGTAAAGTATGATGTTTGGCTTATAAACGACATCTGAAAAATTTATAGTACAGTAATCTTTCAAAATAAAACAGACTTAACTGACCTCTGCAGCAGCTCTATCTCACAGCATGTTGTTCTACGCAGAAGACTTACCTCCCTCTGATCCAATACTTGTTGTTAATAAAGTCACTGAAACCTAATCAACTTCAAATACTGCTTGTCAGATAGACAGTATATTAAGACAAATGATGATTTTATTCTCTGCCAAATGACAGACTTCAAATCTTTTGAACATGGTCATTTTCTGGCTAGTGAGTCAAGTATAAAGAGCTAATTATATGACAATGTGAGCAAAAATAACTTCTCATTTCAAGAATAATGGCAGAGAAATGTTATAGATTAATGGCACTATTTATCTTTTTTAAATTTCTGTCTTTCTCTGATGATGGCTGCGCTCCCCAAGGAAAATATTCATAAAATGAAATTGAAGTCATAACTTAATAGGTTATTAAAATTTTTGAATGCATATCACTTCGTCTTTTGCAGCGCTGTAAATTTAAATTGAAGTTTGTGGCGTTCTGAGACACCGGCAGGAGTTTTTTATGGTGGCACAAGAGAGAGAGGACATGCATCTCTGTCAGTGAGGTATTTGCTATTCTAATTTTATGGCAGGCCAGATTATCAGGCAGGAATGTCAGTGTGCGCAGGCAGGCTGCTGACACCACCTCAGCCTTCAGCCATGTGTTTCTATTAGAGGGAGTCAGCGTCCAGGGGTTTGTTCCCTTTATTATTTTCTATTTCTGTCTTTTATCTTGATTTAGGCTGAGACTTTCTGCATATTCCTCTCCTGTCATTTTTCACCCTTTCCCACTTCCACTCACATTAAGGCCTTTGCTCTTTTTCTTTCTCCACCACCAGATGTGCTATTTTTTTTGTCTCCTCACCCTTCTTTTCCTTTTTTTTTACCATTGCTGCTCAGGGGGGTGACTGCAAATCTCAAGGGATCGAGTGACCGTGGGACACCTATCTCTAGTCTGTTACATGTATGGACACAGTGCTAAAGAAGGTAAGATGTATGGAGGTGATTGAAAAGGAGAAGGGGGGGGAGGGGTTCTTCATCTCACCTGGATGGGTGTAGTGGGGGATTTTTCCTCAAGGTCAGGGGCCAAATTTATTTATTTCCCTGAGAGTTACAATGAAATTTTACTGAGTACTTTGCTCTGGTGATGAGAGAGATCAGTAGCCATAAATTTGTCTTGCCATTTGGTTGCCAGTGATGAACCATTTATTATGCTGCCTTCAAGGACACAGCATGGTATTTGTATGATAGTGCTATTGTATGTAATGATATCCATTTCATTGTGCCATATAACACAAATGAGAAAATTAAGAATAAAACTGCTCACTGCAGAGCAGGTCTAGCTTTATTCATAACTATTTAATGGGATATGTACAGTAAATGTCACATGGTATTTGTGATGCCCTTGTCCTGGTTTTACAGTAGCTTTTAAAATGTTTATGTTGTCTTGCCTTCGGAAGTACCAAGGGCTTTTGGAAAGTGCGGCACAGGTGAAAAGCTGAGTTTTTTCCTCAGCCATGAAACAAAATACTGCTGTGATTTTGTTCTCTGATAAATTCAATAATGAGAATCTACTTCCACAAGCCACAAATGTACCTAATATCAATTTGTCTCATTCGTCATTCACAAAGAATAGGGCTTCTGACTGCACATTTTCCCCTTTTTGTGCTGCCTCTCAACAGACACATCCAGGGTCCCTCAGAGGGCATGATGAGCTAATGCTCTTTATTGATTAGCCATTTAAAAGCCTCTTATAGCCTTGGGAGTATGTTAATGCCATGAGGCCCTTTCTCCCAGGGCCCTTGAGTGTATTCCACAGTGGGCTATCATACAGACTTCATTAATGGTCAATTACTAATATCTAATGAGGCTCATTGTGTTACGATGCTGGCGTAAATGGGCATCTGCCTCTCCTGCTTTTCAAACATAACAACAATATTGGGGCTTTTACCGCAGCAGGATCACACACTACTGGCTACAAACCATATCCCAAAAGGAATGAGTAAGGAACAACATCCCATTATTTAATGTTGAAGGTGGTTTATTTGACTTCTTATATCAAGTGATGTGTGTGTAGTTTTTGCAAAGGGGCCTGCAATGATGCCTCTGGGATTTTTTTCCTCAGTAATTTTCAATTTCTGTTTAGTGATTCTGCATGCTGAAAATCTTAGAGTATAACATATTGGAGTGCTCACATGATCCTGACTTGTTTATGCAAGGAAACTTGATAGGCTGACAGGCCCCAAGTGGGAAGAGCCCCCTGAACGAGTCGAGGCATCCTTTGACTGCTGGGCTGATACTTGTGGATAATAAAAGGAATAAATCAGACAATGGGTCTGAATATTTCATTTGTTATCCATATTTCTTATGGGAAATGATACAGAAATGTAAAAACAACAATTTCCCACCAGCCCCTGCTGGGAATGTGCCAGAGTATAAGGGCTATTTTCATGTCTGAAGATAAAGTGCATCTTTACCAGCCTATTCTCTCTGGTATAAATCTAACAGGCACCTTATACATTACCTGCTCTAATGTAACATAGTTCTACATAAACATGTTATTGTATGTTATCTCCAGTTTTTTCCTTCTTCCTATTTTCTGTCTGTCAACATGTTTCTTTCTCCTTTTGTAACTGTCTCTTCTCTTTTCCTTTTATGTCTCGTATCTACTCTCCAGAGGCCAATATCCAATCTCTGGGACCTTGGGGTCAGCGGGATAACTTGTGATGACATTATAATGACCTTCACTTTTCACTCCTCATGGTGATAGATCCCTTGAGTTATCTCTCCCTCTGCTGAGAGGTGAAGATTATCTGAATGAAATGGGCCTGTGAAGTGATAACCACCACACATTGTAGCCACTGCTTTACAAATGGAAGAAAATAAACACAGCAGGGTAGAGCAGAAGTGCTCTGCTGGCTTCTGTTCCAAAGTTTGGAATGTAGTTTTGAATGTATCCCAAAGCTGATAAGAACCTAAAGGCAGAAGGTACATTAAACAAAAAGGTTCACTAAAGTCTTTTCAAAAACCACAACTTATCAATGTACTGTATATTAATGAGCAATGACTCTTTAATTAGCTTAAAACACCAACCAATCAACTGGACATTTTTATTCTTCAGTTTAAATCATAAAAAAAAAGTTTAATTAAATTTAATTTAAAATATTTAAAAGAGATATTCACAATTTTTTTCTTTTAAAAACTGTCTAATTTACATTGTTATTTTTAGGCTCAAAGTACTTAAAAGGCAGAATGCAAACAATAACAATTCCAACAGTAAACTATTTGTGCAGACCTCCATTGCCAAGAAAAGAGCCTATTTAGTGGGCTTTTTATGCCAACTCAGCACTCTGTCCCACAATGCCCCATCCCATCTGTCAATAGACCCTTTAGTGCTGGGGCGCACAGGGGTGGCAGGGGCTGAAAGCAGGGCAATTGGGATCAGTCAGTGTCCCACTGCCATTATCAGTTTTGCCCTGACAACACATCTACTTTTCACTTTCCCCCCAGAAACTGAGGAGGTTGAGGGGGCCTTCACAGAGGCAGTAGCAAGCGCAGAAGATGATGGACATGAAAATGAGCTTCTATATTCCCCCTTCAGTGAGTGGACGGAGGAAAATGTGGTATCATATCTTGTCAGAGCTTGACTCGTAGCCAAGAGGATATTCATGCCGATGTAGGTCGAGCCACCTCTCTACTTCTGATTTCACCGTTAAACAAGATGAGCAGGAAGGAACATGCTGCTTGTTAAACACAAATGATCATAGGTGGGCTAAAATAAACCAAATTCTATTATTCAGCTTCCTAATCATTTTAAATTGGACTGCAGACAGTTTAAGATTACAGTACTAATTATACATGAAACATTAATACAATGTCTATGTCTGGAAACTGTGCTACAAGAACATAACACTCATTTTTGACATTATTTATGTATAGCTTCTTGCAAATTATTCAGGTATTTAAAAATATTATCGATACACTGCAAAACAACATTGTCTATTTAGGGAATAATAGAGCCATTCCTATACTTGACAAAGATTCAACATGATATTTGAATCTACTTTAATAATAGTTTATCACGTTGCAGTTATCAAATGAACACCTATTCAAATAAATGCAATACAATGTGTGGTCGTGAAGAATAATCATCTGAACTGGCATTTTATGACATTTTTCAGTGCAAATCTAATTGTTTACATGTAATATTAAAGACAGCAGTCACCAAAGATACTAGTGTAAATGCAAATAGAAAAATACAATTTGTCATAAAAGGCATAACCTTAATGGTACTATTGTGTTTTCCTGTGTTTTCTCACAGACACCACA
>JAUBNQ010000007.1:11757125-11804860 GCA_032353495.1 Ctenopoma kingsleyae | reverse complement strand
AATAAAACAGAATAATACTTGGCCACAGGGAAATTAGCACCTTCTCACAATTTGTCAGTAAGAAACTAATAGGAATAAGTTGCTCCTTTTTCTCCATTTCACATGAATCACAGTTTTTATTATCAGTGATTGTTTCCTCGGGCTAGCTATCTAAAGGATAATTATGTAGATAATTGCATGCAAAGTGATAGCGAAAATGCTTTTTCTTGCTTTCTCTGTAACTACCATAGCTCTGATTTGCATTTTATTATAGGGAAATGCTTTGTTTTATCACAGCTTTTAAATGATAATGATAATTTGACAGCAGCAATGTCAAGAACGTGACATTATTTGTCTTTAAAACACACATCTTTCTCTGACTCTGTTTGCCTACCTCCCCCCCTGTCTGTCCCTAACTCTTTCAGGTTCTTGTGTTTACATCTTGGGAGTGACATGCAGCCCCTTATGATCTCAGCCCCACTGGGACCTGCAGTGTTTATTTAGCAGCTCTTACAGACGGTAGTAAAAACCTTCCACTTACACTTTGGGCCTTGCCACAGGCACACTTACTTACTTAATTAAATACAAAGCTGGATGTCCTCTGCTCTCTGCTTCCCCTCAGGTCAACACGGATTGGGCAGCTTTGCGCAATATGGTAAAACATATGGGGCGATGCCTGGGACTCTGAATAGACATGTGATCTTTGACACTACAGCCATTTCAGATAATTGTACAGTTTCTTCCTCTTCGTCATATTATATTATTCTGTCTGTGGGCAATGATGTCTTCCTCCCTCCCCTTCCCTCATTCTGTCATTTCCACATTCTCTGTGGGGAGCTTTTGTCTGATAAGTTGTCACATTAAGTGCTAACTTTTGGGTGATCGCTGGCTTTTCTTTCTATCTCTTTATGGCCAGACCCTCTAATAGCTGTCCTGCAGCAGCGCCCAAGGCCATCATGTTACAAATAAACAGGCTGACACAGTCATTTACTCAAATCGTCCCTACCCTATTCACAACCCTCCCCTGGTGATGATCCGTCGAACAACAATTATTTCAGATGTCAAAGATCCAAGCCTTCAGGGCATTGACAAATGAACATTAAAAATCTATTACCAAGCACTTTAAAATATATATGTAGACTTCCTTTATTTTCCTAATAGAGAGAGACTGTGTAGACAAACTTGGAAGAATTCCTAAAAAAAAAAAAAGTAACTATTACAACATAGTGTTTACTGAAGGTGAATTTTGAAAATGTGATTCTTTCTTTATGATGATTGAACGACAATGTAAATCACTGACGCCACAGAAGGCTCTGAAGTGATGGACTTTGTGTTTGTGTTTCATCTTTTTGTTTCCGTTTGTTTCACGTGACTCCATCCAGAGGGGTGGCCTCTGATTTGTTGTCACACTGAGCTGTTCTACATGACCTCTCATAACCTCATCTCATCTCTCTGAGGACTCCCGGGAACCTTCGGCCGACCCTGCTGATGAGATGAAGATATTTCCACTTCAGCCAACTGAAACCTCTGGGCTATAATGGGTTTTGAGTAATCGCAATAGTCAGAGTTTGGCCTGTCGTATCCCAATGGTCAAATTTATAGGTAAATGATGATGATGAGAAAAATGAGGAAAATTCTTGAAAGACAGACGACGAAATTGAAAAGTTTTTTGTTTCTAAAGTTGCTTGCCTTTGACTGGAGAGTTGCTTGGTTCTTGTTTTGCCTTCCTCTAAGTTAATTGTTTAGTTAGGATATATAAGCTTAATATAAAGATATTGCTTCAAGTATCAATCTATTCCATGTGATTGCCCCTCATGATGGGTACAAAATCCATTCAGTGGTAATGACATCTATCTCCGCTGTTATATTGCATGTATTTGTTACCTTTGGCCCAGTAGCAATAAATTCAATCTAGTCTCCTGGACGTGGACCGCTGACCACTGTGAACTGGTCAAGGAGAGTGGCTACAGTTCATTTCACATCAACGCCTGTCATGATTACAGAGAGATTAAATATCCCTCCAACTTTGCAGGTCTTTCTCTCAGTTCATAAGTATGTATTTAAGATCTATTATATATTTCAAATAGTTGTGGGATCATCCCTGAATTTCACAATAGTAATCTCTGTAGAGTTAATTCTGCTCTAGAGTGAATTGTGTTGGATTTCACTGTGTCAACAAATACCTTCAGGTATAATCCCTAAAAGTAACAGTCGTTATCCTCCTTGAAAGTCGTGGTATGTGGTAAATGTCTTTTTTATGTCATATTTGTTGTAAAATACTCATATCAAGAGACTTATTTACTGGACTTAACATAATATCTGTACATCGTTACAATTACTGCTACATGCATTGAAAAATACATGTTTTAATAAAATGTGTCAAAATAATTATTTGTTTTATCATTGCTTATTTTACATTCAGTGTGTTTGGTATTAAATGTGATTTTTCATGCCTGAATATAAAACTATATTCACACCTTACAGCGCTGACATGTGGTCTACATCTGTATGGTTAAATAAGAGTCTAAACTCAACTGTGAGTTGTGAGCACTCAGGACTCTCATCATCAGTAATTTCGACCTATCACGAGCATCCCCAAGGGAGCTCTAGTTGGAACAGATGGTAGACAAATGGCGTGTAAGGGATAAAAATTAAGGAGTTTTATAGGATTTTCATCAATTACCTGGGCTAATGTATCAATATAGAGTGAAAAAAGTGTTATTTGTAATGTTTTTGACAGCACCATCAATATATTAATATCAGCAATGCAAGACATCAATCTTCATTTCCAACTTCAAGGGATGTTCCTCAACAACAAACCTGACAGTACAAGTTTAATTCTCCATCCCATAAAAGGCTCACCTTGCATTTTCATGTATCGTACAATCATTTCTGTCACAGCCCTCATGTTGGGCCTCCTTTACATTCCATAATAGTGGGCAATGAGCAAGTCATTGTCCTGTATTAGCATGTTACGGTACAGGGAGTTGAAGAGACCAATTTCATCTCTGCCCCACATCGTCTGATGGGATTGGCTCTGATGGGCTTGTGGGCTGTTTTAGGAGGCAGGTTGCTGGCCTCAGATGATATGGGTTCATAAAGCAGTAAGACATGTTTTTTGGAGCCTAAAGAAATAGCTCAAGTCAGATTACAAAACAATCTCACCGTTTTAGATTTAAAACACTGTGACATCAGACCAAGATAAGTGCAACTATTTTTTTCATTGTGTGAAGACCCTGCTGTGTATAATTGATATTCAATTGATTGTTGCATTAAGTAATTAAAACAATGTCACTTAGAATTAACATAACAGGAGACCAATCAAAAAATGTTTTATTTAATGGGGCTTCATTTTTGTTGTTGTCGAAAACTACCATGAAAATCTCAAAACTCTCAATAGGTCATGAATATGAAGTTCCCTTTTTTAAAACAGCAAAATAATAAACTGAAAAAGGGGAACTTGAAGTATTAAGCAAATGGATCAAATTGTGCATTTCTTGAGGTTTATTTTCAGCTTGGGTTTGCTCACAACAAATATCTACAGCTAATATAATGTGTTTACATTCTCATTCAGAGACATATGGTTGTTTCAGCATCACTAGACCTTTCTTTTAAGCAATGAGTAATATTACATCAAATAGCAGCAGTGAAGCTTATGTTTTAATATACAAATACAGTTACTAACACAATGAGAGAGACATAGAGAAGGAGTAAAAAGACAAGAAAAAAGCCATGCTTCATCTGTCTATGAAGGTCCATAAGTTATTTTTCAGTTCTTTACTTCTGACTGTTATGTTCCTTCTGAGTCCTAATTAATACGTTAAGACTTCTGTAATTAAAATGCTCCTGGTGTAAATGCAATATTCAACAGTTCTCCTGACAGTGATATATTCTGCATGGATTATCCTCAGTGGTTTTGACTTGCTAATTAATCAACATTATTTATGATGATAAAAGAGGGGAAAAAAGTTACTGATGAACAGAGTGCTTCAGCAGTCTTGATGTACTCAGTCAAGTAAACTTCTGAAATATATATTATTCAGTGTAAGTGTCCTGTGGCTACCAGCTGGCTGTAACTGGTTTTAATGTTTGAATGCATTTTTGACAGTATATTTGTGTTAATATTGGAATTTAGTTTTTAGTACTTATTTATTATATATATTTATTTAGACATTTCATATATGTTTTATACTGTAACATAATTGTGAGCATGGATATGGGCATCTTTATCAGTACATTTGTTATGAAGTACAACTCCTCTAAAACATCTGTAACTGGCAGATAATGAAAGAAAAAAAGTCATAATGTGACATGTGATTATACACATTATTTGTTTATTTATACTTTAAAAGTGCTATAAATATATACAAAACTCAAGTAGACATGTAATGCTTGGAGATTTGTCATGCTCCTCAGAAACAGTAGTGACAAAGAAATTAACTCAAGAATCTTCTCAATTGTCATGGAGATTAGACATGTAGGTATAAATGAATCAATAAAATTAAACAATATAACAGATGTACTGATTAAAATGAGAGACTAAATATATTAAATGCATGGTATTTCATATAAATATAAAATTAACTGCTCTGCATTGTCAGTCATCCAATATCTTTTACAAATGCTTTGTGTGATTAGTTATTGATATTAACAAATATGTTTAAAAGCATTAAAATGTTTTATATTTTTAAATATATGTAAATATATATCTGTACACCTGCTTCCCACAACACTATAAACTATTAATAAAGGGCTCATGATCTTTAATTATACCAGCACAACAAGAGCTGATCTACAATTTTAAGTTGTTCTCCCTGAAATAAAGAAATATGCACACCCACTTCCCAAGGCTTCCAGGCTTAGCCCTGCCCATTGTGTTTTTTCCACAGTTTGTCTCTATTCATTTGCATTTTTATGCAAGGTTAGTCGTGAGGGACTTCTATTACTGCCGTGAATACATTAAGAAAACCATTAATCACATCAGTGTAATACAGAGTGAATCAGAGACACACCTGTCCTGCTAGTTTGGGGCATGTTCCGTATCACTCACACTGGGCAGGACAGGGACATGAACCTGAAGCAGACACATCCAGACCTGCCCCCTCCAGCAAGATGGATGCAGTTTAGTCTTTGAAAACTTGCAGTGCCATTCCTGATTTTTTTCTTTCTTATTGTGTTTTTTCTTTTTTTTTTAGATTAACACTTTCGTTCCTGAAGATTTGAGAATACAAGTGAGTTTACTATGTTTTTTTCATGATCAAATTAACGATTTAATTGTGCAAATAGTAAAACACTATAAAATGCCTGATCAAATCAGCTAAATCTCTCAAAAAGTAATAATAACACATACTTTTGCTTAAAAAGCAGAAATGAAATCATTAGCTTCTGTTCCTGCCCACTAGTCTTTAATTTAACCTGTCACTACATATAGCCTAAGTGATGCTAAAACTATTAAACCCTGAGCATGAGCTAAGGGTTCAATGCACTTAGACCAAAGAAGAGTTTTGATTTTAACCAAACAAGCAAATACACAGAGAGCAAAATGTTATGCTGCTACTGAAGTTGAGTGTTAATCTGACACAGCAGTGGAGCTCTGTCTGACGTGAAAATACTGAGTCTTTTTCCTGCTTCTGCAAAGAAGATCCTTATAATGATAATAAATGGTAACTAATGGGATGACCAAACATAAATGTTAATGGTCTAGGGGTAACATGAAATCTGTAATTACATCTTCAAATCAGTGTTGTGCTAAACAATAAAAAAAACTTTTGAATAAAGTTTGGGAATATCATGATAATCTCCACCATATGCATTTTATAGTGTATTTTCATTCAGTTCTAACATAGTAAAATATTACAGTGCTCTTTATAATGTGTTGATATACTGCATTTTCACTGTAATTAAATTTAAATGTACTACACTTGAACACTGAATAAACTTCCATGTCCTTTTACTATATTATTCCACCACATTCATTTGACTTAATTAATTAATAATTACTTTATTGGTCTATTTGGGGAAATTGTTGTTGTTCACAGATGAAAAAAGTTAAAATAGTTATCTTGACCAGCTACAACTGCAAAATGCTAAGTATGCACTGCTGCATTAGAAAAAATTATACAATAGCTTAACAATTAATAGTATAACATTCACACTAGGTGACATTGGTACCCATACTTTGGTGAAAGATGCTTCTATATCACTGGTTCTGTCTTAAAGTGCACATCATCTTCTAATGTCTGACACTGAGAAGTATGTCTCCAAGAATTTCAGGTCATTGTGTGTTTGGCATTGAGTGGAACTGCATTTGTCTTAATGATCATGCTCCTTGAACTGATTTTTGTTTCACAATAATCAATATCTAAGTTGCCAGTGGCAGCAATGCCCAAGAAAGGGGGAGTAAACGTAGAGAAGAATTCTTCCTCAGTGTCGGCCTTGTCAATGTAACAATGCTTTTAGAGTTTGGCCCTGAGCATCTAAACACACTCTCAATCACTTCTGAAATCCTAGTAGGCCACACTTGGCTGCTATTGTAACTTAGATAGAGTCTCAATTTGTATGTTGTCTCTCAGTAGACGTGGGAAAAATAAATGGATTGATCTCCTGTCCCAGTCCAACAGTTACAGCACATCTGTTTTGAGACAGAATTTATAAAATAAAAAACATGTCATTGCTGACAAATAGACAGGTACTGTATGTTCACAACTTGTGAATTATATTGTTATTATACCAGTATTTTCACACTTCCTTCCTCACCATAAAAACATGAGTTTGTTGCTGCACCTCCTACTGAACATTACTACAGTTCTGCAACCCCAAAACTCAGAACAAACAGAAGTTAGTTGTGTGTCCGAGATACCGATTAAGCCCATACAATTCAGGAAAGTTTGAAACAGTTCAAGGCTGTTGCCAGTATCTCTGAGTTGCTCACACAGTGAAACATTTCTTGGTTTTATTATTTTAACCAGATATATTCAGATTCTGCTCCACTAAAGCAAAAGGGAGGGTGTGAGAGGTGCGCAGCCCCATTTGGCCCCTCAGTGACCAGATAGGAGGTGATAAATGACTACAACACTCATCCCTGTCAGCACTGGGAGGGGAGAGAAGCAGCCCTCCTACCGTGAGCTACATCATCCTAACAACATTATTCTTTTCATGCGGCTTGTCGATAGAAGCCCTGTGTGATTGGCATGGGGATCCGCTCAGGTTAATTGGAAGCCTGAACTGTGTAACGGCACGGGAAGCTGAGCAGACATTGTCCCCCTTGTAATAACACAGGAGGCCTGTGTGTATGTGTATCGATTACATTTTAGGTTCATGGCTCCCATATGGGAATGAAATATCAGAGGACAGGTTATGGATGTTACCATCAATAGCACTGAAGGAGTGGAGATGGGCCACTTGCAGCAAAAGAAAAACTCTAGATGAAACATTCAGCTAGTTTGATCAACATCCCTCGTATGCCATTTTTTTCTTTTCTGTTTATAGCTTTAAAGAAAAGTTTGAATTTAGTGAAATAGATCTTATTTATCAGCAGAGATGTATACACTTGTTTGGTATGTAACAGGTGTATTTGCCCTCATGTGTGAACTGTGTGTGAACAGAAACACTTTGTTTCTTCTTCTCTTTTCGACCCCCCACTCTTTAGTCTCCTTTTGATCAAGGGCCCATAGCTTGCATTAGATGAGGGATACTTGATACCCCATATAGAAGGTAACCTAACACACAGCTCCCTCCTTGGACGCATGGCTTGCAGTCCTATGGACCAGGCCACCCTGGTCAGCAGTGAGATTAATAAGAGAGGATGACTGACAGTACTAATATACAGGGAAAAGGACTGAAATGTGTCCAATTTGCCATGCTCAAAATGTTTAAATAAGAGGGAACATTTTAAGAAAAGAGATTACTATCAAACAAGTTTGTGAAATAATCATTGATTCCCTGAGTTACTTTGTTATTATTGTCTCAATCCTTCCAGGTGGCACCTTTGATCCATTGTTTAGCAACCAAGGTTTTCAAGGGTTTGATGCCATAAGATTTTGCTTATGAATTTAGAAATTAATTACAAACACAAAGTGACATTTCACAAGAAATGTTTAGCATAGCATGAATTATCGTTGCTGTAAATTGGATGCAAGCGACAGAGTGCAAAGCCTTGACTTGAGCTCTTTGTGATTAATAAAAGAAGCTTTCACTTCAGATTCAAAGTCAGTCATGATGAACGATACAAACAGATGAAACAAAACTCCTCCTCCAGCTGAAGGACAAGCTATTTTAAGGGTGGATGTACATTTTAAAAGACATATTAGATTAAGAGGAATCAGGACTATCATTTATTGTATTTGTTGTCCCGTCAGACAGTTCAGTGACTTATAGCGAATTAAGGACATAACTTAAGATGGAGGTCACATATATTCAGTACATTGCAATTTCTGACTTATAATATGCTAAACAAGTCAATGTATGTCACTAAGTTTTCTTTTCTTTTGCTGATGATCACATTACTGTGTGACATTTTGTCATAGATGAAATGCCTGCATTAGCAACTGCACAGGCAGGCAATGATTTGGACACCCTCACTCTGTTCTGTGGAAGACAAACAGGAGGTCCAGCTTTGTCTCCTGTGGAGCAGAGGATCTGGATTCTACATGAGTGACTGAGACACAGCATCCTCCATCCTGCCTCTCATAGCCCCCTCATAGAGCTCCACAAGGCCCACCACGTGGCTCTCACTGCTGAGGTCCAGATTGTGCCACTGGGCTGGTACTGGACTGGAGGTGGGTGATGGAGCCCCAATCCATCTCCCGCAGGAGCCCGGTGACGGGAGCATCGGTTGCCCACTTCTCGGCTCTGAGCACACTCAGGAAGATGGATTGGTTGGCCAACTCACCAAAGGAGGCAAAGCATGCCGTTAAGAGCCTGTGCATCACTTGGCTGCTCATATGCAAAGTTTGATGAAAGAGGTTTTTCTGGGAGCGATGAATTAGGGCTCCGCTGTGAAATTAGATTTCTTGTGAAAACCTCACAAGGTTTAGAAGTAGCATTGTTTCCTTACTGCCGTGTAGCCCCACAGTAATTATAGATAACAGTAAAATCATGTTGGAAATTTTATGATGAATGATAAACCTAAAGAAAGAATACTTTGATGGTAATCAAGACAAAAATGTTGCATGTAAAATAAAGAAAACTGTGCATAACAGAGAAAAGAACAGGCAGAAGATATAGCAACTGACATGGAAGGTGCTAACTGAATGTTACTGACAAAGCACTGTGAATTGTCTTAAATAATCAATTAGCCAATAATTACCCATCATTGCACATACAGCAATTTGTGAGGAGAGAATGGAATAGGAGACGTGCAACAAACAAAATGGAGAGCGTGTGAAATATTTCCCTCTGATGAAATAAATCTTGTGGAAAAATTGTCTCATCTTCAGAAACAGTCCAAATTGGTCAGCACTTTAACCCGATACACTGAGGATCCCGCCTCCTTCTCTCTGTGACCCAAACCTAAAACGGCGGCATGAACACTGACAAATTTGACAAAGGGAATTTGCTCAAAAAACACAGCCTCTATTTGGTCAGCCAAGCGGCAAATATGTCGGATCATATGGTTTATTAGGCAATCCATTTCTCCACAATAGTGGGGCCATCTGCAAAGGTTAGCGTGCATAAGGTTTGTATGGCAAATTCTATCTAATATACCTTCGAAGGGCCGCCACGAAAACTCAGTGGCACATTTTTCATGTGCATACGATTTGGAATGCAAATAGAATAGCTGATGAAAGAGGTGACCTTCTAAGTGCAGAGCAGTGGGGGCTTTGTGGAGTATGCAGAGGCAGAATAGAATAGAAAAGAATGAGTTACTGCCACTGCCACTTCAGCTGCATTGTAATATACGACTGTGGCTCAGATACAAGTGAACCTGGTCTCAAGAACATCTAGGTTAATCTCTGAGGATGGCACATCATGTATGCAGTGCAAAAAAATAGTTGGCTCACTAAATTATCTGTCTTCATATTTTATATATGGTCTCTAATGTCAAACAACAACTACCTAAAAGGATGTATTTTATTTTTGTGGACTAAGGAATATTGTATATTATAAGTTAACGTATGCACTTTTTCATAGCAAATATTGCATATTCTTTTCACTAGATTTATTGGTTTACTTGAGGCAAAGTTTACATTTGTGTAATAAATAGCATACATGGAACCTTAAATGGCCAATCCAGTTGATGGATACTCTAACATGCTTAAAAGTCTCAACTCAAAATGAGAGTTGGAACAAGATATTCCAAGATATAAAAGTGAGACTGTATGTCAATAGTGTAGTGTAAGGACTCCTTTGTCATACGTGGAGCAAAGCTTGAACACATAGACAAATGGGTGAGGTGTATCATGGTCATTCAGCCGTGCATGTCTCATCTGTAGCCAGCTTTGGCAGAGTAGTCATCTTCATTCCCTTTGTCCTTACTGCAGTAGGTAATCTATCAGCCTCGAGACGTGCTGGAGAGTCCGGCTGGCCTACTCGTTCTCCCATTTGAATTGAGAACCCAGTTTCTGCCTTACCTGTAGTCCCAGTTAGACCAAACTGCAATTGAGAGTGAGTGAGCTGTCCTTGATTCATATTACTGTCCCAGTATGATTGAGCTCCTTTGGTATTGCTAGAGAATGGAGAGAAAATTGAGCACTTGACTTTGCAGGGTTGAAATCCCAGCACTGCATGTATGCATTTTCTCATAGTTTTTCATGGGACATGCTTGAGGTGCGTTCTTTACGTTGTGCTCAATGAGACAGACATACAGGGTTGTTTAAGGTGATGTTTGGAAGTTAGCATAAACTACTTTGTTGTTTTCAATAGGTAAGAAATCAGTTGATTTAAACCATTTACGGTTGCTCTTATTCCTTATATTGATAACTGTCAACAAGACCCATAAAAAATGAAAACAATAAGTATATGAATCTATCTGTTAATCTACCCAGCCTGTCTGTGCCTCTCAAGCCTATGCTGAATTTATTAATCTTTAACATCTATGGTGCTAGCACAGTGTACAAGGGATTTAAACACAGTCCCCACAGTTGTCATATGTTGATGAAGATTCTCAGTCAACCAGGTGATGTTTTCTGGAAGTTGAATCATGGCAGCTGGACGTCCTTGTTTTTAGATTGAAACATCTCACAACTCATCCAAGTGGCTTCATTGGTCTGAGGAAAGTTGATAGGAGACCTCAGATTTATCCTCCAAGGAGGTTTCACTTCTCACCTGACCTCACTGGTCAATTTAAGAACCTCATACCAAGCAGTGAGTAGTAAAAAGAGAACAAGAATGAAGTCCAGTTGTTGTAATTTAGCTTCCAATTAAGTCCATTTTTGTAATGAAGGACCATGTAATGTAGTGAAATGGCATGGCTCATTAATGTAGTTTTTATAATAATAGTTTTTTAATAGTTTCTATGTAGGTATGCATAATTATAGGTATGTATGATATAGGTCTATCAATTAGATTAATGGGCTGTATCGTAGCCAATACTTGTTAGTAGATTCAATTCATTGTTGGTTTTGTTTATAGTCATGGGACAAAAAAGGAAAATGTAGAAATAAATTAAATAAAGATATTGGAAATAAATAACTTTAAAAAAACTTAAATGTGTAATGCAGTATATGAATTATCAGTAAAAATGATTTTGTCTATTGAAGCATATCAGATGATCTTATGTGGCGTAAGCCAAGATAGTGTCTTTCAGTTGACAATTAAATGAATAAACACAGACTTGCCTGTCTTATTTCAGCTGGTTCACCCCCTCACAGTTTGCTGTGGGGGGGATTCATTACCTGACTGTTCTCTGTCATCTGACCCGATTATGACGCATGTTGATCATTCTAGAAAATATTGACATGGAAACAGTGAAAGAACAATCCCACGGCTCATAGCCCTTTCTTCCCACATTGGCTGCTTCAGCTTGCCAACTCTGTAACACACAGAAGCATAAAACCACACACAAAAAAACCTAATGTACATACAGGTTACAGATATTACAAAAATACACTGCTTATGCTACATGCACACAAACATGCCCAGAAACCATCAGCCCAATCGATAGTGTCTGATCAGCGACTCAGAGTAAACCCAGCTCAATTTGCTATTAGTTCACTGATGTGTGTGCAGGAGGCTTATTGGTTATTCATGTTTATTTACTTAAGGGTGGAGGAAGAGGCCATTTCCCCTGCCATGCTGCTCTAATACACCCTCTTAACCACCTTACTGTCAGTGCTATGATCTCCACAGAATCATAGTCCTTCTGAACCTGTCCCTGGGAACCAACAGGGTTAATTGTGAAACACAGTGAGAGAAAATGCTAAGTGGGTCTATCAGGACTGCGAATACAGTGGAGAGAGACTGGCAGAGAGAGAATGAAAAGAGAGGATAGAAGATGTGAGGAGGAGAGGGGGGAGGTGCTAATGACAGGTGTGTCTGTAAATTCTTCATCCTGCATAGGCTGCTAGGGAAACCGCTTGGCAGGGCGCTCAACCATGACTTTACAACTAATCCTGTTTGTAAGTTATTATTTATCTACGGCAAAAGTTTGCTTTGATTTCTCCCCCTGAGTTCCCTCTCGTGGCCCTCTCCTGCACATGCTCCCCACATAATTTATGACTGCCTCTGGTCCTGATGACAGATTATTAAAAGTAGAATTAGTTTTTTGCTGGGGATTTTTCCTGTGGGAATTGGGAAGGCAGGGCTCTCAGAGGAAGGTCTCTGACGAGGTCTCCATTACTAATAGAGGCAGATTTTTTTCCTTCCCTGTGTGATGGTGGAGTGAGAAGACTAATGATTTGAATTTACTGTGGCAGCCGTCACGTGGTCTGGAAGTCAGCATCAGAGGAGAGGAGAGGTTAAGTTCTTCCCTGTGGAGAGGTTTATTGGATTGTTTAGCAGCAGAAGGATAATGTTTTTGTCATAGACTGCTGGTGCTTCTGCTGCTAGGCAAGAGGGCGGTCTGGAGCAAATCCTTTATTTGTGTGTCTGTGTGTGTGAGACCTAACTCAGAAATAAGAGATCAGAGAAAAAAGAGGAAAGCTGAGATATATAGTTTTTTGTTAGTTTTGGAATGAAAAAGGGGGAAACAGGAAGAAGCTCAAAATTATTACAGAAAGTAACTATATTAGTTTTTGTTGGCAACATTTTAGATATTCACTTCGTCTGTACTTAATAAACTGATACAAACCACCACTACTTTCTCTTTCTCTGAAGTTGCTGCCAATTCTCTGATCATCCCTTATCAGCAACTCTTCTGCACCAACTCCACACTTTTCTCTGCTCACAGACAAGGAGGATGTAGGCTTTCACTTTTCCCCTGTTCACCTGATGGCCGTTTGGAGCCTGTTCCCCCAGCGTGTGTCTGCAGCCTGGGAAGCAGAGGGGAGTCTCAGCACAGCTGAGAGGCTCGGCTTAATCTTATGCATCATTAAGCACTCAGCGGCATGCCGCAGCTCCTCATATACATCATCCACGCTTAATAAACATAATGATGACATAAGATGTAATTCCAGATGAATTTTCATTTTATAGGGAAATGGAGAATTCCTGTAGAAAGGAGGGGAAAAAGAAAAGAGGAATGAAAGAGGGAGAGAAAAAGTAAATTATCTGGGAAGTACAGAATAAATGATGTTTTTTCTCCACAAGATGGATTGTGGGGTTCTGGGGGCAGTTGAAGTGGGAAAGGAGTGATGGAGGGAGGGAGGGTGAGAAAGGTGAGGGGGCAGAGGGCTGCCGTAGTGGTGGCCTGAGAGTGGAGGGGTGGCACGGGGGACAAGGGGTTGGGGAGGGGAGAGAGAGAGAGAAAAATGTTGGCCATTCCAAGTGTTTTAATCGGTGGACTTGATGGACAGGCTGAGAGAACCTGAGGTGTGGCCATCCATCATGGGCAGGCTGGAATGGTTGTACTAGGGGTAGAGTTTCAGAATGAGCTTTCAGTCTGTGGGGGGAAATGGGATTCTGATGAAAGTGTAAAAGAAAGGCGGCTGTACACAGTAAAGGCCAATGAGGGCAAGAAGACTAGATTAGTGCTGAGTGCTGAGATTTTAACAGCACTGCTGCTGTGTGACAGTATTGTCACCATTGTTTTAATGTTTATTTGGCTTTGTTTTCCTGTTTATGGACTGACTGAAAATGGCTCTGAATTATTTTTCTGCATACATGTATTTTTGCGTATATGTTAGTGTTTGTTTTTATTTTTGTTGTTTTATTTATTCATGTTTATGTGTGTTATTATTATCTGTCACTGTAGTAAATGAGGGTGATGTTTTGTGACTGTAATGCTGAAAATCAGATATGATCACCAGGGGCTTATTTACACACGAGTGTAATCTTATCACAGCATTGCTTAAAAATAAGAGTCTAGATTCTTACATAATTAGTAACTACAGACAAATCTCAAATCTTTCATTCATCAGCAAAATACTGGAAAACGTTTCACACAATACTATGTATGATTTTTTACCAGTCAGCTTTTAGAAGTAATCATAGCACTGAAACAGGCCTTACTAGAGTAATTCAAGGGTCTAAGCACACTGTCTTTTCAGGGGTCCCAAAGGATCAATCTCAGGCCAATTACTATTTAATCTATATATTGTCAGAATTATTAGGAGTCACAGTATATGTTATCAATCATATGCTGACGTCTCCCTGTCCTTTGGTGATTTGAGTCCCAGAAGCAAGTTAGTAAAGTGTATTAATGATATCAAGAGCTGAATGACCAATGACAATAAGAGAGAAATACTAGTAAGTCCTTAAAAACAGAAACCAGTCATACACTCTATTTAGATTCACTGTGAACCTTGGAATTAACCTATATATATATATATATATATAGGAGGGATCCCTTTGAAAAACATATCAGTGCCATAACTTGGACAGCTTTCTACCACATATAGAATATCCAATGTTAATGATGTCATAGTTCAGCCAGACTCTGAATAACTGGTCCATGCATTCATCTCCTATAGACTGCAGCCAGAGTCCTTACATGAACACATAAATATAAACATGAAAAACTTTTCACTGGATCCCTTGGATTTTCTTGGGCACATGACTTATCCATATGTACATATTTATATGATCTGTCTGTCTATCCTGGAGGAGGGATCCCTCCTTTGTTGCTCTTCCTGAGGTTTTTTTCCGTTTTTTCTTACTAAAGGGATTTTTTGTGGAGTTATTCCCTGTCCGATTCAAGGGTCTAAGGAGAGAGGGTGTCGTTGTGGCATAGCTCATAAATCCCACTGAGGCAAAGTTGATATTTGACATTTTGTGAAGTTAATTTTAGATGATTAGTCGATTTACTTTAATGTGGATGTGAAACACCTTTAATTGTCATTATCTGTAAAAAAGATTATCTTTAAAAGAGTAATATAAATAAAACTAACTTGACTTGACATGACACCCCCCTCTATAAATACACACACACACACACATACAGATGCACTTTTCCTGAACTTTGTCTTCACCATAGCACAGACAACCATCCAATATACTAACCAGCCAGCCAGGCTGAAAAAAATAACACAGGAGTGAGGAGATGAATAGTGAAGTAAGATTTGGAAATTATCATGTGCTGTACATTCCAGTGGCAATATAGCATATGAACCCCCCACCCCTTTCTTATCAGTGACTTCTGGCACAGGTGAGATAAAACTTCTGAAATCATATCAACAAATCACAGCATATTTATGACTATTGAGGGGGTAGAAACTAGACGTAAAAAGCATCCCAGAGATTTATTATTAAATATTTGATATTGCCCCCCTCCCCCTTTCCCTTTTAGAGGCCATTTGAAAATGAGAAACTATTTGGCTGTTGCCAGTAAAGCGAGTTTTGTCGCAGGAAAGCAGCATCCCTTGCATGCTTCCAGCTGGACCCCATCCCAGACTGCCATGCCTGGTTAATGTGGCCATTCTGTGCTGCCAGAATTAGAATTCATGATTTATATTAGACAAACAGACACACAAACATGAAAACAATAACACAAATTGAACTTGTATGAACTGAATGTACTGTTACTGAATTTAAATTACACAACCTGCCTATGGAGTTTTTGTCCACTTACTTTGGGAGATTAATCTAATTTTCAAGCACATGCTCTGCAGTTATTGCAGATATACTGAAGATCTGATTTGTGGGTTAAGCTATGGAGTTTTGAAGTATGGAGCTGTGAGACTGATGTGATACAATTGGGAATATTATGGAGCCTCCCACCTCTCCTTTGGTGGTCCATGCTGCACAATGGCATTTCTGGATTCAAACCTCAGCATGTTCACGGCCAGTGGAGCATGCCCAGCAGTATGCCAAGGTTAGATGGGTGCCAAGGGTGCCACTAAATGGAACTTCATCCACTGCTCTATCCTCTCATGTCAAACACGAAATGCTGCAATATAACACGAAGCCATATAAAACAAAAGCAATGGATAGAATTTAAGCACAAAGCATACAAACAAAAAGTAATAGAGCCGACAATGGATAACTTCTACTTATTATTACTTATAATT
Organism: Ctenopoma kingsleyae; assembly: GCA_032353495.1. Classification (NCBI taxonomy): domain Eukaryota; kingdom Metazoa; phylum Chordata; class Actinopteri; order Anabantiformes; family Anabantidae; genus Ctenopoma; species Ctenopoma kingsleyae. The sequence continues at coordinate 11,788,337 of JAUBNQ010000007.1, read as the reverse complement.
GTGTGAATTCTCCCTGTAATTCACAATACTTAAGTTGTTATAAGACTAATAATGTACACAGCAGTGACTAGCCATGGCAACAGCAGATGCCCATTTCATCTGTCACTTTCTCTGGCTTATGGTTCCTATAAACTTCTTCCTCCAATTGTCTGTGTGGTTATAACTCACAGATAATGTCTTCATCAGTGATGTACTCGCAGTACTCTGTTTACATTGAGTTACAGGCCACACTCCCTCTCTCTCTCACACACACACAGCCCCGGCCCGCTCCTGGCACAACACAGATTACATCTTGTTTCACAAACTACTGAAAGTGTCAGAGGATGCCTGGCTTTGCTTTTATATAGTGTTATTAATGGCAGAGAGCACCCACCGCCCCAGTCTTTGTGTATGTGTGCTTGTGTCTAATTAAAGGATCGCTGCTTACAGAAGCAGAGAATGGTTTTGCAAGATAGGAAATAATAATTGCAAATATTATCATTATTATTTTCACGGCTTATAGAGAAATGACATGTGGTTGGAAGAGCGTATTTGAACTGTAAATTGTGAACTTGCTCAGTGATTGTAATGGGTGGCTGATAAAACCATAAGGGCTGGCTATAGCTATTATATAACTTCTGTCCAAGACCCTATAATCTCCTCAGATGAACATTAAGGCTGTGAATTTTCTAAGTGGAACTTTGTACTATATATATATATATATATATATATATATTAGATTCAAATGAGATCAAATACATTTCACCATTTAACAGGTTTTTTCACTGACTGCAAATATAATCCCAAAAATCCCAAAATGTGGAGGTATGTCAAAAACTATAAGTGCTCAAACATAGCACTTTTTAGACAGAGATAGCAGAGAGTTTTGTCCAAAGATGGAAATAAAGTTTAGTTAATGACAAAACCTCAAAACAGTATTATTAATTTATTTAAGTATTATTATTATGAAGTATACACTATAAATATGAAATTTGATTCTCAGGTCAGGACAACAAAAATCTGGACACATGCTTTTCAGCCAACAAGCTAAGATGATCTTGCTAAGGAAAACTTTAATAGAAAATCACAATTTTCAAAGTGTCGTGTCACAGATATTAATCCAGAGCCTATTCATTTTAGCTAAGCTAATTGACATGTAGCATTGATATACATTTCTATTTGGAAATATTCTTAAACCAAGGTCTGCGACCTCAAGCTCTGCGACCTCAAGCCCATTGTCTAGCTGAGACTTTTCTCAGATTGCTGTGGCTTGGCTGACTCCCCCCTGTCTTAACCTGAAGAATTATGTGCTCAGATAATTAGCTCTTATAGGTACACTCTCCATTTCTCCACTCCACTGGGCACATCATCTTCCTCGCCTCTTTATTGTTTGGTTTGCTTTGTCAGATCGATGTCTTGCTACTGCGTAACCAGCACTCATATCTCAGGCTGCATAAATCACAACAAGGTTTCTGTCGCTCGGGAGAGTGGTGTGGCTTTACTGCACACATGCACACTTACAAACATACACACACACACACACATAAACAAGTGGGTGGATCACTTTATGCTCCACATCCAACAAACTCTCTTCACCTCTCTCCTTGTTACTCCTGCCCATCACTGCTTCCCTCTCTGCTGAATGACCACTGAAGAGGAAACCATCTGATTATCCCCTATCCGGTATCAGGGTGGGTAGGATCGGTAGGTTGGGTAAGGTGGGTGCAGTAGGATGGAGGAATGGGAGGGTAGTGTATCATGGCTTATGGTTGCAGCGCTACCCTTGTAATGAATTAGAAAAATGCAAATGGCTCTCTTCATGTAAAAGTTGACATTGACTCCTGTGATAAATTTTCTGCTGAGGTAAGAGACAATTTAGATGCGAATTACATGCAGGCTCTTTGTCACTCCTCTGTTTCATTTACATCCTTAATTAGCTGATTCCCTCTCACATCTATTAGAGGGTGAGAGAGAGGATGAGAGAGAAAGACAAAGAGACAGACGGGTACAATTACATAGAAAAAGACTTACTGAGATCAGTTACACAAACACAAACTTTCAAATATTATAACCACACAAATGTCAATACAGCCTCATAGAAAGGTATATGAGCTTTGTTTAAGGCACAGGAAATGAGCCAGAAACACCATCCCATGTGTTACGACCTCAGGGTTGATCAGCATTCCTGGGTCTGTGTCTCTGTTAATGTCATCCTTAACAGCCAGCTAAACACTGCAGGTTTGTAGACATTAGCTATGCCTGCTAAAATACTCATTTACCAAGCCTCCTCATCACACGATGCTCCTCTACTTTGAATGACAGTCCTAAACATGGTATTCTATTAGGAGGCTTACTCAATAGAGCAATGTTCAGTCAATCGTGTCCTTTCCAAGTGTACGGCTTGTCTGCGAGACCCCACAAGAATATGCTCAATGCGAGGTCATATATTACAGTTTACAATATGTGCTTGGTGTCCGTGACAGTGGTGAGTCACTCAAAGCATCACATCAAAGCCCAGATTGGGACACAGGCTATGGTTTCTAATGATGTAAACTGGAGCGTGTTGTGAATATTCATGTTAAGACCAAAGGATGATGATGTTCTGATTTCATGGCACAGAGTAGGCCTTGCTGTCTGATTTCGCTTCTATCTTTAATGTAAACATTTGAGCAGTGGAGACTAATAGAGCATGTGGCAGCTTTACAATGGAAGGGATCTGTGGGTGGCCAGCTCATTCTGGCGGGCCCTAAACATGACCTGCCAAACACAGTATGGGTTGTGCAAATAAATTGACAATGCCATGCATATTATAGTTAGTTCAGTCATAGATTTATCATTAAAAAGCCTCTTATTAGGCTTTTTAATGAAGAATGTATGAATGTATGTAATGTATGTAATCTCATAACTCAATATGAATCACACATGAGGTGCCCAAATCACAAGTGGAACTAAGCTACAGCTGACAATGTTGGTTGTCTATGTGTTGATTGGAACTGAGGTGATGTAGCTATTAATAGTGCCTATCCACACAGACATTGCTCTAACCAAAAAAGTCCATGGACAATACAAATGCAGAGAGTAGTGTCATAGTACAACATAACAGCAATTTTTTGTGGATAAATATTTTTGATGAAATGACTCAGCATATCAAAACAGACCTGTATATAATAGCATCTCACTGTCTGCTGCACGTGTGCATCACTTGCCAAAATATTTAGTCAGTGGCCATTAGTTTCCTCTGGTAAGAGCTGCAACACTCTCTAAACTGATAGATAAAAAGCAACTTGTTTGCTATTTACTGTACACACAACCGATTATGTGGAACAATGACACAATTGACCAGTCACTTGACCTGGCCTCATAGTTGAAGCAAATCAGACTCGGTCTCTGAAGCATAAGTGGTTTATGAATGTCGCTTTCTCTCTAATATGGCTCAGGATGTGGCTGTTTGTGATGAAAAGACTGTTTACGATTGTGGCCCTTTGTGTGATGCTCCATAAATTATTTGGAAGACCAGCATGTCCAGTTAATTAATTTTATTCATTGTTTCTGATAGACTGTCTCATTTCCACTAAAGAGAGTTAGAAGTATTGAAATCAGTGCTTACTTTACGTGAGCTTATGTTCGCATTGCCTTGTGTTGTCTTTCATTCTTTTTCATCTTATTTTGTTTGTTTCATCACCCTGAAATTTTCTTTTCTTAGGGTCCTTAAATGTAGAGAACACATGACTTTCACACTGAGAAAACACTGTCATTGCCAACATCAATCAAGTGTAATATTTTCAGACAAGCTGCTTTAATGTACCATTTTAAATGCAAAGTCTGGAGGACATACTGCTGCTGGCCTCTCGTGGTGTATATGTTCTTCAGCCACTGTAAAATGTGTATGAATGTGTGTATCAGAGGCATGGCACGAGAGAAAGGATGTATTGTCTGTCTTTCGCTGTCATTAGGCCGTGTCTGGAGGATGATGTGGAAACAGTATGGGGTCTGGGGGAAGTATTTATGACCCTGTAGGAAACTCGTTGGACTGCGGTGATCGCAGGGAGATAATGGGAGGGAATGGGATGCAGCGAGGTGTTCTGACAGCACCAACCAGACAAGAGAACAGCCAGGATAAATCAATGTTGGTCATTTTCTCTCTCTGTTATCGCCCCGCTGCCTCACCACACCCACCCTCAGTCATTTACACATTCCATCATTAAACCACTTCCAAGAACTTTTAACGAAACAGCAGAATCACACAGAAAAGCAAAAGCAAATTTTACATAAAATTGACTGGAGCAAAATGTTTTTACTCGAACAATTTGATATAAAATGGCAGCATAGTAATGCTAATTTGATTTAATTCTGACACAGCCGCTTGAATGACTTTTCTGGTGACATTGGGAGGCATACAAACAAGACTTCACCTCATTAAACAGGAACAAACTGAGAGGAAATTACACTTAGTTATGGAAATGGATTTTAAGCATGCAAAGCATTACTTGCACTGACTTTAAACTGAAATAAAACATCATTGTTAGTTTTAGCTTGACTGTGATGCCATCCCCATTAAAGAGAGTGAGGATCAAGGTACGCTCTAACCTCTGATGATTAAAAGAGACAACTCATTACAAATGCATATTGACCTTTAACACAAGTTAATAACATACTACCTACAAAGGTACAAAGGTAAGAGTGCATCTATGGTTGCTCAACTACTACACACACATCATATCACAAGCACAACTAAAACAGATGAACTATGGCAGTGACTAATGAGTTTTTCAAATCTTGCCATTTTACAGGGGTGTTGAGAGTCTGCTTTTTAATGACAATATCAAGAGCAAGAATCTGTACAAGCAGGATGAAAAGACATTTTTAAATGACAAAAAATAACTTAACTTGCTGTGTTTTGTGCTGTTGATTGATTCACATCACAAGACCCATTAGGGCCACAGAATTGATAGGTATTAGACATTTCAAGTAAGACTGTGTAAAATTAAAAATTGAAATAGCAAAATTGCTATGTAATGTATGTTCTAATTTTGTATATTATAATTAATTGAGACACATAGATATAGTGAAAAATGAGACTGGTTTTAAAATACCATTGCCACCTGAAAATGTGTTTTTTTTTTTTTCTCTGATTGCCCTCTAGCTTGCTTTCTTGCCTTTGTTTTTCAAGGTACTTTAAGGTGACATTGAACAGGATGGGTGTTTATCTGTTGCCTACAAACTAATCTGTTTACATTACCGCTTGTATTGCAATGGTCCCATTATGTATTAGAAAAGCAATTAACAGTTCATTAAACTTCAAAGGTGTTAATACAAGTCATAAGACTAAGCCATCTGTCGGATTCTCTCCCAAGCCCAACTTTGATATCATCCACTAAACAACATTTCTAACCAATTAAGGTTAGACTTGGTAATTTAAATTTGAAAGTAGGACATCTTCTGGTGGTTGTCTAATAATTGGGATACATATGGTGAGAGTTTGGAGTGTGATAATGAGAGAGATAGCCTCCTTAATTTGTCTTATAAATATTAGGGAGGGAGGCAGATTGAGGCCTCGGGACTAAACATATGTCTGCCTTCAACCTCCATACCATATTTCAAGTAAGACAACCAGGATAAAACATACAGTATCAGGAACAGTACGACTCTGTACCATCCTGTCAGCTTAATATGATATTAAAAAAACAGACACTGTATGAACAATGATGGACCCACCTACTCATTTGCCATTTGTTGACTAGATAAATGTTGCGTTTTGTCTCATCTGTGAACACGACAAATGAACAGGGTGAACATGATTCAATTCATCATGTTTCTTGAGGATTTAGTGAGATTTGCTCTCATTAGTGGCTCATCTGTCAGGGAGACACTCTGATCCTAGAGAGAAAAAAAACTGCCTCTCCTCACTTAATTGGGAGCCACACACGCAGTGAAAGAGACACAGCAGCTATGTCAACCTTTTACATCCCAAATTTATCTTCCAAAATCAATCCGTCAACATCCTAATTGGCCCTCACTTTATGATTGCTGTGCTGGCTCACTCTCAGAGGATCTAAAGCTAAATGGAGTCATAAGCTCGGCAGATAAAATGTTGAAATATGTGATGCTTAGCAATCATCTGTTTATATAAATCTTAAACTGGAAGATAGGGATTAGATGAATGTGTCTGCATATGTTCAAGGAGGAGGAGACAGCTTTAAAGCCTTTCAGAGTTTATCAAAGTTCAGCATTGAGCTTCTACAGTACAGGAACTTTGAATTATTATCACATTATTAGTTGCCCAGACAGTTTGCCAACTGCTACATATTTTGAAGAAATAAGGGGTGTGTATATCACATCAAGTGAAAGTAAAGCAGGTACGATTCAACATAGGCTGAATGAGTATTGACATATTATTCAAGGTGCTGGCAACAGAATGGCTCTCATTAGTCTTCTGTGAGTCGGTAATGGCAGATCACCTCTTAGGGCCACAGAAATGACAGGCTGTGCTCCCCCTCAACAGATATCTGAGAGCTTTTTATTGGCTTCACCCTCCTGCTAATGCTGCCCGATGGCCTGGTTAACCTTGGTGATGCCTTCTGGAGCTGGGAAGGTATCACACAAAGTTCACTCAATCATTAGCAGTGCAGAAGAGTTCAATTTTGCATGCTCTGAAGTTTTATTGATATTTTATGTGGGTTAATGTGGAGCTGGGAGCACTAGGAGGTTTTTGTGCAAGTCTGAAATTCTTCACCTTAGAATATATTCAAATTGTTTAACATTTATATGATGTGGGACAGGAAAACGATTGAATATGCCATTTGTATAGAATGTGCTGCTGAAAGAAAAGTTTCTTTCTTCTACTTAATGAACAGGTGTCTACATAACACAGCCCACCCCACAGATGGCAGGATAATTAGCAGTCATTATGGTGGTCTTCAAGTAGGCCGGGATCTGTGCGGCCGCACAGAGCGCCTAACCTCTTCACCCCCTGACAGGGCCCACGGGGTGCCGCTGACACGTGTTGTTCTTCTGGAGAAGCCAAAGGTGGAGTTCCCCTTTCACAAGGTGTCATCCTGATGTGCTGGAAACCCCGAGACATGTGTTAAAGGATCAGAATGTCAAGGGCCTCTCTCTGGTCATGGCACCATAGGAACACTGAGCAGAAAAGTCGAGTGTCTTGAACAGAAGTTATTTGTGTGGTTTGGAGGGTTTCTCTGTGAAGAGGTTTCATAAAACAAAATGCTTAATTGATAATAGTTTATTGTCCACAAATTATTATGTTTCAATGCTTTGAACACAAAAAAATGTTTATTAAAGTGAAACCAATGTCATTTTCCTGCTTACAATATTCCCAATTGACCTTAATTCTGGCTGTGTATCCTGAGCAGCAGACATATGCTTGTGCAACCTCAGACTGATCTGACCTTTAAAACAACACAGCTTCCTCCTCCCGTACTGAAGGTGGCTATGGATGTGGTTGGTGGGGTCATTCCCTGTTCATGTCACTGTTCATGCCCGACTACCCCTCCGATGCTGGGCCGGTGGAGGGGGTTAGCAGAGGCTGCTGTCAGGTGAGGGGGGGTTGCCAATAGGCTTGTAATTTCTCCTCACTTAGAAATGAATTCCATCTAATCTCATTCCACCATGTCAAATAGCAGCGCGACACGCTGTTTTATACTGTAACATTTGGTTATACTGAAGCAGCTGACTGCTTCTCGCTCCAGCCTGACACCCTCTGGATATTAAAACTCTATAATATTTCACTGAGATCGGATGTGGCTTAAACACAGTGCCTTAGCGTGCCCCTGATAAATACTTCCTCCAAGTTTGCAGTCTTATACTTCTTATCCAATAAACCTGGCCGGCAGACTGTGTAGCCATGATTTACTATGATCTCCCTACATTAAGAATCAAGGTTGAACTTACAGGAGGAGAAAATGACCCCTGGCTGTTTTTGATCATAACACTCTCTTTTTCTATAGACAAGGTCAGACAATCAATGCGTTCAAGTGATTAATGGATATATTGCTCATAGAAAATTAACTTATTAGTGGAGTGATCACATACTGTATGTATGATGCAGTCTAATAATAATAATAATTTTTAGAAGATAAAAATTTGACATGTTATTAATTTTTTTATGGCTATTATGTTTGAAAATATACTATATACAGTACAAAAAATAACAGAAATGAACTTCCACTGTATACTACAAATAAGTCCTATATTACTGGCAAAAGCACAACATTTTTATGTATATTGAATTGCTCTTATGAATTGCAAATGTTTAACATTCCTGCTCATGGCACCATTCTGTCTTTCTTAACCTTTCTGTCCCCCATCCTTTCAAGCAAATCATTTGTGGCTATCATACAGCTTGTTAAGCTGTATATTTATCCATTTTCACTGTAATTTTGGAAAGTAAAGCTGGACAGCTGAAGACTGACCGCATACTTTCATGTTGTACTCCCTGTGTATTCCTGTGCCTACACAGTCACTAACTCTACAGAAAATAGATATAGGTATACACCATTTAATGTAGCTCACACATATACACAAAATAAAGTTATGATTGTAAACATCAGCAAAATAACCTCCAAAATAAATTTCCAAAAAAATCTCATAGAATTTATTGGATTGTCTTTATATCATCTGCAGCTGCAGCTATTGGAAGGACTTAGGATTCTGCAGTTGTTTGCAGCAATAATTTATTCCTTTAAAGTCATAATCAGCTTCAGAGGAATGTAAGAAGTTCAGCTCCATTGCTACCTTCTCATCAGTGAGTCATTATTACAATATTGCTGCTCTTAAGTAGCTCACTCACTGGCTGACCAGCTTTGAAATACACACTAAACCACTAGCAGGCCTGAACAAAATGGCCAGTTGGCTCATTGCTTTTGGTGATAAAATGAAGAAACTCACAACAAGGAGAACACAGACACCTGCTAATACAACACTGTTTGTCAACTGACACCTGGGGCATTTTTCAAGGCAAACTTTTCAATGTGTTGTTCTGTCAGTTGTATTATACTACAGATCTTTTATAAATCTGCATTAACTTTAGTGTTTGAGTCAACAGCATACTATTTAGATAATGGCTAGTTAAGATGCACGTAAATTATATGATTAATAAATGTACTGTATATGTAAAGTATGGACATAATGTTTTCGTATATAAAAATAACAAAAATATTAATCATGATTATTTTGAAAATCACATTTGAAATATGTCTTCCTATACAAAAAACTGATTCTGTGGGCTCAGTTTACATATGTGAAAGGACAACTGGACAATGTTCAATTGAAATGTAAATTACTGCTGCTAAAAGTCACATATACTGTATGATTACATGCTGTAGGTTATTATGAAGTATAACACAAGCTCTTTCAATTGTCTTAATCATATAGAAAACAGCCCCTAAACACACACACACACACAGACACACACACACACACACACACAGGATAGTGAATTAAATATATTCATTTGTCTCAGGTTAAGCTCATTTCCAGGAGATGAGGAAATGGAGTGCTTTTTTTCCCTACCTTTTCATCTTTCGATAGGATTTAGGAAGCATGTAAGTGAGGCTTCCTTTGTTATTTACACCAAGGCCTGGGCCCCTAAGTTTATCCTGCCTCATATGGAGCCTGCTTAATAGGCAGTGAGCCCTGGTAACAATGCCTTTTAGTGGAAACAAAGTGACTCCTGTGTTTCATCTGTTGTTATGGTAAAAAGTGGTGGCTCTAAATGACCACTTCTATGCATATGTGGATTGCTGTTTGCCTTTGCTCTGGCAGGGAGCCAGTGGCTGATCCTTCTGTTCTCCATATGGCAGTATTGTGGTGAAAATGCTGGACAATCGACCCCTCCCTGGGAGAAGCCCCCGGGTCTTGATGCTGTAAGACAAACTGTTGGTTTCACTTTTAATCAAAACCCCCATGGCAACCAGACAGCCTGTAGGCACATACACACGTTCAAGCAGCCTCACACATTGATTGATAAATATACAGGTAATTTAACAAGCTGTATGATAGCCACAAATGATTTGCATGTAAGGAAGGAGGTGAGAAAGAGAGATAATTATGCAATGAAAAGGAATTCATAAATGTAATTTAATATACATAAGAATTATGTTTGTAAAAGTCTCTCTCTATAAATGTGTCTGTCTCTATAAATGTTATTGTATAATAATCCACTAAAGCAGAGATTTGCATTAAATCCAATCAGCTTCCCAAGCTGATCTGTGACTGATACAAAAAATATTAACTGTATAACTACAAGTGAGCAAGGCCCCTGGTGGAAACACCCTCTGACTCTAATAGCTCACTTGACTAATTTGGAATGAATTTTAAAAAGTTCATTACTATATGTAAATGCATAGACATGATGAAATCTGCTGGATCTGCAAATATGCTGATGATGCAGCGACAGACAATGTAGCCCATGTTGTTTTATTTTAATGAACAACATTTTCCCTGCATACGGATAATGTGATTACCCGTTGCTCCTCCTCTGCATTTGGGTTGTCTCAGTTTGTTGAAGTTATTGTGTCCTCCCTGTCACTCTGCTCTGTTTGCATGGCTGTCACATCGGCCACCCTTAATGGAGAAATTAATTACCACTGGTGTCATCTCTCATGACACAGAAGTCAATTTGATCATGTTAACCAAATGAAAGGACCACTTGATATACCCGTCCTTTGTAATCATGCTTTGATGGAGAGGATTAAAATGCATTTAGACCATTTAACAGTATTCATTAGATACAACTGCCATTAGTGAACTATTAATGGACTAAGGAGGTCACATTCTCACTCTTTAACCTTGATAAAAGTATTAAGCTGTCACGCAAATCAAGTATAATATAGAAAATATAAATTCAGTAACAATAACCAATAGAAAAGTGACATGCCCACAAACATTATCATTAATTATTAACAAAAAATGTGTAATGTCTTTATTATGATGATAATAAAAGGTAATAAATAAATAAATAATAATCTTACACCATGGTAATGAAGCTTTGAAGATTTGCAGTCAGTGGTGGAAGGTAACTACTGATTCAAAAACTATACCAATGGAAAAACTATACTGTGAAAATCTATTTCTGACTATTTACAGACATCATGCTCATACACCTAAGGATGTTGAAGGAGTCCAAATGCAGTGCACATTTCAGCCAGGAGTCTTTCCTCAACTACATGCAAAAGTCACAGGGTTTTGGCAAGTGACTAATTTTGAAGCGAGATGCTGTGTGTGTCTACTTTTTTATGGAAAGAAAACTTCAGACAATATGTTTTTCAGAGTATTTATATATGCCTTTAAAATGTGCCTGGAATGGGAATTTAAAGTTTTATTTTATTCTCTTGACTACAATTTTGAGAGAAATGTTTTTATATTTATTTTGTTACCGGTCAGTTTACAAGTTAACATTTGTAACACACGTGACAAACATATACCCATAACCTATCACTGAGATTACACAAGTGAATCCCAACCAATTGAACTGTGATGTACAAAAACCATGTGTCTGACCAGACTAGACCCACAAGATTGGAAACCACTCGATAGTGGTAAATAATGTAGGTAAAACCAGCTCTAACATCAGCATCTACAACTGTAGATTAGTACAGCACTTACACAAAGATGCATCAGTACTAACAATCTAATAATGTCATATACAAAAATACATCAGTCACATCAGTAAAGGATCTCAGTTCCTCTTCCATTACTGTTTGCAGTGCTAATGTATCTTGTTAACCTACCGCTGACTTGCTTAAATGGGAATCCCCTGTATGCCTCTTCACACACACACAAACACACACACTCACACTAGACCTGTCAAAGGACCCCTTTGTTCGCTTCATCATTCATTTCTTTTTCTACCTCCTAGTCCTACCCAGGAATCCCCTTACTGAATGTTGCTTTGTCGCTCCTCACAGGTTCTTCATAGAGCTCAGCCGAAGCTTAACTAATCACTCATAAATGTTGCTGAGTGGACGGCCACCACACACAGCAAAACAAATCACTCACCATGAACACCCTAATTGGCCTCAAGGTCAAAGGACAGTCAGAGTTTCAAGAGAAAAATACAATACAGTTATTGAAGAAAAGTAAAAGTATCAGTTTTTTCTATTTACTTGTTTCAGAACAAACTCACATGCCCATGCAGACATGTACTGTTCATGTATACATAAAGGAGCCTGCAGTATGTGCACTGACATAAACACTAGCCACTCTTCAAAAATTGTCGTCTCCACTACTGTGCCGGTTTGTGAATTGTTAAAGAGTAACAAAGCTGTTTTGTGCCCAGCAGATAAAAGACCTGTGTACCAGCGAGGTCGGCCACTCCATAAATATGTTGGCTCTTCTTATTACAAGCTGTGTCCATGACAAAGGACAAACAGCTGGGGAAAGAAATGCTACATGGCAGGAATGGACAAGGGCCATTTTCAGCCTGGCTGGTCAGACACCAGCCCCTGAGCTGTCCCCGCAAAGGCTGTTTACTTGACCTACAGGAGTGAGAGAGAGAGCGAAAGTTGACACACAGTAAGCCTCTAGCTTTCCTGCCGCCATCTCATACACACAAACCGTCTCTCTGATGAAAAAGATTAAGCTTTGGAAGAATATCCCCAGTGCTGAGGAAGGGTCATCAATTACCCTATGTTACTCTTCATTACCTTCCACCTGTTTCATCCACCACTTCTCCTCAATACTTCGCCTGGCTATACGATGTTAGTTGCACCATGAAGGAAAGTTTACAACATGTAGAGATGTATTTACGTACCTGCTGTCTGCATATTGTGAAGTAAAAAGTGACAATATGTCTTTGTATTTTGTCCTGAATTACCTGAATGATACATAGAGTTACACATGGTTGATTTTAAAGAATGATTGTGATATATTTCAGACTAAATATCTTTTTTTGATTTCAGACCAAAGAGATTAATATAGTATGTCGCCACTTTGAATCTTTTGATTTAAATATATATGATATATATGTAAATGCAATTTCAGTGAGAATTCATTGAAATTAGTCACCAAACCTTTATTTTGGTGACTAGTCAAACATTTTTTCAATGATCGTGTGGTGCTAAAAGATCCCACAGTATTTCCTAAATCCTGGTTACAGCCACTGTGTGGTTTTACAACAAAATATTAACTCGTTTTTGTTTGAGGTTTAAAGTTTCCTATGCAAGACTGAAGGCAAGATGTAAATCGCAAAACACTGGAAATTGGAAAACATATTTTTGATTACTTTTACGTGCAATCATATTCTTTTTGTATCATCCACTGCCTATTCTGCTTTAAGTGTTTTTTTCTCTGAATTAGATTAGTTCTGATATGCGGATCAGTCATAGTGGAGGAACCTGTTTATATTTGATAAAGAAGATTGGTTTCTGAAAGAGAATAAATTAATTGTCAGTGTGTGAGGTGCATTCTGACAATGTAAAAAATTGAAAACAGCTTTTACTAAACATGACTCTTGAAAACAGAGTTATCACAAGAATAGAGAGAAGCGTTATTAGGAATAAACTACAAAGACACTATCACACAACCACAAATTCACACATTCTTCTTCGACAGCTTGCCATCTCAGCTCACTTTGTTTTACAACTATGTTAATTAATGCTGAAGCAAATGCCATGTCTGGCCAGTTCATTAACCCACCGCTATTTATCCCCAATACAGTGAATGGTGAAATCTGGAAGATCAGCTGGAATGAAAGTTACACTTCTTTTCTTTTCTAGCCTTTTATAATCTGTACTTATCCTTATGGGATTTTTAATTAAGTCAACCTACCAACAGATGTCCTCACCATAAAAACCATCTACCAAATAGTTTCATCTTTGATTTTAGTAGTGTAGTTTCAAATAGCTGCCAATGATGGTGTCTTTTTTTGGGAAAACTGCCTTGACTGCTTCCTATTTAAGAGAGGACCCCTGCTGGAGGCATCTTTTGTCAGAGAGAGATGGTTTTTTTATATATTAAAGTAAAGTAGAGGATTTCTTATCTGGGCTGGTCCTCTGTGCTTACTCTGTGTCGAAAGGTGGGGATTGTTTGTTCAGTTGATTTCTCATTTTGTTTCAGATGATGCTCATCAGACTGATGCTCTTCTGGGAATTGTGTTTCTGCTTCTCCTCCTCTGACATATTTAAAATATATACCAACACTAAAATTCTGGTGTTTTGAAATTACTTCCACTTCATTACCAAATAACTTGTGTATTTTATATATACAGGTAGAGTATGTTTTAGACACACAGAATTACATAAAATATGATCTACTAATAGTGTATATTTTAATCCTACTACTACTAAACAACCTATTTTATATTTTTGTTGAGATATTTAAGTTCAGTGCACAGATAAGGTATTTAATTATTTTATATGAATGTCAGTTCATACATTTCCTTTTATCAATCTCTCTTCTGCTTGTTTCAAAAGGCCTCATGCAAAATTAATAAAGGGGTATGTAAACCTAATTGCCAAAGAAGGGGGATTTGTATAGGGGTATTTAAAAAGCATTGCTTGTAATTTATGAGCTTTTATTTTAAGTAATTAAATAACACCTGAATATTTAATGCCATCATGTAGCAAAACGGTTGCAATGCCATTCATACTATCAAGTAACTATTGTCTCACAAAATGAGATATTAACTGAATTGAAAACCATCCCCTTTCACATTTGATAATTTATTTGCATAATTAGGTCTTAATTTTAATTCACTATGCAAATATATGCCCCTTTTAAATTGTATTTAAATGTGAAGTGGATCCACTGTCATGGCTAATGCGAATGTGTTTAATTTTATTATAAGGAAAAGAATGAGAAATTGTACTGGACTAAATAGAGAAAAGGAGCAGCATTGGTGATTGAACAATATTTGAAATAAAATACTCAAATGTTTTAGAACATTTAAACCATGTCTCAGAAAAAAAATGTTTTCTCCTTTGGTGATCTTGTTTTCACAGTGTCCCACAAGAACTTTGTGTTGAAACTGGAGAGAATTATACAGTATCTGTTTCTATTTGGATGTCCCTTCCATTCTAGGGAGTGTTATCTCTTGTTTCACTTTTTAAAAAGGAGTTGTGCTTAGCAGGCATGTATTGCCATCTATTATACTGTGAATCAAATGGGGGCAGAGACAGGGCAGCTGAGAGAGAGTGAGCCTCCGGTCCAGTCCAATGGTGGCCTTTGTGGACTGAAGGAATACAAACTCCAAGACAGGACAAAGTCAGAGGAAATTGACCTGCTTGATCCTTTTCCTGAGAGGGAGGCGGCACCCCTCCTTTCATCTTTTCCCAAGGGCCCAGATCTTTGGGCTACACTTAACAAACAAAATACTGTCTGGACCAAACTCAGGGTTGTGGTTGTCTTTGGAGCTAGGAGATGCTGATACCCAGGGTGGCAGTGGGCTGGTACAGAGGAGGAGGGGGGTAACCTGAGACAGACAGGCCTGTGGGGTAGGGAAGTAGCCAAAAGGGAGAAATTAGCTTTAGACAATAGGGGACCTTTTTCACCAGGGGGATAATTAAACGTTTCTTCATCAAAGCTGAGACAGTTTGCAAGCTGCTCATTTTGTAATTCTATCATGTTTGCCCCTGAGATATGCTTTCCGTATTTTGTCCACCCCCACCACTCAAACCCCTTCCTCAATACATTGGCATTGCCATTAATTTAGATTCTGTTTGATTACTCTGTCGGGGGTGTTAATTATACAGAGTTAGCACTGGTCTAATTGAGCTCAGTGGAAATAGAGGGTCTATTGGAGTGGCAACATGCCTCTTAGCACACTGCACAAAGACCTTTGTTTTCCTTCTTACTGGATGTGAGAGCAGTTCAACAACACATACATTTTGCCTTTTGTAATCAGTTCAGGGCATGTTCACAAGGTGACTTATTAGTGTGTTACTGGTGAGGAATCACTGGTGATAGGTTTAAGGTGCTCTTTTCTTAAGTTAACTTTTCTCTTATCATGTAAAATTATAACATCAAAAAACTAAGTTGTACCTTAGAGCTGTAGAACCCCAGAGACTAAAACTTACTCTTACTTTTCAATGTGCATGCATGCACTTGTGCTTGTGTTATAGTACATGTCCTAATCGGGGTGATGCATAATGTGCGTGCCTCTGAATGTGCATATGGGTAAAAGACATTGTGTAATGGGTCTTTTTCCTTGGCCACTGAGCTGTGGACCACAGGGTTTGTTGTGTGCCTTGGATCACACGGAGGAAGCTGAATGATGTTGCCCCAGCTCTCTGAAGGAAGGCTATGCTTGGCTGGCTCCAGAACAGCCTTAACAGGATATCACAGAAGAAACTGTGGCTTTTGTCCAGCTCTCTTTTTAAAAAAAGCTGTGTCAAAGAGACTTGGGAGGGTGTTTCTTTTCCAACAGATGCTAGAACAGTGTGTAGTGGCTCTCTGGAAGCCCATATCTACAATGGCGCCTATCTAACCCTCTGACATCATCAAAGAGCGTGCTGTATGGGGCTACCACGCTGCAGTGTAGGATTCATGCCATTACAACACCAGCAACATGTCTCTTAAGGCACCAGTGAACAATGCTGAGGACCAGTGCTTTTACCCCTGCTGGACCATTTTCTAACACACTTCAACGCAACAAGGTAAAACATGAGAGATTATGACTGGAGCCCAGAAAGTCTGCAGATTTTTTGTACATTAGTAATTTGCCATTAAGAAGTAAGAGTACAGATAAACAACATTAGTTTGCATTTAAAGGATTGTGCAAGATCTTCTTAGAGCCAGATCAAGAAAAAATATACATCTACTACATGGAGAATTAATTACATTAAAGGACCACTCTCTTTTTTGGTGTGTCCTGTGTTGTTTTTATATCTGTCCACTGACTCTATGTACAGCATTTCTTCACTCAGTATGCACACACCAACATATGTGTTTTATAGATCTGCATGTACAATGCAGTATGTTAACAACATGCCTGCATTCACACAGAGAGCATTACAGAGTCCGACAGTGTGTTTGTCAGGGTACAGCCATGCTGTGAGCAGACCATCTCTGTGAAAGCCTTAGCCTCGGGGCTATAGACAGACCCCTGGGACCAGCCAGCACTCAAGGGCCTATTTGTTCAACAGAATGTGTTATTCTATCACAGCAAGCCTGTCGCAGCAGCAATCATTCAAATACCCATTCATTTCTGGAATTCTGAATCCTCAGGCCTCCGAGGACTATCAAGACTCTTTTATTTGTTTGGTTTTGGAGTGGGATTGTCTCTGTGATTCATAGACACTGAAGTTAATATTATTCAGGAAAACATTGGTTGTTCAGCTAAGAACTATATATATGGTGTCCCTCACAAATACAAATATTATTTAAGCTTTATTTTGTGTGTAAAGATTGGGCATAATGAGAAGAATACACTTTCAACCATTGTTTTACTTTAGAAAGCTAACATCCATCATCATCCATACCTGTGTCACAGAATAGTAATGTTTTATTATAATGACATATACTGTTATTAAACCTGTTGTCAACAAGGTTATGGACTATAAGAACAGAAATAACTGCAGCTACATTCTGTTAGAATAACAGTGTAAAACAATTTGAATACAGATACGTGTTGAAAAACTGAATATACTGTAGCATGTCTAAATTAGGAATACATTTACAAAGGATCATGACATTCTGTACTCTGTTGTGACAGACTTGTCCATGGTGTAGGCTGCTTCTTGCCCGATGCATGGTGGGCTATAATTTAGACTTTTGGGTTGTACAATGTTGAACAGACTGCGGTATATGTATAAAATGTTAACACAAATAATTCTTAAATAATACCCACCCTCTCACAGCACTAATGTTTTATCTTTTTTCACACAAAAGGAGCAAACTGCTTTTCTGAGGTATAATAATCCAAAAAATGATTTACCGAGTTAAATAGGAAACAGATAACAACTTGAAAGTATCTTTCTCAGCTCAGTCTTAGTATTGAACATAATAATTTTTCCTGTTAGTTTCTGCCCACATTTCAAATCCACCTCCATCTCTGCTCATGAATGTTTTTCTAATTGAAAGTGATATCTTAGTGCGAGTCGCTGGTCAGAGCCTGTGAAGAATGTTGGTACAATAGACCTGTCAGGGTTGATGGATCTCCAACACAGCTGGGATATGGGCCCCCAGACTGAAGCCAATAAGAGCAGGGTTGGTATGTAAAAACAGAGCCTCAGAGCTGTCCGTCCAAAACTCAGACAAACACAAACATACACAGGCCTGATCAATAGCTTTCTGAGGCAGAGGAGGTGTGCTGAAATACATACGTTGAATTAGAGTGAGTGATATTGGAGAGAAGTGAAGGAGGCTCATAATCTGTATTTTGTGTTGGAGCCCTGATTTTCTTTTTTCTTTTTTTTAAGAGTATAATCAATGAGATAGTCCATCTGGGCCGGCTGGTTGATGATAGCCGGTCATTACAGATTAGCCTGAGTGAGTAATGGGAGCCCTCAGAGCAATGTAATGCAATTTAATAACTGCACTTGTGGGAGTTGGTGTGGTTTGCAGTGATGGTGGTGATGTTTTTGAATGGGGAGGAACATATTAACCAGGCTAGAATGCACCAAAGCCTACTTTAACACATTAATGCTATCGCTGTTTATCTGTAACATTATGACAGGGATTAAAACAGTTTTAATGTTTCTTTTTACTCTATAACTTTATAACTTCACCTATTGTGGTGAATACTTTAGTCTAATCTGAGGCTTACTTTACTGCTGTTCTACTTGAAAAACAAAACAAGGCACCCCTCTGATGCCAATTAATTAGGAGGATATGAATATTTCAGTGCTCTGAAATACAATGGTGGCTGCACCAAGATAGAATTCACAGCAGCTCCTAATGGAATATTAATAATGTGGTGACGTTATGCCCTTCTTTTTCTCAGCTTTCAGTGAAGGAGTGCATGTAGAAAGGGTTCATAAACTGGTCACTCTGATTCATAGAGAGTTATTTGTCTCACTGTTTGTTTGTTTTTGTATTTCTTTACTTGTATCAGTGGCTGAAACCAAAAATAATTGTTTACCAGAATACTATAAAACATTAGTGGATTTATTTACACATACAAACTGCAATCTGTAACTGTTGCGTACCTAGCTGAAACAAATTTAGACTGATTAGACTGCTGAGTAAAGGAGGTAATGGATACCTTTAACACACCTGACTTGACACTTGATCAAGAATGAATACAATACACCTCAAATTACAAAAATATGGCAATAACCTTGGACAAAATTCTTAATTAATTAATTCTGGTTACTTAATAAGGGATTCATGAAATCTTTTAAATGTGCATGAATACAAACACTGAAGCAAACTGCAACACATTTCAGATAAATAATACCTACACTTACTGTTTCACAAATATGTTACAAATAACATTTTGTGACAGTGTGGGGACATCCCATTTGCATGTAGTGTGTAATAACTTTTGTACAGCCCTACAAATTTTCTTTAAATACATTTCTTATATTTTAATTTTGCAACCTCATTTAATAGCTACATGGAAATGATTAAGATCTTTACATGTAACGTGTAATGGATTTAGAACAGTTCTAAGCGCCTATGCTAAGGGACTGTACAAAAAGGTGAGTGAATTTTATAATTAATTTGATTAAAAAAAATACAAAGCCATCCCCATGCTTAAAGCTAGAAATACTGTTTGAGGACTTTGTATAATTTTTTTTAATTCATTCATATTAGAAAAATATTGAAGAATCTCAACAACCTCATCATATTTTTCATGGCTAGTAGTAGTGACCAGAGAGAGTACCTGTGTCAGTGTAAGATTACTTACAACCATGTACTGTACGAAAATAAGAAAATAGTGTTACTCACAATATTATAATCAAAGTGAAAGTCTGTGTTTCCAGTCATAAAAAAATGTATATTTGACACGCGTGTCAAAAATGTGCAATATTGACAGTTTCCAAACATTCTGCCAATCATTGTCTGATGTAGTTTCGCTTCATTTTCTTAATACTGATTAGGATTTGCATGAAGGTGTTCACAGATACCACAAGGGAAATATTTGGGATACAAAAAGCATTTCTGTGCCAACAAAACATTCAAAGCTGTTGTTTTACATTTATTCATTTAATTATTCCTCACTTTGATGCCAAACCCATAATTATTTTCACATTAACACCTGCTGCATTTCCCGTGTGTGTGTGTGTTTGTTTAACTTCTTTAATCTTCATTATTAGGTGGGTTAACCTGGGCTACACACTGGTGTTCATTAAGGTAGATAGGCAGCTTTATTCTATCTGTTGAAAACTGTGCAGCAGCATAAGGATGAACCTGCAGTTGCGATAAGAAAGAGATGCAGATTTAGTTTCTTCCCTTCTCCTCCTTGGCAACGATCAGGCTGGCAGTGTTATGTTATTCTTGGACAGACTCATTTCCTGCAGCAGCAGCCACACGGTTCAATAAGTGAAGCTGTAAAACAGTTTCAGCTAGCCATAAACACATTTGATGAAAACAAATTAGGAGCGAGAAATATAACTGACGGAAAACATAACAGCCGGCAATGGAATCACATTAGAGGGGGCGCTGGATGCTGCTGCAAATAAATGTACATTTAATAAATGGATAAATATAACACGTAAAGCCCTATGTTGCCAAAACTCATTCATCACTTAAATGTCTCTTTCTTTTTCCATTAAATCCCATATTAACACACCTTGCAAATAAATGTGAAGCTTTCACAACTTGACAGTTCACCACTGCAGTAACCTGTTGACATCAGGTCCTGAAACATCACTTAAGGGGAACTTAACGCCTTTCAAATAAAATCACTAATGGCAATAATCTTTTGACAACATGAGATGAAAGTCTCTCTGATCTGTTGCTGTGACACAGTACTATTCTTGTTAATGAATTTTTAATATCCTTAATGACAGGAGAGGAACGATGTAATTAAAAGAGCAAGTTAGGAAAAACGCTGACTCCAACTCTTTATGGGGACTATTTTAATGTTAGTTTAATTGGAACTAACACATTATCTTAATGAACAGATTGCCTTCAAGGAGACCATTCCCCCCTCCCCTATAGCAAGCTCAAACAAGTCACTATGCATACAAAGAAATTTCTTTTACACTGTATGAAATGACAAAGAGGGGAGACTTAAAGAAAATATAGAACTAAACTTTATTTTTCCCTAGAGCATAATTTAATTTTTGCAAACATAAACTTCCAAAAAGTTCTGTGTCAAAAATCAAAAATGACAGATTCAGGTTGGTTGAGGCGAGGACTGAGGACAGACCCAGTTGCAACAGAAGCTCTGTGGCATGAAATACATGCATAAAGCTAAACGTGGCCAACAAGCAGACAAATTGACCACTCCACAACCTTGACACTGTTGACACCAGAACACCTATCAATAGTCTGTCTGTTTTTTACACCCTGTGCAGCTGAGAGGGAGACATGGGGAGGCGAGATTGAGGTGAGGGCGTTTTTATGCTGGGAAGCTTTGGGCAGTTGAGTTTAATTTGGGATTTACAAGTGACATTGCGCCCCCATGGCTGTCTGCTTACTGGGCCAAGTTTATGGAGTGAGACAGTGGGGTCTTTTCCTTGTGATTAGCAGGCGTGCAACCAGCCATGCACAAAGTATTATAGCCCACAGCATTATGTATCATGGTTTCAGAAGCTCTCCATCTCTGTAGACCCGTTCACCAACAGATGATCAAACTCCTACCTTCAGTCACACCATTGGAAGGTCAAGCCTATCAAACAAGTCAATAACAAAAGAAGATGTGCAATATCTCTACTAGACAGAAGCAAATGAAAAAACAAATGAAAATTTGAGAGAAAATGTAGAAACACAAAAACTGGGACACACACATGCACACACACACATGCACACACACACACACACACACACACACATACATACAAAAACAGATTAATATTATTAAATGATTTGGGGTTTCCAACTAAGGGAGGAAAGCAGAGTATGAACTGTGAACAGCCACATGACGACCCGGAGGCTTATCTCACTGAGGCTGTTTGGCTTAAGCCATGGCATTAATACACTGATAGCCTACGGAATAGCCAAGCATAAAATGAATGTGAAAGGATGAAGAAACAACAAGAAAAGGGAGAAAGAAAGAGGATGAAAGTGGTTAGGCCTCCAGGTTAACAGACCAGAAATATAGAAGCATTACAGGGAGACCCTCAGTGATATGAGTGTTATTTCTGAGACATGGTTTTGTCACTGCTTTACAAACAAAACAGAGAATGACTAATAGAAATAACTTTTTTTGGAAAGTTCTCCAGAGAAATATAGAAATGAAATTTAAAACAACTGAAAGACAAAGAAAAATAATGAACTTGGACACATTCATCAATAAGACATAATAATGTAGTGAACTAAAACTGATAAATTAATTTGAACAAACATCAAGCTTCGGTAAAACAGAAGGGACTGAAGACAAATCCTCCACACAGCCTTTGTAACCTAGCCCAGTGCTGAGGCTTTTATCCCTTTATTTTATTGATTAAAAAAATCCCAGAGGCACTAAAATGTACAGTCAATGATTAATGTCCCTCTCAGAAAAAGAAATTATATGGAATAAATTAAACTACTGCAGCAGCAAATTGAAAAATAAGAATGTAAATGAGCTTTGAATACTTAATATCATAGAGAAAAATAGGCAATGAGGCCCAAAAATGATGAGGGATTAGTACAGAAACATGACATTAGCTCTAATGGCAAAGAGTAGATTTTCTCTACTGTCAAAATTTAACTGTCGCATCTGATTTTCTGCCAGGTAAATGAAAAATGGGAGACAGTTTATGGCAATCAAAAACTCTAATTTTGTTCACAAGCTGAAAAATATGGACTCACAGTTGCATACCCATACTTTCAGTCTGCGATAAGAGAAACATTTTTTTTAAATGCAGTTATATTGTATGTTTACCTTCCAGTGCTGTACTCATGTGTGCGTGGGAACAAACAAGCTCTTTAACAGCAGTTAAATGCAGTTTTTAGCTGCTATCCTGTCTCCTACATTAGTTTTCTAGTTATGCGGCAGGAAAGAGGAAAGGTGTGAATTGCATCAAGTGAGGTTCTCTCAGTTGGAACCTTTAATTATAACTTCACAGTATCAGTTACAGCAACCTTGCACAGATGCTAAAACCCTCAGAGGCTTGGCTACTCTACCTTACTTAATCTGAGTGGGAGGCACGGAGACAGTACTGTACCATCAGCCAATTCAATCATAAGCCAGGACGGCACCACATCCTGCATCAAGGTCCAATCAGAGCACAGAACAGTTCACATCACATGACCTGGGTACTTAGCATCCTTCATCAACACCTGCTTTCTTTTTTTTCATGCAATATTGTTATTTGCTTCTTCCTCCCTGTCTCTTGCAGGCTTTCTCTTTCCAGAGAATATAGTGAGGACTGTGCGTGCAGAGCTAAAGATGCTATAAAAATTGCTGAGGTATAAAATCGAAAGTGCTCAAGCTGTCTGCGACTGGAATTGCTGGCTGGCTCGGGCCTGTTGGAGACGGTGAAGGATCTCTGGCCAAGACGAGCTAATGTTGTAAATCAGAGAAAGTTTGGGCTTGTTTGTTTACATATTACAGGCTTTATAGTGGGCGTACTACAGTACACAAGGAGCTGTACTTGGCCTTGGCTATTGTATGGGTCATAAAATTAAAGAATATAATGGCTGCATGCTACTTGAACCACCTACTCCTGCACTTGTTCAGTGGTAATACTGTTTTGTTCAGATGAGGGAAAACGTATGTTACAAGAATTTCTTACATTGGCATGTTGTTTTGTTCAAATCACATGGGTAGACCTAAATATATATATAATTTCTAGAAAACAATTTCTCAAAAAAGGCAAAAACACTGTGTACAGTCACAGGTCCATTTTTAAACATTTTATAAAAAGGAATAACTGCACCACCTCTTGAAAAAAGACATTCATCTTGTGGGATTTGTACTACATCAAAAATGAATAGCAAAGGATGAATAAATTCATTTGAGTGATAAAATTGAGTTTCACAGGTAGAATGCTACATAATAATTGATAGTTTTAGCTACATAAAAAGGTTGATTATCAAGGTTGGGAGATGAATAACCTAATCATAGCCTGACTTTTATAAGTCAGAACTCAGAAACATTTCTCCGAAAGCTACAGGGCGAGGGTGAATAAAAAAGTATTTGTGTGTATATAATCCCTAGTTGGTTTACTGATACATACTGTGGCACCCTGGTATACAGTACATTTTAAAAACACCTACTCAGGTGTTACTGTGTCTTTCCAGGTGCACTATGAGCCAAAACACTTATCCTTAAGAGAGATCAAGCTTGCACACTATCTTATCAGCTCTTACAGTGGTACACGTACAGTAGAAGTACACTCAGCTGCTCATGCAAGTCCTGCTTACAGGAGCTCAAACACAGGTCAGAGACTCCAACATACACCTACTTATAATCCACACAAGTACATCGCTGTACATATGTGTATAAATATGTGTGAGACAGAGAGAGAAAGGAAAAAGTGAGGAAGAGAACATTTTTCTGTGCCTCAACCGCAGTGGTCTGCTTGTTTTGTAACAGTCATAGGCAGAGTACAACAAATGCACCACGATGTGGCCAGTCACAGTTGAAATTCTTATGTGATAAGGATAGATTTTTTTCCAGAGAAAAACTGTAAGGACGGTCTGTCAGTTCATCCTTGGAGTACCATACTGCAATTGCAAATACTGGATCAGTAAAGCAAAATACACGCACAGTATATGTATGTGTGAATAGGTAGAGAAAGAAAAGTGTTTTATTTTGTTTCCTTTTGGTCTGATTTAAAAGAGAACATACGTCAAGCCTGACCTCTTACACATGCACTCAGACAGTCACACACAGACATGCACACAAAAGGAGGAAAAAAATGAAGGATGGTGGAAGGTGACAGGTAAACAAATTCAGTGTCATATTCTCCTGCTGTCTTCACTGTGCCACTTGGCATTTTAATGGAAAGGAATCTGATGTAACATATAGTGGTAACTACAACAGCAGCCTCGTATCAGAGGGGAAAACTTAACTCCTCAGACCTATGCATTAAACATATTGTAGAATAGAGTGTAACATTTATCACTGTCATTCCTAGAGAGTTTGTGTAAATTTAAATGCGCTCAAGCATGCTGATTCCCCCCCTCCACAATGCATGCGTACAATGCCACACCAAAGCCCATTTTCCTGAAATCCTTCTCATTGTTCTGCACGACCATACCACCAAACAGCTATTCATCTTTGGGGAATATGCTGTACAGAAATGTCTTTGTATGTGGGGCCTTTTTCTGTTGCTCTATTCCATGTTTCATTCAGCAGATTCTGATTCACCTTTTTTTCATGGTTTAATAATAAGAAAAAAATTTAATATATCCAATAAGACTGCATATTTATTTTGATGTGAAACAGATTTTTAGGCTGATTTCAGCAAGTCATGCATGTATAAATCGTAACCTAAAAATGAGTTTCTGGCAAAAATAATATTTTATACAGGCTTTTTATGGTTTTTCCCATTTTGTGAAAACAATATATATTTTGCTATAATCTATTAATGTTTTTTAGTTTTCATTCTGACCTACAGAAAAAAAGGGTATCAACCACAAAACAATTAAATAAGACTTTGTGGCTTATTCATGACAAGTACTTTTCCAGGATTGTGAGCTAGAGTAAAATGGAACAATAATGCCTTTAAGTGTGGAATATATCAGAACAGTATAGTGCATGGTAATACCAGCTGACATATTAAACATTAAAATAAATTACCTAACCTTTACAACTTGCAATGCCGATAACAGGAAAAATGACAAATCATGGGTTATTATTCACTGAGATTCTACATATAATGATGATGTCATCAATAATGGACACGATATCATGGCTCCAGTACCTTTTAAAAAACATTTAAGCGTATTACTTAATTTTAAATCATCAGTCCATATCCAAGCTTAAACCATTCAACTAAAAAAAGGACAGAGTGTTATAAAGATTATAAGAGAGAAAGAAAGAGAGGGACATTGAAGGGTGCTGAGAGAAGAAGGAAAAAGAAAGAAAAATGTGCCATATTATGTTTCTGTTACCAAATGGCACTCAGGAGTCAATTTACCAAATAATGTGAGCAGAACTTGACTGAGGAGGCACATCAATACTGCGAATGTATGTCAGTGACCAGCAGTCGACAAATATATCTCATCTGACAAATAACAGAAACGAGAAAAGGGGTTTACAGTTAGCGGTGGTCTTTAATTTTTGGCTGGGCTGCTCAGTGCAACTAGAAGTCATCTAGACTGAAGTCAAGACATTAAACCTGTAAATGTGTTTATACATTACGTTTACTGTGTCAGTTTCCTTCTCTTAAGACCACAAAACTCAACAAACGTAACTTAGCACTGCACATATACTATAATTCACACAAATAAGTTAACATAATTTGCAATTGTGTGTATTAGAATTGTTTTTGAAATGGCTATGGTGTATGGTTTTATTTATACTGTGTGAATTTTTCAGTAATGATATTCAATACAGTTTTGTTTCTACATAAACGTTATGATAACCACATGCCTGCATTTCTGTGTACAGATTTGGATTTGGAATTAACATATTTAAAGCAATCTTTATTATCCTGTGAACAATATTGTATGCATTGTGCATGCGTGCAGTTTTGGTGACTTTTTACAGGGCACACGTCTCGACAAAGCCCTGAAATGACTCATCAGGCAAATGATAAAAAGAACAAATCTCATGGTTCATTTCTACTGCATTGCCATCAGAGCTCCACAAATCCCAACATACATATATCCAGCTAGGGAGGCACTTCTCTTCTCTGTCAGGCTCATGTACTTATCCTTCTCTTGTCCTTCATTGTTTTGAGAAACTCTTGTATGCTACAGCATACAGCAAAGTGAAAAACAAGAATTTCTTTATATGACTTTCTCATGACTCCTCCAGACTGATATCTCTCATCCATACTGATAATAGATTATAGAACACATTACAGCATATTGTGCATCTCACTAAGGGTCATTTTCAGAAAGCAGTTTTCTCTGCCTCTGCAGAAATTCTTAAATAAATTTAATTGTCTGCATCCACCATCAGAAATGACTTTATGCGTTTTGCTTCATAATTAAGAGCTTTCACATCCATAAACTTAAATCACTATGCACAGCTGTTGAGGTGTAATTAAAGCATTAAATATGTGAACGATGAACTCCCACTAAACAAGATGACACCAACACCCCCGGCACAGAACTTAGAGGTGATCTGTAGGCTTGGCTGAGCTTTTTCTAAAACTAAAACCCAGGCTACTGGAACGTTTCTCTCTTTCTTCTGTTTCCCAAATCTCAGATGTCATTCTCATAAATCTGACTGGTTCATCTCAGCATTAGTAGCTGAACTGATGCTAACAGCATTAGCTGATGATTTAATGACACTGTAGATGAGGACAGTCATCCTCTTTTTATCATTCTGTCTTTTTCATCTCCGCCTGCTGGCTGAGGATACAGGGAATCTGTGTGTTTTTGTGGATGAGGGTGGTGGCGCTCGTATCTCATCCACCTCCATTATGCCAAGGTCACTCCATTGCTTTTCTTAATGTGATCAGGGAAAGTGTCACTTTTGCAGTTCTGTGGCAGTAAATAAGAACTGGCTCTAATTTGAATGTAGTGTACCAGAGGCCCTTTATGGGTTGTTAATTTAGTGTTTAAATACATTTAACAGTTGAGAGAGAGTACTGATTAGGCTGGCTCTCCAAGTGAAGGCTATTTTTCTCTCCACAATTTCCACTGACTCGCCATAGATTATTATTGTTATGATGTGACAAAAGTACGCTGAGCTTATTTTGGATTAAGTGGACCTTCAAAAGCAAAGACAGCAATAAAATTTGTAATTTTCTTAAATAATCAATCATTTGTCTTTGTTTCCTCTTTATATTCCATATTTATTTATTTCTGTGGTATGTATTGCAAACCATTTTGAGTTTGGTCACTGAAATGTTAATATTACTACCTTCCACATGTGAGAAATGTAATGCCACTTCAGTCACATTTTAAGCACTATTAACTTACCTGACCTGTAAATGTTTATACAGAATGTGTCTGCAAACTATTCAGTGATGATGTATTTCATTTTCTACATTTTATTTCATACCAGCTAGAACATTAATAACAATGTTATGTGTACAATTAGCGCTCATTAGCATTACAATTGTGGCTTTGGTTAAATATTGAAAAAATGACATAAAAAGTGGCGTTTTTACAAAATGTGCTTGGTGTGAAAAAAGTATATTTAAAAACATTGTTACAGATGCAATACAGAGTGTTGCATGTGCACCCTCAATGTGTGATTCTTTTATATTGACTATACTGTTGTAGGTACAGTTACAGTTTTCCTCACTTTTATCTAAATTTATTTTGTCAGTTTTATTATATGACATCATACATAAAGTCATGTAGAAAATTAGATACGTACATTAATAGACAAGTAAAGCTAAGCCCAAAAACAGTTCACATATTGCTCACTACGAGTCCAGCAACAGCAGCAGCAGCTGATGAAGTCCTTGGATTTACATTGTTTTATTATTTTTCTGTAACTCACCACATTCGCCCACTTCCTCCACGCGTTGAGAGGACACGGCGGCCATGAAAGCCAATAAGGTCCAACCAGCCACCTCCACACTACAGATTTCTCCTGACACCTAATGCCAGTTATGAAATTGGGGGATAAGTTAATGTGTCACAGTAGCATTGATTTTTCATTTGCTTCTCACTGCCCCCAGTCCCAGAGCCAGCCTGGGCCTTTCCTTCATGCTTCAGGATGGATTACTGTGGCCACAGTTGAAACAGAGCATTGTGGGGTGACAAGGGATCCAGTGTGGGTGTTCATGAGAGGTGCCACACCTGATTACAAGTGACACTATACTACCACCATCAGCTGTGCCAGGATAGCTCAAATATCAAGATCAGTGCTTGACAGCAGCTTTAACTTAACATATAAGCACAACAGAAAATGATACAATTTTAAAGCACTCCTTAATATCATTTCTATGAATAATGTATTTATGTGCCCACCTTCTTCTTTCTTTGAATAGAAAATATAGATATAATTCATTTTCTTTATCTGGTCTGTAAAGTGACTGAAATTTGAATTCGGTTCCAGTAATGTACAGAACAATAAGGAGGTCTCTACAGTAGGGATAAAATGAGTGGTACAAGAAATCTGTGCCTGCTCCCTATGAAAGGAAAAGTACGCTCGCGTAACAACAACACGGTGCTCAATGAGCTATGTCCTCAGTTCCATATGAGATTGGTTAATACAAAAGCTTGCTGGTGAAAAACATTGTCCTGCTCCCTGTGACAAAGACAAACTGCCTGTGTTTGGTGTACACGAGTCAAAGGGACAGGTGAAGACAGGGAGGGAGACCAGGGAGGGAATTTGAATTTCACATCTAGGAGGAGGCAGCATGTCATTAAAAACCCTAATTTCAGTGTCAGGTAGACTTACAGGTGATCCATCATCTTGTCAGAAGAATTTCATTTTATTTCAAAGGATTTTGAAGCAGGTTTTCTAGACATTTTCCTTCAGTTCCAATTAGACTTAAACACAATTAACCAAAAAGTCTAGTCATAAGTGTAGTTGAGAGGTACCTGTTCGCTCAAGCAGATCGGAGGGAAAACTATTTATAATAGAACTGAAAACAAACATCCTGCATAAATGAGAATGAAACAAACTCCTTAAATGTGTTACCACCTATGTCATAATTAATACATGATTATTATTGTTCAAGTTACAATTCCACTGTTGCACGCATAGCTGCTACACTGCTCTGCATAAACCACCAGCAAACTGCATATCAGCACCCATGAATGCCACTTATTGGTACATTTCTAAATGTTAACGCCTGTCAACTCCAATCTCTCCAAAGGAGAAGCTCGGGAAATAAAATGCATCGGAGGGGACCTGAGAGGAGGACACACGTTAACCCAGATAGACTGTGACAAAACACCATTACCTTCTCCTGTTCACATGCTGACATACAGGACAGCTAGTAGTCTCCTGTCCCTAGGAGGAATCCATCTAAATGAGACGCACATACGCAGACACCCACACACACATGTATATGGTTTTTACTCTGGAAGAACATTTTCTGAACAACTTAGAAGTTTTCTGTTTTAATATGACTTTAACACTTAAACTCCCAGAATTCTATTACTACTGGAATGGCCGTAGGCAGTCATTTTGACCCTATGTATTATTTGCATATCATTTCACTAATTAATATAAAATAAAGTAATAATAACAATAATAAAACATCAAGAGGTGAGATTTTTTACTGAAGTGTAATAAATCTCACCATGTCACAAATTTGAATTACAATATTCTCTTATTTTCTTTAAAAAAAATTGTTATGTTCTTCTTCGATATTAGGATACAGTAACTTTAAGAAATATCACAAATATACATTTCAGAAACCTTTATATACACATATGAACTCTGAATGGCCAAAACAGGTATTCTGACCGTCACAGGCAAAGAAAATGAAAATCCGGTAAACTGTAAGAAAACAAACTGATGTATTGAATGCATTATTTGTTATAATTAGAAAAAGTGTCATATTTTAAGAGTTTACTGAAAATATGCTGTAAAATCATCAAGCATTCTCTCTACGTGGTTCCCTGATGCGTGTGGATCAGGTTCTCACAGTCCACACAGGTAATCTCTACCTTCCTTGTATCATCAGCTGTCTGCCGTCCTCTCATGTGGTCGGGCCGAATTTCATTGGCGAGTCACATTTTGAAGTTCCTCAGTAACATCCTCTCATTGGTGCAGTCCAGCATTTATTACAGCTATGTCAAGAATATTATAAAACACCACCACTGGTCATCTACGTGTCGGTGTCTTTACAGAGTACTTCCTGATCTAGCACATCTACTCTTGATTCCTGTGTTAGTATAAAATATACACATATTTAGGAAAAGTCAGAATCCTATAGTTATATAGGTTTTATTTAAACAAAGTTATTACATTTCAAAATTTCAAAACGGTCAAAATGACCGCCTTGGTACAGTAGTTCTAGTGTTAAATGAGCAAAGAAAATAGATACTGGTAAACTGTATATGAGCTATTTAATATTTTTACATTTTTATCTTAAACTGTATCTTTAGATAGATAGATAGATAGATAGATAGATAGATAGATAGATAGAT
>JAUBNQ010000007.1:11730145-11740734 GCA_032353495.1 Ctenopoma kingsleyae | reverse complement strand
TATGAAATGGCTGTTATCACAACACTGAAATCTTTGTGGGAATACATCAACTAAACATATTAAGCATTAAATGTAATATTTTTATAGCAAATAGTTTAAAATCTTAATTTGTATGTATGCATTTATTCACCAGACATTAATTCATAAATGTTCTAAATTACAGATTAAAGAAAATATGGCCACATCATGTGCAAAAACACTTTTACTAATGTAGTTTGTGCACATACAGAAGGTGCAATATTTTAAAACATGATAAAGTTCAGCATATATTGCATTAATACAGTATACTGTATTTCAGCCCTTGTTAGTGGTTACCTGTCCTTTGTATTCACTCCCCAGACACCCCTCAGAGGCAGTGAGGATGGTAACACTAACCCTTATGCTGTCAACAGTGTGATTGATCACCCACAGATAAACATCAGATTGGGGAGAGAACAGGACAGACATTGATCCCCAGAGGAAGAGAGGACTTGTCACACCCCAGCATACACAAACCTCTGCAAAACATCTGTCAAAATACCACAATGACAGAGAACTGTACCTCTGTGACTAACATGGGAACCCTCAGACAGCTGTCAACTGTTTTGGATGCTGGTTGATGACCAAAGACTACAATTCTTTTCCTTAACTCAGATACAGTATACTGTCCTAAAAAGGAAAAGTTTGAAAACTACACAGTCTGAGCAAGATTGTACAAAATTCTTCTCATAATAAAGTTTTAAAAAAGGCATGCCAGAAAACAACAGAGTGAAATACTCCCTGTTAAAATATCCCCTGGGGTACTACTATCAGAAACAGAACAGGAATCAAAAAAGAAGTGTGGGTGTTTTTACAAAATGTCAGTCGCAGTTGGTCACATGAATCTCTCTCACCTGGCTGGGCCCTGAATATGTTTTTTCTATCATTAGCTACAGACCTCATGCGATGCCATACTTAAGAACAGAAGAAAGAGGAAAAGAAAATGAATGAAAAGTGAATGGTCAATCTGACAAAAGGGGGCCAGTCTTGCGTCGACAGGAAGAGAAGCATTAGCGCCCTTTATGTGAATGGCAGCGGATTTCTGTGTGCTACACTGTCAGTGTAGTTTTCCCTTAATTAAAACAGTCACAAGTTTCATTGAGCGGTGAATCAAAGGGTGGCTACACCATAAAGCAGATTCAACTCTGTAACCCTGAGTGTGTGTGTGTGTGTGTGTGTGTGTGTGTAGCGTTTGAGAATCAGACTCAAGCACACACAGGGACAGGGATGAAGGGGATTTAAGCTGTGCCCATTCCCATGGTCAGTCACTCAGAATTGGTCATTACTGTCCTGCCTGGAGATGAAAACACAGCGATTAAGAAGTTCTTGGAGGGAAACAGGACTGTTTCTAAACTGCCTCCCCACAACCCTGTGGACAGGAACAATTTTTTTATCCCTTTGTCAACTTTTATTTGCAGTTCATTGGTCAAATAGTTTTCATTAAAGCTGCATGTAAATGTTGTCAAGTAAAGTGTCTGAGATAAATGATATTCTAATAATCTAAGAACAATAGCTCACTAAATGTACTGAGAGTCACTTCCAGTTTCCTTCGAGCCAGATCCGCTTTCTTATTTTGCCAAAATAAATTGTCATGTTAACTTGTCCCACATTGAGCCAGAGGAGGCTTCTCCAATGACAAACCTCAATGTCTCTCAGAGAAGAAGAATAACACAGCCAGACAATAGCAGACTCATCCAAGGGAAGGGAAAATACTTGCTCTACTCTAGTCAGTGTATGGAACCTCCTCTTTGTGGCATTGTCATTCTCGGACTCTGTATCAGGAGAGGACCTAATCCTGATCACTAATAACCTAATGACACTTTCCACACCATTTAATTTCCTTGACGGGGGAAAAAACTCCACCTATGATCATCTGATCATTAATTATAAATCATCCAAGGTTTGGATAATTTAGAATGCAACATTATTTTTTCACTCCTACCACAAGACAGGCACTCTTGGTTTTGTTATGGCAGGGTGGGATTCCCCTCTCGTGTTCCCTTCAGAGGACAGTCAAAGAGAACGAAGGTCATCAATTATGCATAAAGGATACATAATGGCAGAAATTGCTAATCATAGCTCATGCAACTTGAGAAGTTTGGCCCAGCAGACTGACTGACAGAGGGGTGCAGAGGAGACAACGCAGGATAAGGTAACATTAGTGTCTACAGAGTCATGTGTAGGGACTCACTGTGGACTGATCTTGCTGGGGTACACCTATCACTGAAGACAGAGGTGTACTGAGGAGCATTGGCATCAGAAGAGGAAAATGTGATGTCATGCTACTGTTATTTGATTGTATTCAGCTATGATGTCAGTTAAATTCTGCACAAATGAAAGAACATAAATAGCATCGATATCACAGTAAACTTAATGATATTTAATTGCTGATCATGAAAGGTGGTCATCGTTTCTGTGAAGATAAAACTTCAATACTTGGACAAAAACCAGCATTTTGGAGGTAACGTGATAAAATGTTAATGAAGATGGCAGTGACAGCAGTGATGGGACTGTATTGTGTGACAAAGCTGACATTCCCAGAGTGCGTTTTAATCCCCAACTCTGGCACTTCAGATAGACCTTTCCTATGGGACTCTGCATCTGGAAGACATTCAGGTGCACACTGTTACCTTTTGTTTCATGTCAGTCTAACATAACCTGGCTGCTTCTATGAAGTTCACTGTGAGATTAAGAAGTGAATAGCAGGGCTTAGGATTACTTAGTGGGTGGCACAATATCATATGATATCGATTTCTGTTGAGGATGCTGTTGCTATCAGTTTTCTTTGCCATCTCTTGTAACTTGCCTCACAAGGCTTATTCTCTTCAATAAAGAGGTTGTCTTTAGCATTCAAGTACAATATAGTTTAAAAATAAATATAGCCGATGTTAACCAAATATTTGGTGCTAAGTAATTCTACATGGGGGACAGAAAATAAACCCCAACCTAGCTGGACACTGCAAGTCTCAAATTAGTCTAGGATATAGAGTTCCTAATTTCAGTACTGTTTACTGCTATACTGCTATATTGTTAATTGTAACTTAATTTAATTTTAAGTCAATTTATGTTACACTTTTATAATGATAATGTTTATGTGGATAATATATAGAGCCTTGTCTTTTTACTTCTTTTTATTACTATTCTTTATTTTAGCTTTCAGTCACAGCAGGTAGCTGTTTTCAAAAACTCATTGCACACTACCTGCTCCGCACCAAAAAGCAGACAGACAAAGTTAGTAAGAAGCTGGTGAATACAGTGGAGCAGTTAAAGAGGCAGATATTTCTGTTAGT
Source organism: Ctenopoma kingsleyae (assembly GCA_032353495.1). NCBI lineage: Eukaryota > Metazoa > Chordata > Actinopteri > Anabantiformes > Anabantidae > Ctenopoma > Ctenopoma kingsleyae. The sequence goes on along the minus strand of JAUBNQ010000007.1, from coordinate 11,737,426 downwards.
AAGCTTAGAGAGAACATTGCGAGTCAATATTAGACTTACATTCAACAGCAGCTATGATATTATTGCCTTGTCATTGCTGGATGTGTGAACTGGCAATTGTTTGCTATCACATTTATTATATCAGTTTAATGGTAATGATAATGGTGTTTTCACAACTTGTTTCTGCTGCCCCCAAGTGGATGAAGAAATAAGACATTATACACAACATCAAACTTTAAGAATGCATTGCAAATTTTAGTAATTAATATTTTGGTCATTTAATACGTGTATGACAGCAACTAATTCTGACATCTGTTTGATGTGTTCTAGTACAATGACAGTTTTCGTTTGGTATTTCTGAGACAAATGAAGGCTAACAAGAAGTCATTAGTTACACTAATCAAACATTACTATAAAGAGGCAGAAAGAAATGCCAATTTCCAAAAAAATAAAAACATAAAGAATTCTCAGTTAAGTGGCATGGCATCTCATGTTCTGCTTGTGTGTAAAGGTGCCATCATAAAGGTGATGCGTAAACATAAAAATGGAGTTACTCAGTAGTGAGAATTTGAGCTGTTTGTTGTCAGTCTTCTTTGTCACAATGACTGAGTGTCTGCTGGACAGGTGCTGTGATTTTCCTGACCCCATTGTATTCAAACAACATAAGGTCCTCACACAGGAAGAGCAGAAGAAACAATGGTACAAGAGAGTCAAGAAGAATTTCCCCTTAAGCGTTACCCACCTGACCACCTGTGTGTGTGTGTGTGTGTGGGTGGTGGTGGTGGGGGGGGGGTAGGGGGGGTATGTGCCCCTGTTAATATTTTGCATTTAGTCTGTCTCCACTAGAGGGTGTCCACTTCTCAGAATTGCAAGAAAATCCATCTACTAGTGTATTTTGTATTCTTTAGAAAATCCTAAATGTGCTCTATGCACACTCCATGTCAGACTTCACCATATGAAAAAAGTCTGTTTGTCTCATTTCATCCACTCTTACAAAACTTCCATGACAATCTTCTTTCTTGTCCTCATCATGGACTGCTGTATATCATCCAAATTAATAAGTATGTGTGTTACCAGCCCTGCCTGCCTGCCATTATCTTCAGATTAGTGCTGGCCTGCACCCTCTTTGATGTGGACGTCTTTCACACTTCTATCCCACTGAGCTCCAGGGAAGCATTTAAGGGAACAGAGAGCCCAACAATGGATTGAAGAGGAACAGGCATAAGCAGGAGTCATCATCTCATCTGCTTTGTCTTCCTTATTTCAGGAAAACATCCTGTACTGAGGAAGATATGCACATATGATCAATCACCTAAGAGGGACTCCTCCACACACACACACACACAAACATGCAAATGCACAAACACCTATGTGAATATATATAGTATATTTCCTCACTCCTGTACTCCTGTGGGCACACACATACTGTACATAGCCATATGTCACACACACAGATGAAAAATGTGACAATATTTGACACTCTCTTGGTGATCCTGAAGGGTCTACTGCCCTCTGCAGGTTTTGCAGAAAATGAATAAAACACTACAATTCTACATATGCATAGCTTTTGAATGGACATTATACATCCTGAAATGACCTAACACTGCAACAATGGTATATTTTATAGCGCATCAGCCAGTTTATGATTGTAAACCATATGTTTTACTGATTCTTGGGTGTCTCACAGAGCTGTCTATCTGTGCACAGTCAGGGTATGACGGAGTGGAGCCCCTTAAAGAAGTGAACACAAGGCCTCTTTCAGGTAGAGCAATTCCAGAGGCATATGAGGGCACTCAGTGTTCCACTGCAAACACAAGATTTATTTACCTTCCAGTGAGGGGCAGCCAGTAAGAGGTGATGGAGTGTGCCTAGAGAAAGGTAGGGGTGCAGAGTGTCTGTTTGCATGTGTGTGTTTGCTTGAGGGGAGGAGAGCTGAACTGAAGTAGTAGTGGGTGTGTGACACTGGATAACTGAAGATAGAAAGCTGATGTTGTGATCCCCTCAAAAAGGTCATACACACCCAGTGGATACACACCCATAAAAATACACAAATACATTCTACCAATCAAGAAACATGTATTTGTTTATCTTTGCAGGACGACTGAGGTGGGACAGGGGAGGTTAAAGAGAGGAGGCATATGGATGAGATCCAGAAAGGGTCAGTGGGGTGGGTTTCCCATTTCCTTTGCACTCTCTCTTTCCTTACACAGCACAAGTAGAGTCATTCAATCCCTAAGTGCATACAGGCACACTGTGTACATCTGTTGGTACAGTAGTATAATGGCATGACAGTCTAAACCAGTGTCGAACATTGCCAAATTATCAGGCCATGTTCCGACTAAAGTGAACAAGGTAACTATATTAAGCAGTTGTAGGTAAGCAGGCCCTTGACTATTCCCTGTTTCATCAATGTGCATCATACAGCACAAATCTATGTTCATGATGAGTTTGGTGTGTTTGGAAAGAACTTAGATAAGCTAAAGAAATAAGACAAACTAACTGAAAGATTTATGAAAATTATGAAAACTCGGTGGTGGTCACGAGGCACACAAACAGCCAAAGAGGAACGCACACAATAATAAACCCTTTGTGGTGTACAGCTAGACTTCAGCTGTCTTTCATTATCATAGTTTCTTAGAGGTCAAAATGTTAGCATGAACTGGACCAGATTTAATGACCGTACCATTATTCCATATCTATCTAAAACTAGAAGTACAGTATTCAGGTTGTTTTTTGGGGGTAAAAAGACTAAAACTATGTAAAGCATCACTGTAATTCTGTGAAACAACTGCTTACTGGCATGACTCCTAAAAGGTACTGGACAGCAGTGCAGTCATTTTGTTAATCTACATCAGCATCTCTGTACATTTGTAGTCAGCAGAAGTGTGTATAACATGATACCTTAGTTCATAGTGTGCTGTGGAAAAACACTCAGGAGACCCACTTATCACATACTCTACAGCACTACTAGTGGTGAAAAACAGCACAGGATACTTGGAGGAAACCTTACTGAGGGGTTAGACCTGGTCCTTCAGTTGCTTATCCATCAAGGCTTTTCCCCTTTTCTGATGTGCTACTGTGGGAATATTCAGCTTCTGGGAAATGATCTGAGGGAAAATCAACAGCTGTGAACTATAAAAAAGTGCTTTCTCTCAGCTGGAGTGTGAATTAGTCAGAAAGAATGCAAACCTGAATGGACTCTCTGTTTCTGCTTTTTTCTGTCTAGTTATTCCCATTTAGCCTTTTGGAGATCCCTGGCAACATGGTCTGCATTGGGTTTTGGAACTAAACAGTCAGAATGCAACTAAGTAAACAATCCCACATTCATTTTCATTTTATCCATGTTATCTTGAGCTTCTATAATCAGTGTTTAAAAAAAGAAACCTCTGATAAGAAAGGAATCCATGAAGTAGAAATGCCTGAGTAATGATTGTACATTAGTCTACTGAAAAGTCTTTAAAAGGAACTGAGGATATCAAGGAGGGCAAACAAGTTATTCCTTTGTCTTGATAGTGATCCATGCACTCAGCTGTTTTCCACTGTGGTTATCTTTAAGGTATAAAATGCAATGTGTATACACTAAAAGGGAATTAGGCAAAAACATAGATTTAGGTCATACCAAGACTTAAATGTTAATAATAAGAATATTACTAATACATTGGCTAAATTTGTGCCTGAAACACTTTCTCTACAACCTGTTCTACTTCTCCTGCTATACAGTTGTTTCAGTGTGCAGGCCCCTGGTTTCTTGTGGAAGAAAAACAACAAAGTGATGGTACAAAAATGTTTTAATAGCACATACTCACAGCAAGTCTTTGAAGAAACTCGTAACTTTGACAACCTATGAAACCATTACACTCTGTGTCAATAAGAATTATTGATTTTAAAGTTAGTTTTCTCGCAAAATGTTTTGAGAAACAAATCTTAAAAGGTGAAAAAAAAGTGTGCTTAGATATCTGTATTTAGCTTGAGTTTGTTATGTTTTCACAATTCAAGATAAGATGTGGTCATATTTTTAACTCCAATTACTATTTTCAAATACGACATGTTAATATTCAGCATTCAGACTTTCAGCTAACCTACCAATGAATCATTGTGACTAAACCTGGACTTGCCTTAAAAAACTGAGGCTGTAAGTGAGGCGTAGGCCTTGACTTAAAGACTTTTTATGTTGTTTTTCCTAAGTTCTAACACCATCAAAACATTTCATTCAACTTGACAGTAGCATCAGTTCAACCAAGAACTTTGAACGAGTTGAAATAGCTGAATGCATACTTACTGCTAATGCAGAGCACTTGTTATTGCACAGTATTCGTTTTGGCTTAAATACTTCAGTAGTGAGTCTGCACAACTCAAGGTCTGCCGGTTGTAATGTATTCATATTTATACTTTAAACACTAAGGTAGTATATGAACCTCTAATGCATGCATGGCAGTTTCAACAGTGCCTCAGCCAAGCTGAACACAATGCTGCCATTGAACCAGAGTCACAGTGGATACCTTTATATACCATCATGTATGACAGTTAACTCTATACCTGGGTTAAAGTCTAAAAGTGTGTGTTAATGTACAATCACACACAAGAATCGCACAACCTTTAAAGGAATATACAGTATTGAAGACTGAAGGTTAAAGTCTTAAAATCTGAAGTTATTTGAGTTGGGAGGTGAACAAAAAACTACAAGTACAGCAACTTGGTTTGTAGCCAAGAACACACCTGTCTGACATAAACGGATTATGTCTGACTAAGCACCTGATGCCGAGCGGCCACTATGGCAAATGGCTTGTTCTGGGAAAAGACTTGGATGTTAAAGACACATACACACAAGACATAGTTCTTCTTCTTCTTCCTCATTTCACATAATCTCATGAGTATTATACAGTGCATCTATTTGAACTGATCTTGCTACTATAGATTCTGATGGCATATGTGAAATCATACTACAAGATACTTTAGAAGATGTGATTAGATAGATCAAAGATGATAATGTACTGTATGTTCACACTGTGTACTGCTGGAAAGATATAGATACTTCTCATGAAGACCACAAAATGCAATTCCACATTCACTTCACCTGAGTCAGTTATGTAAAACCTTATCAAAGCGCATCAGGTCTAATTCAATGTGATTCCGCCAGCTGCCTGGTGCAGTGCAGGTATATCAAAATACAAAACAGGTTGGCCCAGGCAGTATTAATCACTATCATTATGCAGACATAGACACAGACAAAACACATGCACAGAAGATTCTCTTTCACTCTAGTTTGTCCCTGAAAATCTAAACATGATCAGCTATCAATAAAGTCTTACATAAAACTCAGTCAGGCTTGACATCACATCGCATCACATAAAGCTTAAGTACCAAGCTTGTCAGTGAACACAATATGCAAATAAATACTTCTCTTTATCAAGTGGCTCTTCATTGTTACAATGAGGCACATCATCGGTGACTATCAATATTAAGGTGAAACAGTTTCTGTCTTGTATGGCACCTAGTTTTGGTCTGTGCAAGTATGGCTTCTGCTGTCTTTGATCCATAACGTGCTGTGTTTTGCACATGCTACATCACAGCTACATTTGCTAGGACTAGTGAAACAGTCTTTCCTCAAGTAAACTGATGGATTTATTGGTCAGCGTCTTTTCATCATCCACAAACCTGTACCCAAACAGTTTCATGGTTGGTCCACACACTCTCTGCACTACTTGAGCCAGTGTAAAGGGAATTGTAAATCTCCACTTCTCTGCCTGCTCTGATGAGTTCTTCTGAGTGGAGTAAATCCCACTAGCTTCCTGTGTGGTCTGCGTGTTCCTCAGAATCCACTGCCTAGCTTGGGGACTAAACGGTATCCCTGTGAATCTGTACATCTCCTCTGCCTTCTGCATGGGATAGCGAGCAATATCCTCATAACGCACCAACATGTAGCGGTTCCTCAACCACTGAGGTTGGCTCAGGCCCACCTCGGCAGACATCCTAATATTGTCACAGTTTCCTTTGAGCCTCTTCACCTCCTCATCATCTTCAGGCACCTGGCCGTCCTGCGCCCAGGCCTTCCACGTCTGGTATTTTGAAGAGAAAGCCACCATGCGGGATGCTAAGATGGCCCGTGGATCTCGAACGAGCTGGATCACTCTTACATTCAGGCGAGGGTCCTCCACTAAAGGCTGCAATGTGTCGAGCTGGCGCACACGGACAGTCTTAATAGCATGGTGTTGTTTGGAAAGGCAGGAACTGGATGCAAGGGTCAAGTTCAGTGGCCCACAGCGACGAGTCTTACAGTGATACCTAGGACAAGATTGCATCATTCATAGAGTTACACTAGAGTCACTAATTAATTTTCTAGATAAATGGTTGGAGCACTTTCACTAAACTGTAGTCTTCTAACTGATCTATAGTACAATTAAATTATTATTTATACTAATTAATTATTAATTCTTATTAATTAATAATGAGTATGCAGATAATTAGCAATACCTCTCAAAAACATCCTTGATTACAGGACTGCAGACATGTTCTTCACAGAGAGACAAACTGGATTCCCTGCGGAAAAGAGCCGGGGTGACATGGTCCTGAGGTGGTGGAGAGATGAACTTCTCAAGAAGGGAGAAATCACACAGGAAGAGCGCCTGCAGTACATCCCGGTAGATTCCTCCCAACACTGTCCCATTGTTCGCCTCTGTGGCCATGGCCAGCATGCGCTCGACGTGCCACAAGGGCTCAAACAGGTAGAACATGTTATCTCCATGGTGGTTGAAAAATTCACCCACAAATGAGGAGCCTGTTCGTGTGGTGGCCAAGAGCAATATGTGCTTACGACCACCTCTGTAGCTGTTCGTGCCTAAGTAAGAGAAATTTGAGTAATTCACCTTTCTACCAATGAGCTTAGACAACAGCATTTTGAGCATAGTCAGGGAGCCATGTTGTGTTGTGTTGTTGTAATCCAGTGGAGTCTGTGGAGTCTGCCTCTGGATCAGCTTGTCCGAGACCCTGATGGGACACAGAAGCTTGATTAAAAATTATTTTGCAGCAGCAGATGAAGCAGAATAAACATCATTTTATTTCACATTTGGCACTTATCTGGTACATTTACATGAAGCTTTCAACAAGAAACCAAATAAGTGTATTACCCAAAATATCATGCTATTGCTTTAAAACAAGAACTTTAAAGCTGGACATTGCAACATGCCTCCACCGAATTTCTGCAGACCACTACATTTCTTAACATTTCCGACATTTAAATTTAAGATTAATGTATTTATTTATATCAAAGCTTTGACAGTGAGGCTATATAATACAGAAGGGAGT
>JAUBNQ010000007.1:11703767-11730045 GCA_032353495.1 Ctenopoma kingsleyae | reverse complement strand
ATGATGACTAGGGCAACAATACAGATGAAGACAACTGCATATTTGGGCTTCATTCTTGGGTCCTGGCTTTGTATTTGGATGTCTAGAGTCTTGTATGGGTGTCACTCATAGCTTGTCATGCAGAGGATATAGCTTCATTCTGCAATAAAAAACACTTAAGTAAAAACCAGGATATGCTTAGATGTTATTCCTGGTTGTTAATCACATCACTAAGATGACAGTAAACACCAAACATCACCATTTAATATGATAATTCTTGTGCATACTGCAGTTGGCTCAAGTATTAAGAGCATGTTTCTGGGTATTTGAGGATGTGTAAACATTCCTAAAACCATGAAAGACATAATGTATTAGGGTGCAGTCACGAACTATTCAAATAGGAATAAGAGTGAAACTATTATCTCAGCCTTTGAAAACAACATGCGGTCAAGATGGCCTCAAGAATATGCTTCAATTTGGTACCACAGACAACTTTTGTAAACATTTTCATGTAGGTTTTGGGCTGGGATTGGAGAAGATGGATGAGAGAGAGAGGGAAAGGGAGTTAATGTAAACAGAAGTGGTTTTCAGTTAAGTGAAAATGTGAGTCTGTTACTGACTTGCACAATCTTCCAGGTAAATTTATATGTATAATTTCTGGAAGTTATGAGTCAGGTTATGAGCCAACTGCAAAGCACGAATCAACATGTTTACAGTCAGGCGATCTTTGATTCTAATTTCCAACAAGTAAATCATTGTTTATAGACAGGCAGCACAGGACAGCAAGTCAGTGCTTGGTAGTGTCAAAACTAAATCTTACACCATTAGTCATAGTATTTTCCCATGCTTTGAGGGTATTGCATTATGTTGCCTGTTAAAGGGTTATTCAGGGACCCTGAACTAACATAATGTATAGCACAATGTCACATTGCTCTCCTGAATGACTGTGGATAAACTAATGATTTGATTTTCATTTGAAATTGTTAATTCTAATTTCATATTACTGAAAAACACACGGGCTGTCGAGAAAGTTAATAGTTCCTACAAAGCATATCATTAAGGGGAAAAGACACAGTTTTCAAGGCGCTATGAAGTGATTGTGTGCTCTGTAAGTAAATATCACCCAATTATCTGAGCTTAATACTCCATAGCCGTCAAACTGTCAGGCTGAAGCACTTGAGCTGAGCACTTTTACATATTCAACAGTCACTGGACCGTTTGGCAAATCTGACTATCTGCTCAAGCAGAAACACACATCACTCTGTTTATCATCCCACTACAAATTACATTAATGGCTTCCTTCAGAGCCTCGAAGCAGCATCTCATGAAGATGCTGGAAGCTAAATCTGAAAGCTCTGCTGTTCATTCAGGGGTGCTGGTGTAAACAATTAACTGTTGTGAGCAAATATTGAAAACCATTATAAATTGTATAGGTGCTGTTTATCATTTCCACGTGATGATTGATTTTAGTTAGGATGTCATGCTGTTTTGCATTTGGCAATAAAGAAAACCATTTAATGCCATAGCAGTCCTCTTTGGGGGGGAGGGGACATTCAATCCCCCACATCCCCACCACTGAACCAGAATAAATAAAGACTAATGAATACTTCTGCATATTATTAATCTCTGATGGCTTGAGGTGATGGGATGATACTTTCACATATTCTAAATTAAATCAAGAAAAATTGTAGTCTATATGAGCAACTCGCATCTATAACAGAGAGAATTATTGATTAGTGGGCTACACACAGCCTCCATATTCGCGCCATCATCGTTTATAAATACATCTTACAGAAAACACACACATCACACGTGTGGTTTGACAGCAGTGGAAACGGCAAAATATTTTATCAGCCTACAGGATTTTAAATGTTCTGCGTTTTACTCGCACGGCAGCTGAATGTTTACACCATCAACAGCGTGTGAGCGGGTCTATAGGTTGTATGTTAAGCTTTCTGAAACACACACACACACGCACAAGCTGTGGAGATGTTCACGTAGCGGAGTTTACAAACCTTTATCTGGTCTCTTTCTGCACTCGAGCAAAACATCCCTGATGTTGTGAGAAACGGTATTGTCCACTCGTAGCATCTTGCTGCATTGTCTCGGACAAGGACACACTGCTTCATTGTATCCTCGGACGCGGGCTCCTTTCCTCCGCCAGAGGATAGAGAGACGAAGCAGAGGTACGAGCGTCTGGCAGAAACATCGACATTAAAACAGAAGGAGAGCGCAAGCGAGACTTATGTTAGTGTTAAAATCAAATATTTAAATAAAAAAAAAAAACGCTGTGCCACAGAGGTAATTATAGACTTTAGCGAGACCTGTAAAATAAACGCATTGATTTACCTTTTTCTTTCTTTAAATATTATAGCATTAAAGTCTTTTCTCTAACTTTTCACATGTGCTGGGTCCCACTGCTGGAGCGAGCTGACTGTGGCCACGCTTCACGTCACTCACTGCGTGGGACATCCTGTGTAGGCGAGGTCACGTGATCCCCACACTCCCGGCACTGGAGTATAAAGACCCCCACTGTTTGTGGAGGTTTCTCCAGGATCTGTGCCCCTCTCTACACACAGTTCATCGTTTTGAGGGACAGATCATTTTATTGCTGGTCTTATTCATTTTGTGAAAAGATAACCATAACAAATTTTTACCTTATATAGCCTAAAAAAAGACAACACATTTAATTGATGTCAACACAATAAAAAAAAAAAAGAAAGCTGACTTCTTCTTCATCTTGAACTGGCCCCTGCAATCTGTTGTTTTCAGTTTTTACTTAGTAGCTATATTATAGTATTATTATAGTTATAACTAGTTTGAATTTTTGTCCTGCAAAGCAAACCTATAACACTTGCAGGACAGATTATGTTAAAAGAGATAATATAGATTTCATAATTCGTGGGCAGAGCAAAATACCTAAATGACATGTCTACACTGTATTTCTGATATGATAGCCTAGATTTCTTTTTTATTTCTGTGTGTGTCCAAACTGGTAGCGTAAGTTCAAATGAAAAAGCACAACACCAGTGTTTTTTTGTTTTTTTTTATTGTCCACCACCAGATTTTACCACTTGGAGGCAGTAGTGTAAAACAACCAGAGAGGGACTCTCAGCACAGACATAGTTTGAAAACCAGTGTCCAACATGATGTTGGGAGGATAATAAAAATGATGTCCAATAAAGTCCACCTATATAATATTTTATGCATCTATTTTCTTTTCAAATTGCATTGGTGTTTTTGTTGCTTTCAATGTATATTTTGATGTAAAATATATTATGGACTATATAAAAAGAATTTGGTTTGAAATACTTTTTCAAATTCATATCAATTAAACTCAGTTTTATTCTACATTCAGGCTAAATTCAGACTACAACTGAATTTTGCTTTGTTTTTAACTAAATTATTGTTCACTATACCATGCTAACTGTGATAACTACACCATACATGTTTGATGTGTATGTGTTCTCTTATATAAACTACAAAATCAGTACATTAGTAGTATCAGAGATAGTGTTTTATGAAGACATTTTGGACATTATGTACTTTAATTCAAATTTATTGTTTTATTTGTTGTAATGTGTTTGTGTGTGATTTACATATGTTTTGTATGTAGCTGAGGGGAATTGGTTGCTGTGAAAACCCAAAACAGCTTGTTCACAAATGATCTTTACCCTTTAATGTGTTGCTGTTAGTGGTCATTTCAGTCCATGATGAGTGAAGAAAAGTGTCACAGCTTTTAGGATTTTGCATGAATCATGATGCCGTGGATTCACTCTGCTTGTGCTCACTGCCTTTTTTTGAAAATGAAAGGCAGTTAACCTACAGTCCACTCTACACGGAGAGATTAAAAGAATGACCTAGTTTTATAGTGGACCAGGACTAAAAGCAAAACCTCTGACCTTGGCAAACCGCAGTAGAGATTATCAATAATAATCCAAAATGGTAAAGCTGAATTGGATATCTTGACAACAGGTGCTCAAACAGACAGGGTGATCATGTAGTAACACAAGAATTGTAGGATACACATTATTCAGTGTTTCTGAAGTCTAACTAAGGCAATATTTAGATTTTACCATCCATACGTCCACTGCCGTTTTCTTGCTAAAAGACACAGGGGCACTAAAACCAATCCCAGCTGTCACTTGGGGAGAGTGGCTAACACAGATATACACAAACACTCACCTGCACATTCACCAGTTAACCTGACTGTATGTCTTTGGATTGTGGGGGTAAACCAAAGTACAGAGAGGACCCAGCAGCCATGGGTAGAACAAACACCATAGGAACTTGGCCATCACTAAGAAAACTGCTGGAGTACTTGTATTGTTTGTTTTCATACAGACTTTTTAAAATAAAAACATATTGTACGTGTTATTTGGAATTTGACATATGACAGAAAAACAATGATACTTTTGATATATGTGATGGGTGTATTTGGGATATACTTGGGATTCCTCTAATCCAAAATGTTCTTGATGTATTTGGTACATTAGTCTACATGTCCATTTGACGTTTTTATGGACCCTCACGTTTCAGAGACATGTACAGGACAAGAGCCAAACTAATTCTACTTGAAGCTCCCTCTGTCAACACTGGATCTTGATAAACATCCAAAAACGTGCTCCACATTTCAAGCTCCTCCAAATGTTGCTGAGGAAAGCATTTTCTCATATAATCACCATGTATCATTTAATATGGCTATAAAATATATCTCAGCATCAACTATTACAGAAAATAAAATCAGTGGTCTCATAAGAAGATGCCCTCTGCTTTTCTTATAACCAGAAGAGCAAATGTAAGGTCTACCGTGTTTCATTGTCTGATGCTCTTGATTCTTTGAATTTTGTCTGTATAAATTTTTTGGAAACTAAGAAGATGACTACAGATGAGCAGTTAGCTTTTATCTGTTTTATTTTTTACACTGAGCTCTGTAAAGACATGCATATACATTATGTAAGGGTCAGTGAATACACAGACACACATCATCAGTGATTTCAAACAAAGGTCACTATGACTGAGAATAAAGAACATGAAGGTCATTCGTTTGTGAACTGATCTAATGTTGCCCGCAATATGCAATATGTCCACAAATCAATACTGTGACTTGCAGCAGTATTGTTTGTGCTAACTGTGTCTTAGATTAATGTACAGTGTGTTGGAGCTGTGCGAACAAAGACTGGGCCTGTGCATTACAAGATGAGGAAGGATTAGAACACAGTGGGTTAATCTTTGGGCCTGCCATCTGCCAGTACTATGAGAATTAAACCTGAAGCCATGACCTTTACCACCAACATACAGAAATAACCTGACAAGTGAGTGTTTTTAGAGGATATCTTGTTGGGCCATCATGTTAAAAAATAAAAAAATAATGTAGCCTATCTTTGAATATGTCTCCAGTTTCCACCTATAGTTTGAAAGGTCAAATTGTAGATGCAGGAAAGTAGACTATGAATGGGAGGTCAAAGTCATAAATCAGACACAGATGTTACCAAAAATATGCGTGGTCTCTTTTCTACACTACAGCTGTATGCTAAGTTACTGTTTTTGTAATTCACAATTCATTCACCAAAGAGTCACTATGCGTATGCTGTATGCAGCACGTTCTACCAGGAAGACTCAGATTAAGTTGCGCAGGCACAAGTTGAGCAGCAGCCTGTTGCTGTTGTTCTCCTGTTGCAATTTCCCTTTTGGATTAATAGTTAGTTATTTGAATCTTCAATAGAGTAGATATGATTTCATTATGAGAATGGACTGTAAAAATTGTATTCATGTGGGTAAATCATCATGCATGTGCACAGGCACCAAACAGGTTGTTTTGTCTGGGCACTTGACATTTTACAGTGGAAATGGCTAAATATGACATCTGTTTGGTTGTACAGTGTCCAACAAATTTCACAAAAGAATGCCTAGCATTTCTAATTTATTTGTAGATGATAAAAGATATTTTCAAAAATGCAAGCACACGAATTGGTCATTTTCATTTTTGGTTTTAATATGTGTAAGAAGAAAGAAAAGAAAGATGATCAATGGGTCACTGGAGGCACTTTGAGTTGATTTGTCCACTTCACTCATCTAGATTAATCTTAAACATTAAATTAACTAATAAACTTGATGACATAAAGAAACTAACCAATGGACTGATGTTCATGGACAGATTATCTTGCACAAATAATGGACCAATGTGTTACCATTACATAACATGTGTTTACAAGAGTTCACTTATAGGTGGTAAATAAGATTATCAAACAAGAAGATCAGCCCATTTTGTTCTCAAAATACTATTCAAAAAGTCCCAGAAACGCATTAAGTTGATTATTATAATTTTTAATTAAAGAAAATCAGGACAATAATATTGTGAACCTGGACCTAAAGAAAGAAAATAAACACAATACTTTCATGCAAAACTGAACCCGTGCCTTTAAAATAGCACAAATATTATAGATGTATTTAAAATTCTTTGTTTACATCGTCAGTCAACACATTCACGTGATTATTTCTAGCATAAAATTCAAACAGAATCTATAATCTCATCAGATCATTTACTGCTTTCATCTAGAACATCGTGTGTTAATGATTATTCTATTAAGTATAAATTAATGGATTATTTTCTTTTTTTGCAAAGTAACAGATGACTGTGAAGTACATAGCAGATGGTACCACATACACAGCATTGGTTGGTTTAGTGGTATAAATTCTGCATATTTTTAATCCCTCTACTTGTCCATGATAGAACTGATCACTGCACTTCATGTAAAACCCAGTAACGTTTAACCCAATATTCTCATTCTTAAATAAGCAACACACTTTGAATCAATTACAGTCCAGTCCACATTGCAGGGCTGTTACAGCAAAAACAGTCAAAATGTTAACACAAGTCAAATTAAACAATAGCTAATTTTATGATTATGTTAAACATCAGTATTATTTAGGTATTAAAATTAACATCCTGTTAGCAACTTTTCAGTGTAATGATAGTAACAGTATATTATATATTTTGACAGCTTAATTTTCTTACCTTCAGATACAAAACATCTCTTTCATTAATCAAGTTTAATCATCAAGAAACTGTGCAGCAAATGAAAGCTGATGATCTACATCAAAAACAAAAATAGAAAAAAAAATATACCTGTCTGTTGTCTTCAACATTGTTGCATAAACCTTGTTTTGCTTGTTATGTAGATGCAGTCATCTCCTGCAGATTGGTCGCTGAGGAAGTCCAGGTGCACTGAGGGGGTCCAGGAGTAACTCTTAAGATGTGTCATTGGATTAGCATGTGAGCAGCTGCCTTTAGACTTGTCCAGTAGCACACAAACACTTTGAGAGCTGCAGCTCATGTGCAGGACTCTCAACAGAGCTGTCTTCATGGTGCGGTGTCATGACTTCATTCTTTAGGATGAAGAATGTGAAGATTTTACATTTGCCATTGCTTTTCGTGTTTGTTCATGCCTGTGTTGGTGAGTTTCATTTCTTAATTCTCTGCTTACAGTACAGTAGACACATGTTGCTGTGATGGTAAATTTGTCTCATTCTATTCTATAAGTATTCTTGCCTAACCCGTCATAATTACTGGTGAGTTTGTACACTTTGAATTTGATTGAATTGATTTTAGAATTTGGCTTTGACAGTAATATGATTTAGCTAAAATGAAAAAAAGAATTCACTAGATATACACAAAGACTATATTCCACTAGAGAGCACAGGTCTATGTATGGAAAAGGTATTTTAGGAGGTTGATGTAACTCACCTGTAATCCCAGTCATGCAGGGGGTGTAAGCACTCTGTAGACAGCTTGCTTTGTGTCACCAAAGGATTTAAGGTAAGATGTAACTTTGATGTACCATTATGGCCACCAGTGACAATCACAAAATAATGCTGCATGCTCAAACAGTTTAAGAAGTAGGGAACAAGTACTCACGACTCACAAAGTCAGCAAAGTGAATCATTACGACAAACAACATAAAAGCTACTGGTCATACCAGACCAGGTAAGGCTGCATTAAGACCACTGTGTGTGTACTAAACTGAATAAGGATGTGTTTTATACCTTGTGAATACAACTTTCAATTGATGACAGGAAAGGTGTGGTATTTATTTTTAAAGATTCACAGTCTAACTTTAAAAATTACAGGGCACTTTTAAGCATTTAATGTCAGTTTGATCTGTGTGTCCACAGCACTAGCAGACTTTGCTCCCTACTTCTATGACAATGGACCTTACAGCCAGAATGGGAACCTGGCACTCTTCAGCCTTTCTGAGGACACGCCTGTCGGTGAGTTTGACTTCTGACATACAGAACATTTACTGCAAACAGCTACTAGACTGTTGGAACAAACAAGCAACAAAATGACCTGTTTTGTCTGCCAATTTGTCTGAGAGTCCAGGATGTTAAATAGTCTTTGACAGAACAGATGTTGTGCAGCATGTAAGTGCTCATACTCACATGCTCAGCTGCTGGTGCCACCTGTTGATGAAGGACTCTTTGCTGGCTGTGAATGTGGTGCTTCTGTCCCTCTACACACCTTGAATCAGTTAAGAGCACATATTAAACTGCAGCCTATGTCAGATTGTGTCAGTTGTCAGTTTTATTTAAACAGCACTTTACATACACAATGGCAATTCAAAATTCACATCCAAATAAAATTTAAGAAATATCAAATATGAACTTTGCCTCAGTGGGCTTTATAAACTTCTCCACACCAACGTCCTCTGTCCTTAGACCCTCAAATCGCATAAAGAAAAACTGTTACAAAACAATAACTCACACTTTATAGTAGAGTTGGCCAGAATCTGTTCACTTTTATGCACGTAGATACAGTTTATTTTCTAAAAATATATTTATGCAGCCCAATTATACTAAATTGTAATTTTTATTCTTTAGGTACACAGATCTATTGTCTCAATGGCACAGATCCTGAGGGCCAGGAGGTGAAGTATGGCCTTTCATTTGATCCAGGTTCCAAAGAATACTTCAGAGTCGACCCAGAAACTGGGAACATCACATTGGTGGAAAAGCTGGACAGAGAGGTAAATTTAACACTGGTCTTAGAGGTAATTAGTAAAATAAATAAAGTAAAAATGGTTAATTTTGACATATAATAGTTAATTTGTTTCACATCTTTGTCCAGAAACAAGATTCTTTTGACGTTTTTGTCAGTATTACAGATGGGCAAAGCAAGGTATAGTATCAACACCTAGTTCAACGTGTGATAATGTCAAGTAATGCCAGCCCATAAACTAATATAAACTAAATGTTTCATGTGCGGTATTTTCTTCTTTTTTTCAGGTTGTGGAAAGAGTCACAATATTTGTAATGGATGCAAATGATGAAAAGCCTGAATTCAAAAACATGCCTGCAATCATCGATGTACTGGAAGTAAGTTAAACATGTGTGCTTTATTTTAAATCAGGTACCAGTCTCACCACATAAAATGGACAAATACAGTTATGCAGCACTGGAAAATAAGAAAGTGTGTTTTTTGTTTGGATTGGTTTTGTTCTGGATTTTTTAATGATTTTCTTCAAGCCTTGTACTGTAGTTTGACCCAAATAGTTTTCTTTCTTGCACGTTTTAGACAACAGAATCTGGCAGCAGCATCTTTAAAGTTGAGGCAGTGGATAGAGACACGGGATCTGGGGGCTCAGTCACCTACTACCTCCAGGTATGTATGAATGGAAAAACAGTGTTTAGGTACTTTATATATTTATTTATCTTAGCTTTTTAACTTGAGTGATTGTGTTTTTATTTTTGCACTGGAAAATTGCACCTTAATTTCGTTGTACAATGTCTCATTGCTACAATGACAATAAAGATTCTGATTCTATTACTTAACAGTAGGAAAATAGTATTTTACTCATCTTGAATCCCAATTCATCCACTTCAGCAGATAAAAAATAATTTACATAAGCACACCGACAAGATATTTTTGAAATTGAAATGGTAAAAACTGAAACTAACCAGGTCTGTTAATCTACATATAAAATAAATATTGTGTGCATACAGTATAGTGACAATAAAGTTAACGCCAGTAAGATTTTCTAGCATTGTGGTGTTTGCCCATGATTACACTGGCATAGTTATGGTGGTGGGGATTAAATCACAATTACATTTGTGTCAGGTATTGGAGGCTTAGAGTGCTGCTTTGGCAGGGGTTGGTAGGGAATGGCATTTAGCACTTTGGACTATTAAGACCAAAGAACATCTGGCCTGAAGGGATACATGTGCACATCTGGACACAACAGCTTTTACCTGCCTCCTCTGTCCTTGAGCATATGGGTTCTTTACATTCAGATGGACCAATAGATAGACCTTATATAGGATGTGGTCTAATTCAAGAGTCTACGTTGTGTGTTTATCCAGCAATCTGACTGCTTTTCACAATATCTCACGTGAGTGGTTGTAAATGTGCCAATAAAAAGCTTGTTTCAGCAACAGGCTCTTGTGACCTTATTTATGTGACTGTGTGTGTGCTTTTAATCCTGGTTTTGTTCTTTTCTCTACAGAATCCTCAGATCAATTTGTTTGCCATTGACAGGCATAGTGGTGTCCTTCGTATCAAACCTGGAGAAATGTTGGACTTCGAGAAAACAAAGACACACTTTGTCACTGTTATTGCAAAGGTAATGGATGTATCAAAACTTACTAAATGTTTTTGTTAACTGTACTTTCATTTTAAAGATAACATGGAGTTTTTGACCATTCATACTGCAATGCTTTCTGAGTGGATATCCTAAGCACAGCTACATACACACTAGCAGTAGTAATGTAATGTACCAACAAATAGCAGAGACTGATGACAGAGGCAGTGTAGCCACTGTAGAAGAAAGGGGTGTAAATAATTGGCTTTTGAAACCTTTTATAAAGAAGAAACACTAGATTCAAGCAGGACACATTACTTGAGCATGACGAAGGAACTCCAACAACCTGAATGACATTTAAACTTTAACATTTATCAATAAAGCTTAAGGAACATAAAGATAGCACCAAATTTCTTTATCAAACAAACCGACAGTACTCTTGCTCAGAGGTTCTGTCTTTGTTTAATGAAGGTGTATATGTGCTTTTCTTTTTTTCAGGATGGAGGTGGCAATTTTAATGGCAAGGAGCAGTTTCTTTCCTCCTCTGCTACCCTGACAATTAATGTCGTTGATGCGCAAGACACTCCACCATCTTTTATTGGGACACCATATTTTGGCTATGTTTATGAAGTTTCAGTGCCAGTGAGTATAAAATATATGTATACATATATTCTGATTTACTCTTCAGAAGAAAATAACAGGGGTTAGGTTAGTTTTGTTTAGTTTGTATAATTATGTCTGTTTCTGTGCAGTACAAATAAGAACCAACATATCAACATATCACATTGTGAATTACGTCAGACAGCTTTAATTGCTGGCATTTCACAGTGACAGTACATGCTGTCTTTTCTCACAGCATGTGAAAGCCATATTATCTCCTTAGTCACAAAATGTCATTGCAATGGTTCTTCGCAGAAGAGAGATATCATATTTTGACTTTCATCCAAAAGGAAATAATTAGAACCGTGACATTTTCATTTACCTTTGAAGACCAGACACCAAATGGGTTAACTTTAGATTATCTTGCTTATCTCAAATGTGTTTCACTGCTGATTTAGCAAGAAATCCATTGTTCTTCTTTTTTCCCCCAGGGATCTGAAATATTCACTGTTGTTGCAAAAGATGGTGATGTGGGGAGCCCAAATCCAATCTGTTACTCGTTTGATGATGGTAAGCATTTCACTCAAAGAAAACTAGAATGAATTAACCCAAACTATAATAATCCTAATAAATCTCAGAAAACTAAGTGTTCATGTGTCTTCTTGCCTCTGCAGGTGATGATGGTGTTTTTAGCATAAATAAAACAACTGGTCGTATCACCCTACTGACCTTCCCCATGTATCTGAAGAGAGAGATCTTTAACATTAAAGTCAGGGTAAGCTATGGCTAGACCTACATTCTCTTAAGAATGACTGAAGTTATCAAAATACAAAGTAGAACTACTGTTGTGAAACTAGCTGATAAAATGCCACACATGGTAATATCTCCTGCATTCCTACTATCCAGGCATAATTTTTCCTTCTTCTGTCCAGGCTTCAGAAGTCAGTCCTGAGGGTAAACTCTTAGACTATGGGGTGACCACCGTGGTGATCCGTGTGGTGGATCTCAACAATAATCCACCTACTTTCTATGGGGAGAATGGCCCAGAGAACATGTTTGAGTTGACCATGTATGAACATCCACCAGAGGGGGAGATACTCCGGGGGCTGAAAATAACAGTAAACGACTCCGATCAGGTAAGGGAAAGCATTATTGCCATCCATATTTTCTCATACAATAACACTTATTCAAGTCTCAGAATTACATGATATTGTTCTGCAATGAGCAGGTATCACATTTTAACACTGACAGTAAAATCACGTTTGAAAGCTTCCTCACTTCTCTTCTTCACTCAACAGTGATTGTTATTATGTAATAACAAATTATACTGTTATCTAATAAGTCACATGCATTGTACTATAATAGTGCGTGCAGGCTGGTGTCTCCTTTACCCTGTATGACAGGAGTTTAAGCCTGTCATTATCAGACACTCCTTTTAAAATGTCATGAACACAAATTAAAAGGTGCTCTCTAACTATGCCATTTGTCAGCTTATGCAAGTCTATTTGTGTTTCCAGCTCCTTGTAAGGTGCAAATGGCTGATAATACCCAAATGTATTCTCTGATAATACTGTTACAACATCAGGCTGAGCTCTTTCTGTCGCCTAATTTTATAGTTCACCAAGAATTGTGCTGCTGCCACTGATTTCCCGTTGATTTCTCTCTATAGAAAGCTTTTATATTGATTGAATGAAGTATATACATACATATATATAGTATATGTTTGCAATAGGCTTGTATCAAATGCCGATTGCTATAGATATGTTCATTCACACATATATATATATATATAACATAACTCAGTTGTGTTCACTAATGAGACTTTTTTATCATATGTTTTGCTCTTGCAGGGTGCCAATGCTAAATTTAATCTGAGACTGATTGGACCAGGAAGAATGTTACGCGTTGTCCCTCAGACTGTACTCAATGAGGCCCAAGTCACAATTTTAGTGGAAGACTCTGCTGCCATGGACTATGAGAAACACCATTTCCTTACATATAAGGTTAACCCATTATACGTGTGTACCACAGTATTGTAGACTGAAATGAGATTAAAAATCATAGATGTACACATCTCTCAACCAATGGCAGCTGTATCACCTGCATCTGTTGTATACTGCTCTTTTTCCACTTTAGCTCCTTGCAGTTGAGATTGATACACCGGAGAGATTCAGTGCCACAGCAGACATTGTCATTCATCTTCTGGACACCAATGACAATGCTCCCAAATTTTCCTCAGATTACTACATTGCCAGAATTCCAGAAAACTCACCCGGTGGCTCCAATGTGGTGTCAGTCACGGTGAGTGGGTTTTCATCCTGTCTAAAAATACATGCGATCACCAGTGTACGTCATTCTGAGCTAAAGAGGAGTGCTGATTTTAACAAACTGCCCAAGAGGGCCATTAATCCTCTAAATGTAGACTTTTTGGATGCTGGGGGTTGGGATAATATGTGAAAACATGTAGATAAAAGCTAGGCGAGGTAAGCTGCCAGATGGCTATCACTTTCATTTTGTTGTGTAACACCAAATTCCCAGATTTTTCTAATGCTTACTAGCACATGCAGCTGCAGCACAAAAAATATATGGAGAAATGACACGAAGACTTTTAATGAAATTTTAGGTTTCCAGACAGATAGATAGATTTCAGTATTCACCCTGATATCAGCCCTGCAGCAACTCAAAGCAGCGGGGGGCTAACTAATAAATCCTGCCCTTGCGTGAACACCACAGAGGCTCTTTGCCTTGATCCGAGGCAATTTCAATCAGATAAAAGAACAGTCAACAAGTGACCTTGGACACATGGAGACAGTGAGCAGGCATCCCTGCTGTGACAGACAGACAGATTAGCTGATGCTCATGATGATGTTCCTATGACATCAAAAATCAGTCTTTTTATAGCTGACCTCTGTAACATCATGTCCCAATCCAGCACAGATTCATACAGTTTCCTGAGTCCATGGAGGCAGACAGTTTCTTTTTCTCCTCACACAATTTAGCAAAGAGATACAAAGAGAAAGATATTGTAAGGTCAATATGTTGATATTTGAAAAGAAAGAGAAGCATAGACACTATTGTTCCCTAGCCTGTGATTTGAACCTACAATAATGCCAGTGTATGGCAGCATATGCCTTAGCTTACTAAGCCACATACAGTAGTACACTAAAACCCTTAAAGAGAAATTACAGATTGCTCTGACGTCAGTGAAAGCTATGTTGATCTGATCTAATTTCTCCAATGAAACTCATAAGCTTTTGTTTTCTAAAACCTAAAAGTCTTTTCTGTTTGTCTGCAGGCAACAGACCCAGACTCAGGGCCTTGGGGTGAAGTGAAGTACTCTATCTATGGATCAGGGGCTGACCTGTGAGTATAAGAATGTAAATTAAAAAGAGTTAGATGGTGATGTCAGGAGTTTAAGAAGAAAATGTTTCAGTATAGCCTTAATGTCTATTATTCTATCAATATACTTCTACCTATATATTATATCAACCACCCATTTGTCTGGGGGTAAGGGTTTTTTTAAATAAAAAGATTAAATCTAGTTATGCATTACAGTATACTGCACATTGGAACCAAACCAGTCTACTTTTATAGTTAGTGTGTTCATTCATTGGGTCTTGTATGGTGATCCGTACCCTGGTGGTTATGATCCACCAAATGAAAACATAAAAACATACACATGCTTTTACAGTATTATTAACAGTTGATACCGAGAGTATTTCTTAGCAGCAGGAAAAATAGACTACACCTTTCATACTAGTAATACTTGTACTAAATGTAGCAACTGTAGACCAATGTACTCCAGCAAAAAGCATCTACCTGAGATTTTTAAAGACAGTAGGCTTGTTTTTCATGTGAGAATTTGGGCCTGTTCATCACATTTAAGTACTGTAGTCCCTCTGAGGATTTGCTGGCATTTTCTGTCCACTCATTTTTTATTAGATTTCCAGTAGAAGTATAACTTCTGAGAAAATAAGCTCAGTGGTCACTGTTCTTTCTCACTGACAGCACACACCTTGCGTTTCCTGTCATATGAATTTAGATACTGAAGATCACTTGCATTTTGTTTACAGTTAATCCCTAACATATCTTTGCCATAAATCAAATGCTTTGTTTGAATAAAGATTGTTTTTTGACCTGTCATTACAGATTTTGAGTTCTATAGCAGTGAATTAGAGGAGATATGACATCACATTTTAAATTTCCAACCAGAACCAAACCAGTCCTGATCTTTGACTGCTTGTCCTCTGTCTTTATTAATCCTCTAATGGGATTGGAGGAGAAAATAGACTGTTCTTTCACTGACTACCTTCGAGTGTGAGTCAATGTAGGGTAACTAAACAAGTCAGTTCAATACTTGACTGTTGACTATATTTTGTCATGATTTAAGTTCCTTGGAATGGGCCAGTAAAACTGATATTTGAAATAGTTCAACATTTTAAGAACTACACATGTTCACAGGTAACTTTTTCGTATGGCTGTACATTCTCATTAAGCCCACACAAAGAAAATATGTAAAGGTTTATATACAATAATCATAATCAATTTCAAATGTTCAGGACAGTATGAAAAAGTGTGGCTCTGTATTACATTCAAAGTAAATCTGAATAAAATTTCATAACTCACACCAACATTTACAGATTTCTGATTCAGCCTGCATCAGGGATCATCTACACCCAGCCATGGGCGAGTCTTGATGCAGAGGTGAGGTCCAAGTATAACTTTTACGTGAAGGCAGAGGACGCAGAGGGAAAGTACAGTCTGGCTGAGGTTTTTGTGACAGTCCTGGACCTCAATGACCACCCACCTGCTTTCAACGACAACTTCCTCGAGAAGACCATGGTGATTGGAGCACCAGTGAAAATAGAGGTACATGCTGTCTTGGTCAGATAAAGTGAATAATATCAACATGAATACATTTTTAACAACACGCATCTACATGTACACAGGCTGTAGATGATGATGCAGAGATACCCAACAATGTTATCGAGTACGCCATCATGAAAGCAGAACCCGACAATAACATCTTTGACATTAATGCTGACACGGGGGAGATCATGCTCAAATCCTATATTAAGTCCATGGCCATCATACAGAACATCACCAAGCACACAGACTTCACCTGGTCGCTGGTGGTGCAGGCCCGAGACAGAGGCCAGCCGTCCTTCAGCACCACTGCCGTCGTCAAGATTGATATAACAGAAGAGGTAAGTTGCAACAAATTATACATGGCACTATGTGACTACTATGAGAGGTAATTTTTCTAAAGCTTTTCATGTCAAATACATAAAAACAGAGTAACAGAGAGTACAAATCCAGTTACCGCTGAGCAGCATCTTTTGGACAGAAGAAGAAGAAGAATCTCCACATATATGTAAAAAATATGTATGTTATGCTGTTCTGATCTGCATATATTCTAATATATCTACAGCTGTTATAGAAATAATTAATGTAGCAATTTTAAAAATCAATAAAAATATAGAAATCCACCTGAAATACTTAGAGTGTTGGTGTCAGACAAACAATTATCTCTGTATTCCCGGTAAAACTGTTTTTCTGTTAATTATTTATAATGCATTCTCTGCGTCTAATGTTTGATTGGGAGTAGGGCTGCAAGTTAGAATTTAAATAGTAAATGTGAAAAGTATTCAAACATCTGACCAATTTCTATGCAAAAGTGCAGCTTTTCTAATAACCAACATTATCATAGCCCTCAATACTAGTTTCACCAGTGCTTTACTTTGGTAGCAGTTTTAAAAAATGTAGTCATTAAAATTTTTTATCTCACACAGATGCAATTGTCATGTTTTCAGATCAAATCCAGATTTTTCTCTTACTTCTTGGGCCTAAGGAAACGTCCAGGGGCTGTATTTGGGATTTGTTTGACCGTTGTCACCTTCGCCATTTCACTGACAATCTTCATTTCAACTATGATATACTGGAACTCTGTGAAAAAGTCACGTGTACAAGCTCAGGGCAAGATCAGAAAGATTATAAGACGGCCTGTGCCATAAATGAAGCTTGCCTTGAGATCTTCAGCACAGCAGTACTATTGTTTTTACCCTGTGGTACCAAGAATTTGTAGCAATTTGTTTTCAGAGGACTTTGTTGTAGAACAAGGCTGTGTCTGTAAAAGAGTACAAGAGCACAAAATGAACTATCCTCACAACATTTTCCCATGTTCACATTATGACACCACAAGCAAAACAAGTTCTTTTTTTGTTTTGTTTTGGGGTTTTTTTTACAGTCATTTGTATTTTCATTCTCAGATACTGAATGGTCTCAGCTATAACCTCTCTGATCTTGTCTTGACAAAATAGAATTTGAATTTTGCACTTCACATGACATTTTCAGCCAAATGTTGAGTACATCTAGTGCTGCAGTGCATACACAGGGCAATATTTACAAAATTGTCTTTGTGTGGTAAACAATAACTTCAGTACCATGGATGTGAATTCTCCCTGTGCTCTTTTACAGACCCAACTCAGTGGGGGGCCTTTGGGAGCATTTTTAATGCAGAGTAGAAACAAGCCGTTGCAAATCCTAGGCATGCTTGCTGGTGTCATTATTCTCATGGTCATAGTCACAGTCATCATCTCCACTGCAACATTCATGCGCAACAAAAAGTCCAATCGGATCCTGCCTAACCGCCGTGTAAGGAGAAGGCTAAAAAAACAGCACACGTGGAACTTCAAAAACCCCTTCAAGAAACCGGAAACTTCTGGTGAGAAATTCAGAGTTGAAGAGGAAGAGCAGCAGCCAGAGGTCATCGTGGAGAATGTCAACTATAACAACAATGTCAGCAATGTTGTGAGACAGTGGCCCCCACCACCCTGTGCCCCAACTCTGCCCCCTCCAGCACCCCCCTATATCCCAGGGGAGAGGCAGTGGGCTATACCCACTGTATCAGCAACAGTGGCACCCAAACCTAAAAAGAAGCCAGTGATGACCAGGCAGGACACTGTAAACAAAGCACTGGTTTCAGAGCTTAAGATGAGACTGGAGCAGAAGAGGTTGCTTAAACATCAATAGTGCAAAACAATTTCACCTCAAGGTCCATTTAGTGTGTTTACTCAGTCTTTATTAGCTGACGGAGTCTAATTAATTCTAGGTAATTCTCATCCATACAAATAAATGGAAATGTGAATGTTATGGAGATTAGGTGATATAGTCAAAGCCCCAAAACACAAAATGGACCTTGGTGAGATTTTGTCAACTGATGTCCAAATTCAAGAATGAACACAGTCATTCATAGTGCTTTGTGTATGTGTGTGTGTTTGTGTGTGTGTGCACGTGCGGGTGGGTGCAAGTGCGTATGTGTGTTTCAGAAAGTTTAAATACACTGAAACAGCTAGCAGCTTAATTCCTTGTGAATTAATAATGTTACTTTCAGGAGATGGAAATCATTCAAATCATGTTTTCTGTTTCCAACCGTCATCATTTGTATTTGGTTCAAGTTTCGGTGTCATTTTGTAACACATAAATCCCACCTTTTGAACTATTTTTTGACACACTAGTGGCTTAAAGTCTTTCAACCCAGATCCCTTGTCGGGAATGAAGTCTTTCAGATCTCAACAAGCGCGGCTGTTTATTTGGGATCCAACCAAGCTCCTTACAAGAGATTTCATGACACTTGAACTGACTAAAGAGATCAACCCGAGGGAAGGGAACCAAAGTTATCATGTTAGGAAGACCTTTAATCCTTCTGTGCAGGTGTAACACAGTTTAGAGTCCTGTTTTTTGCAGCAGTCACGGTATGTTAATTTTCTAATCTAAAGGACTGTGTTTGATGTGTTTATCGCCGTAAAGTATATGTGGTGATACTGTATGTCTATTTCATTGCTCTTCTTATCAACAAAAACTGTCAAAACAATGATTTTACTACCAATAAAACATAATTTGTAATTAACCAGTACATGAACCAGTGGTTTAAAAAGTATTTAGATAATTGTCAAGTAAAAGTAGCCATACTACACTGATAATATCATAAATGCCTTATTACAAATAAGAGCTTTGCATTAAAAAAAATTAGTGAAGTGAAAGTACATACCCTGTCAGTGTTATAATATCATATTATATATTATACAGTTACTGATGCATTAATATATAAGCAGTAGATACGTTTAGGTAGTTTAGTCTGTAATAATGCATGATTAGCTGTAAAATTACCATGTTTAATATGGGCTTTGTTTTGTGCTCTTAATCAGAAAAATAACTGCAGCAGTATGTACTGCAGTAAAAATATTATAGTGGACTAACAGTAGCATAAATTGTAAATAAGTATATAATAAGTACACATATTTCTAATAGTTTATATTAATACTTGAGTAATTGCACATTCTACCACTGAATTTCACTTTTAGATGGATTCGCAATTGGGTTATTGACATCAACAAGCTGTTAAATGCTTTTCTAAACATAATTTAGCTTTTAAATCACTCAATTGATATTTGGGTTGCCAGCGGGACAAAGGGACAGAGAAATACAACCTCCAATGACTGGAAAATAACAAATCCAGGACACTTATATCATTATTTTGTAGCCATTAAATCAAGAAAGAAATCAAGTTTGTTGCCATCAGTCTATGACCAACACCTCCTTAATAGGTCTGTAAATATACTCTACAGCCCCCTTCTGGAGACAGAAGAAAAGCAGTGTGGACCACAGCACTCAGTTGAAAGACAAAGAAGATTTGTAAAAGATTTCAGATCACTGTTCCCAAATATTTCAACAAACATAACAGTAACTAAAACTGAAGTCATGGCTTTAAGGAAATAATACGTTTATACAACATGTGTTGAAATGTTACAAAAGCAGAGCAACACGAACAAAGCAATGTGTCCAAAACACAGAGTAAAAGTCGGTCACAACAACAAGAATATGCGTCTCATTCACATTGTGGCAACTGGAATGAGATGTATGAATAAGGCCTTGTACCAGAATATTACTGTTGTTGTTGTTGTTGTTTTTAGTAAAACCTCACCAGATGTTCGGCAAGTATGTAATATATTATCCTGACACAAGCCCTTTTCTTATCTCCAGTTTCAATGTGAGCACTACCAATTACAAAGTTACACTGAATCACTCACTGGGTATTTGTGTAGACATGCACACTATTTCAAAGTTACATAAAACATGAAATTTGCAGATTACCCTCCCTAATCCAACTACCAACTTGTTCATCTTTTTACAATATTGCATTGTTGGCTAAAAACCAAAAGTCCATCTGCCCTGATCTAGTTTGAACTGACAAGATGTGTGTTACTGGCATTGAACTTTCACATGGTTGTAATGACGCAGAGCCGACCCTGGGGATTTTGTCTTTTTTTATACATAGTAAAGACTGACTCCTAAATTGAGTCAGATCATACAGTACATGCATATGTTTTCAATAAACGTGTAATACTTTTACAGGTCAGTAGAGTTCCAAAGATTCTTAAGGAGCCAAACCAATTTTGACCTTTTTAAAGGCAGAACTGTCACACACACATTAACACAAACACTTTAAAATGTTGCAAGCTGTTAATGCTCTGAAGAGAAATGAGAAAATAGGAGGAGCAGCCCAAATGATCATGCATTATGCCATGTAAGAGGCAGCCAGGATTACTGGGCTATTTGATAGAGGATTACAGAGTTGAGAGTTGCAAAGAGCATTGATGCTTTAGAATGAAAGAAAGCTATGCACAGGGTTCAAAAAACCTGGTAAATGTTTGAAGCAACGCAGTTTCTAAAAGGCAAATGAAATAATTGGGAGTTTTTTTCTGGAAAACATAATCTTTAACTGATGTTGCCTATGAGATCAGCAGCTGTCACACAGCTTAGTATTTAAATAATATACAGCATTTGGGTTTATAAGGAGAAAGATGTCATTCTGTGCTGAAATTTAATGTTTACAGAAATCTTACTGTCTTTTCCTACACAGTGGATATGATTACAACATAAAGCAGCATCAATCCCCAACAAATCATATAAACACACAATAACAAGCAAGGAAAAAGATGTGTCTGTGCTCTAGAAAATGACAGTTGCCAATCTTATCAAATCTTTTAAAATGTTGATTTTAAGTCAATAGCAGAGATTAACTGACACAGGGAGGTAGAGGAGGGGGCTTAGGTGATCTGATCATAAATTGATGACAGGAGGGGATACTGCAGGGGATGCCAATGTTTGGGTATTATGTCAAATGAACAATGCCATTGGCTGAGGCATATCTGATGTGCCATCTGTCTGGGCTGGTCATCATGGATCATGTGTGACGCATGGCTGCTGTGTGTTGTGGGAGACAAGAACTGTGACGTAAATGTACAGTGACGCACAGAGAGGATTAAAATGTTCTTAAAACTTTACCACTTTACCAATTTTACCATATAGAACTTCATCATGCGGCCATGTTTGGTGATGAGTATTGATAATCATTTTTTCATTTTTCATTTTTAATCTTGTTTTCTGGATAAATTTAAATCAGAGTATGAGTAAGTCCTTGCTGATGTTCTTCCTGATTAGCAGAAGCTTTACTGGTTCATAATTGCACAAGTCTTTTTGAAAACAACAGTTAGGTGCACACATTGATTTTGAAAGTTTTTTGCTTGCTGGAATCATTCCTCCTGTTCATTGTGGTCATTAAGAGATACCTTTCTTCAAAATTATAATCTACTTAGTACGAAATACCTTCTTTAAGTTTCCCCTGACAATGTTGTATTTTGATGCTGCAGTGGAGACACTGACATAAAACACCTCATCGTAGCCTTTGATAAGTTCATCCTGCAAATGTTATCCCTGTCACTCACACATACATTTCTTAAAGTATGTAAAAAGCTGAATCATTTCAGCAAGTAAAATCTGTTTTAGTTATCATATGGGCACCAAACTATTAATTTAAAACAGACCTCAGAGCTTGTCTACATCTTCTTTAACCTTTGTCATTCAAACATCCAGAGTCAAACATCATTTAATAAATGGTGACGGATTCACATGTAACACACAGTTTAATTAACAAATTCATTTAATTCAATACAATTTTAGTATTTGTTACCTGGTAACCACAAACTATGTAAAAAAAAAAAGTTTTGTAAGTTTATCTGACATTTTGTCCCACACTCATAAAACTTAAATTTACTATACTACTAAACTTTTTTGTCAACAAACACATGGTATGATTCCACACAAACAAAAAGGAAAGATTTTATTGTGTGTATTTACCAGAATCCATGATGTGTCTGGTGCTTGTCTTTGTAACTGACATGCATTCAACATATTCATAAACTTTATCTGCAAACTGTCATTTTTTTTAAAAATTACTAATATTAGTGCACAGTTGCCTATTTTTACATATAACCACCATGTTCATAGGTAAACAAATACTTAATGCTAACATAGAATATGATAAATATTATGAAGAAAACTATACACCTACCACTACCACCACTGAAAAATCTAATCAGAAAGTCATGTTGAGCTCTCCATTTAAATTAGTCACAGTGGCTTCATATAAAGCAGCCATTTAAAAAAAGACATTATGAAGACAAAACACACAGACACGAACTGCAGAACAATCTCTACACTGGTGCAAATCTTGAATTACACTCTTGACATAATGGTCATCATTCACATCTTTGCAACAAACTCCTCGGCCTAGAACAAAGGAAGAAATAAGATTAAAACCAAGGCAGGCAACGTTGTCAATCTTCTAAATAATGTAATTATATAAAAGTCGACATCATTCAGAACATATAGTTATTTTATTTTACAAAAGGTAGTCCCTTTTGGAAATAGAGATATTGGTTTATTAACAAATTTAATAAAGTTCAGCTGTGAGTCTGCTGTGGCCCCTATTCAGTCTGTCATCTGATCTCCTCCTCACCTTCCTGTCTTCAGTAGAATCTTTGTGAACCAGACCCTCGTCGCTGGCTGCCTGCAAGCTGTCAAAGGTGCCTTGCCTCTCTCGCTCCATTCTTGGTGGGCTGCTTTCTCTCCGCCGGTTCTTCCAGGACTCCATGATACCCTCCAGACAGGCAAACCTAGTGTCAGTGGTGCAGGCATACATACCTATAGGCACTGCCAGAACCATGGCTAAAACTATCACCACTATATGAATCAGTTTCTCTCTCTGTTCCATCTCAGTAATGTCACTTCCTGTTACAAACATGATGCACTGGCCTGGACGTGGTGCCTGGTTCTTAAGTGTTACACAGATTTCATATTTGGTAGCAGGCATCAAATCAGAGACGGAGTAAGTGTGAATCCCAGGACCAATGTAGATCATTTCTTTTTTATTAGCGTCTGCATGGCCAAAGTGGATGGTGAACCAGGTTTCAGCAGGGTGATCCAAGGCTGCATGCCACTCGATGGAGATACCACGTACTGTCTGTTTGGCGATGCGAATGTCAATGTAAACGTTTTCATCACCAATACCAGGCGCATCTGGGAAGCCAGGGAGGAGTGATGACTGGGAGCCGTCAGGAGATTGAACATCCAGGAGAATGTTGACAGAGGAGTTTCCAATGAAGTTAACAGCAGTGCAGGTGTAGGTGCCACGGTCAGCCACGTGGACAGAAGGGATCACCAGAAGGGATCTTATTGTATCCTCATCTACTCTTTCCTGAGACTCTAGATGGACAAAGAGGGATATGCAGTATTATTTTAGAAGTCTACACACTATGGAAAAACTTATGGTAATCTGTGGTGCAAAGTTGAAGCATAAAGACACATGCTACTATTCTATAAAATTACATTAGATTTATTAGGATTTTATAGTACACATATATTTTATACCTTAAACATGTAAATTCTGTCATAAAAATGTCTTTGCTTACTCTTTTTTTTTACAAGTCATTGATATGAGAATATTGTGTTGCTGAGTTGTTGTTTGGATTGGTGTTTCACTACTTCACACTCAAAGACACTCAACACTTGTTTAATATTTTTTTCCTAAATTGGCAAACCAAAATATGTTTATTAACCAAACGATGAATAACTTATAACTGAACTACAGCACAAGCATTAATAAATCATCTAATATCCGGTATAAAGAAGTGGTGCCATAGTAGTATAGGGGCACTACCGGGAGCTGCGGCCTGGTTGCTGTTAGTTTATGATGGACTGGTTACTTGAAGTGATGAGCCGCTATAAGCACTGCGCTCACAAAGATAAGTCTAATGACGCAGAGCTTTATACGGTATCCTGACACGGCCCACATTAGGTAGACTACGTTATAATCTCCAACACTCTTGATCAACACTCACAGTGTTATGCAGCTTGGGAGAATCAGTAGTGATTATAACGCGGTGGGCCAATATCCAGATTTATCCCCCGTCATCTTAAGGAGGGTTTAGAGGGGTCTGCGATTAAACTTTGCGCTTAAGTATCTAATTTACCACAAGATATCTGTCTATATCACACTCTCACCATCAAATCCTCTGATTATCTTCAGGCCATATGTCCACCACACCGCGGGGTCTGGCCTGGCCTTGGCGAGGCAGCGCAGTGTGATGTTCGCGCCCTGAGACAGACTGATGTTGGAGGACGGGGTGCTGACAGCGGGCTTCATGCAGGTCTGCAGCTCTACCTCATGGAAGAATTTGCCCGCCCTAAAGTCCGGCCCTGAGCAGGTCAAGTAAGAGTTCATCAGTATAATCGGGGGACTCAGGGACCTGATGAACTCCACGAAGCCCTTCAGGCGGCAGTCGCAGAGCCAGGCGTTGTCGTGAAGCGCCAGAACTACGTTCGGACCGAAAGCGGTCGCCTCTCGCTCCCCCATGCTCTGTAGTTTTTGATATAGAGGCCAGTTTTGGAAAACCTCCTTCGATATGACCGTAAGCCGATTGAAGGATAAGTCTAAGTAAGTCAGACCTGGCAAAAATTTTAACGCATGCTCCGGCAGGACGTCCAGCTGGTTGTGCTTCAGGTCCAGAATCTTGAGGGCCGGCGTGTCCTCGAACGCTGTCCATGGTACTGAACGGAGCTTGTTCCCTTGAAGACGGAGCTCGGTTAAATTCCCCAAACCCTCCAGACCCTTTGAGTTTATCACTGTGATGTCATTGAAGTTCAACCACAAGTTCTCCAAGGCAGGCGTTTTTGAGAATGCCCCTCTGGGTACTTCAGTAAAGTGAGATTTTTCTATTCGTATTTTAATCATATCATCTGGAAGATTCTCTGGGATGGCCCCAAACGCGCTCTCCTCCATACATATGAGTGACCTACAGGAAAGAGTAAAAATAAGCTTTGCTTACCGTGTAACCAAAAACCTCATGACCACCTGTAGAGGCTGGTTAGGGACACAATTTAAAGCTCAAACCCAAAAAGTTAATAATCTCTAGTTTAAATGACAAAATATAAACTCTGCTCCTCATAGAACCACATAGCTATCCATGAATGATGTAACCACCGTCACCCACTGACACAACATGACCGGACAACATGAAGTCTTACCTTCCATGGCGGTCTTCTATACAGCTGCACCCGCGTAAACATTGAGAATGCGTTTCATATATTTGACTGTTAAACAAAACTATAGTCAGCAGGTAACAAATTATGTCCATAGTCTGCGAAAATACCTCAAGTTAAGGGCTACATTCGTGCTCAAGACATGTCGACCGCAGCAGACCAGAGAAGCCTATTAATCTTAATCCCTGACGCACCACGTACTGAACAAGTAGCACCTAATTCTTGGGAAAGACGCGCACCATCAACACTTGACACTGACCCACTATGTGTTTACGTCGCACCACTTTCTGATAGGTCAACGTTTAAGAAGGCTTTCCAGGTTATAACTAATGTATCTAATGTATCCAACAGATTGTTTAGCAGCCATTAATGAGAGCAAGTGTTTGGGAAACCCGCTTGAGAAAATGGAATTTAAGCCTATCTTTTTTTATTTTGCAGTAAGATAATTTTGGGAATCAATCAATAATGCTCGCTCAAGTTTCACACTCAAGCATGCAGTTATACAAGTTCTTAAGTTGTTAAATGTTGATTCACCGCGTTATTTTTGCAGAAAGTAAGTTGTCCATTAGATGATCTTATTGATTATTTAAGGACAAACTATATTATAAAATACTCTTCTGTCCTTTTCTGTATCAACGATAGACACTAATAGTACATAAATCCATGTTCTTAATACGCAC
>JAUBNQ010000007.1:11671227-11696682 GCA_032353495.1 Ctenopoma kingsleyae | reverse complement strand
GGAGTTTCTATCCTCAGGCCATAAGGCTTTTGAACCAGGACATGCCACCACACCTCACACTCTGACCTAACACACACTGTCCCGTCCTCCTCACACGTCTGAACGACTAACACTGGTCATTGTAAAATCATTGCACATGCACTTTAGCTGTTGAGCTGTTAATCTGTACATTATATTATAAATATTCTTAATCTGTAATCTGTACTATAACTATTCCCAATGTAACATTCACACCCTGTTCATATGTATCAGTACATTATTCATATCCACTCTACCCAGTGATGTTTGTGCTACTGTTCCTCTGGAACATAATTCCATGCTTGCATTTTAGCTTGGACTTATAATTTAGTCCTAGTGTCCTATTTTATTGTATTCTTATTTACCTTACACTTTCAACTTTAATAATTTTACTTAACCCAACTAGAACTTGTAAAGTTTGCACAGTCTTGAAATAGGGATGGCTTAGGATACATTTCACTGCGTGTTGTACACTGTATAACTATGTACGTGACAAATAAAGAATCTTGAATCTTGAATCTATCAGTATGTAAGGTTGTAGAAAAGTACAGGTCTGAGACTGCAAATATGAAACCATATATCCATATTATACTGCACCTAGTTAAGCTCATATACTGAAGCCAATAAAGCCGTCCTTTTACATCATTGTTGGTGTGTAAACAGTTTCATAATATACTTGCTATTATACAATATTATTACTGAGCTAAAGGAAGAGTTATCAAATTTAGCATCAGAGTTTGCTTCAGTGCACAATATACACTAAGTTGTGTCAGCATTTTCTTCAAGACTATTTAATACAGCATTTTACTTTGACTCATTTTAAGAACAAATTTGAACAAAAATACAATTTTTAATTGCTGGGGTCAACACACATTAGAATCTGTGAGTTTTTATAAACATCAATAAAACAGATATTTTAATGTTTTAATTTTCATAATGGCCACATAAATAATTAATAATAATAACCAAAGATGTGGCTATACATTGTCCAAACATGAAAGAATAAATAAATAAGTGATCTTGACAATTGGCATTTCCATATGATTTAAACATGTTACACACATTAGCCAGAGATTCCTGATCCTATAATCCTGAGACTTTGGCTACACAGTGTCAGAATTATTTTGCCTCCAGTCCCCTGGCATTAAAAACTGCATACAACGTTGCAGCTGAAACATAAAGAATCCATCACAGGCTGGGGACCATAGCAGGATTTCAGGCAATTTACACACCTTGTTGATACCTAAATTTGAGCACAGGCTCTTATTGTACACCATATTTTGCCCTCATCACACAGTACAGCCAGACTGAATGAAGCTTCTGTTGACACATGTTGTGCCTGCAGTGCCAAAAGTGTAGTTTAGTTTCCTTTATCATTTCAGGCGATGTCAGAGTTGGGTTAATCTCTTGAGGTTGGTGTGTGTCTATTTCAGTTTTATTCTGTACACAAAAGTAAAATACTTGCTTTTAAAGTAAATGCTGACGCAACCGTTTCACATGTGCAACTTAAAACAGTTTCCTGCCAAATGGGTCAAAGGATTTCAGAAAAACGCATATCAACAATACTAACATGGATATTGTATTTACAATAATCACTTTGTGTGGGAAACAATGCATGTTATAGGTCTGAGAGATTATTATGAGTGAATGAGCAGGGTTGCTGTAAGAAACACTTCACATACATTTTATTTTTAAACACGAACAGCATAAGCTGAAATACAATTATGTGCATAAAGGAGGGTTGGTCTGGAAATCGTGTATGCTATATTTTGCCTGCATATAGGAGCATACAGCATGTCTTTACACTTTACACTGTCATTCTGTTATAACACTGAATGCAACCTTGAATAAACCAATTATGCACTGCCTTTGTCCAAAAACATGGGAGAATAATGGGAATATACAGGCTGTTAATGGGAGAGTCTTGTGATGTCCATGGTTTGAGGTATTTGTTTCCGTATTAAACGTCAGTATAGAGCTGAATTGCAGGAAACTGCAGACACCTGTTGTGTCTCCTTAAAGTGACACAGGTTTGTGAGCAGTATCAAACGTGCCACCTCGTCGTTTTACATCAGCAGCGGTTGCAGCCTCACCGGCGCACAGAGACACAAAGGCTTGTTGTGTAACTAATTGCGGCTTTTACTGTTGCTGTGGGCAAATACGCATTAAGGGTCGCGGTTTGTGTGGTTATGTTCATTAAGACATTCCTGCGCGGATTGGGGCGACAGAGCGAGCGCGGCTTTACATAATAAAGTGCATGCTTTTCACGTGAGACGCCCCTTTAAAAGCTGTTTCTCTTCGCTCACACTAAGGCACATCGTAAACAAGTGGATAGACAGGAGTGAAAAGTCTGTGGCAGCTGTACTTTGTTGCGTCAAAGGAGAATCACCATGGTCTCGTCTCACCCTTTACCGGAGGGCTTCTCCGACTTTGACGTGTTCTCCCTGGGATCTTGTCTGCTGGTGGAGGGTGAGTGGTTCGTCCTGGACTTCAGCCAAATACTACGAGTGTTACACCCGCTGTGTGGAACATTAACCTCTGTCGACCCCCGTCACTGATAGTGCTGTGGCAGGATGGATCTGTAGCTTTCTTACGCGTATATTAGCTTTCACTTATAATCTGTCAACAAATAAACAACTGCGATGTTTACTCTCATCATGAAATGCTTAATAAGCACGCAATAGGCGAGCGTTGAGATTTCCATTCACCGCCACACACAGCCTTCATTTATGATTTGTTTCTTTTTGTTCCGCCAAAGGTCTGCTGGGGTTCGTTTTAAATGCCGTGACAGTCGTTGCGTTCCTCAAAGTGAGAGCACTGAGAACCCCCAGCAATTTCCTGGTGTTCAGCTTGGCATTGGCTGATATGGGGATCTGTATGAACGCCACCGTCGCCGCTTTCTCCAGCTTTCTGAGGTGAGTGATGTAATGAAGGTGTCACCTTCTGAGGTTAAATCTAACGTAATCAGCAAGTAGTACAGTTTACAATGCTGGTTTCCTGTCCTCGAGATGAATAATATTTAATGTACGGTTTGTTACTGTAATGTAATGTATAATGTCGCTGCACAGGGAGGAACAGCCAAGTCAAGGCTGTATAGTGGAATCGGGGGGGAAGAGGCGAAGGAGGGTGGGGAGTCAATACACTGATGAAGCCTATGACATGATGTGCAGAAGCAGAGGATTTTCAAACTGTAATCAGGAAATGAGAGATGCTGCTCTCAGTGTTAACAAGACCAGGGATTATATAAATATTGTTATTGGTTTTTGTTGTCAGATTTTTATTTTTTTTTTGCAGCTTTATCAGGTGCGTCCTGTTTGCTTTGATTTTCCTCAGACCATGTCTACAACTTTACTGAAATCCAACTGTGGCAAATTGATTGGGCATAGTTTAGAAAGGCAAACACCTGTGTGTGAAAAGTTCCCCCAGTTCACACTGCATGTCAGGACAAAAAAACAACCCATAAAGCCCAAAGAAGCTTTCTGTAGAAAGACCACTGCAGCCTCAGTAAGTCTGGAACCACTAAGACTTTCCTAAAGTTGGCCAGGCAAGAAGGACCTTGATTACGGAGGTGACCAACAACCCAACAATCAATCTTTAGAAGTCCTCTTCAAAAAAATAATGATGGAAGGACAACCATACACTCCATCAATCAGGCCTTTGGAGTTTGCCAAATGACATTTAAATGACTTTAAGGGCAGGTGGAAAATATTCTCTTGTCTGTTGAGACAAAATGTTACTTTCTGGGTAGAACTTGAAGGACCATCAACTGGTTAATACTATCAGTGAAGCATGGTGTTGGCAGCACCGTGCTATGTTTCTCTGTGGCAGGAGCAAAGAAGCTGGTCAGAATTAAGGGAAGGATGAATACAGTTAAACAGAGGTCCTCGAAGGAAACCTGCTTCACAGTACATGAGACTTGAGAAAGAGTTGACAGTTCACCTTTCAGCATGATGACGACTGCAAAAGAAAGCCGAACAACTCTGTCTTTTATTTTCATTTAATTTAAAGCCTAACCCAAAACCCATAACAGAGATGTTTTGTTTATGCATCAGTTCCTGCTAAGGAGTCATTTTTACTTTTATCTTTGTTGATGCTCATCTGTTACACACCCTTTGTCTCAAGGTACTGGCCTTATGGTTCTGATGGATGTCAGACTCATGGTTTCCACGGCTTTGTGACAGCTCTCTCCAGCATCCACTTCATTGCTGCCATTGCCTGGGACAGATACCACCAGTACTGCACTAGTACGTTAACATCAGCTTCTGTCTTTGAACAACAGCTAAAAACTGATTCAATCCTTTCTACTTTTCCTCCCCCATGGAGCACACTCTGCACCGCCCTCCACACACATACACAAAACATGCACACTTACTCTGAGCAGGTTTTTGTTCTTTGTCTCCAGCTGATCTTCAGACTGGCTAGTCTGAAGAGCAGCTGGTCAACAAGTGACCTGTTGTCTAAATTTGCCATAGATTGTTGTAAGCCAACCAACATAATAGCTGTTATAAGCAGATAAGGAAATTTATGGTTATGTTAGTTATATTAGTTTACTATCCACATAGTGGAAAATTATCTTTGTCTTCACTATACTACACAATACATGGTCGTTGACAATACAAAAACAATTGTGCAAGTGACAAAAAAAGCAACAGCATAAGACTATATAGAAAACTACTTTACTTTACTTTACTTTACTTGGCAGACGCTTTTATCCAAAGCGACTTACAAGGAGAAGACACAAGCAATTACCAAACTACATTAAGGATTCAGCATTCTGACTGTGTATGGCAGGAAAGATGCTAATAAATAATTCAAGTATTGGTAAAATGTGGAAAAAAAAACTGAACCTATCTAAACTAAACTATTTACTTTTATTGAAACAAGTTGCCCTAGCAACATGATTAAATATTAGTATTGTTATCATTAAAGAGATTGTCTCAACAGTAGTATTAGAAAGAGAAAATAGTAATGATGAATGTTTTGAACCGGTTCTTGACAGGAACAAAGCTGCAGTGGAGCAGCGCCATCACTCTGGCTGTATTTATTTGGATGTTTTCTGCTTTCTGGTCCGCCATGCCCCTCCTTGGATGGGGAGAATATGATTATGAGCCACTCAGGACTTGCTGCACACTGGACTACAGCAAGGGAGACAGGTACTGTATACCCACACACATCCTCAGTGGTTTCATGATAAATAAAGATATCATTGCATTTGCTGTCCCTTGCTAGAAGCAGCTTTTCAGCCTTTTATGCATTTTTCTCTTCACAGAAACTATGTGTCCTACTTAATCCCTATGTCCACCTTCAATATGGCCATCCAGGTCTTTGTTGTCATGTCCTCTTACCAGTCCATTGCAGAGAAATTCAAAAAGACCGGAAACCCCAGGGTAAGTGAAAGAATCATCCACGAAGGCCCTGTGCCTTCAGCAAGAATTCAGTATACGTAAATTGATTGATGCTGATTTCAGATCAACGTAATTTTCATATCAACACAGAGGCAGATTTCCTCACTTATACTTCAGCAGCTCCAAACCTAAATATTATTTCATGTAGGATGAAGGGGAATTTAGAAAATTTTTGGAAGTCCAGAAACCTGGCAGTTGTGACTAATGGTCACTCCATGTCCTCACATGGTCCGTATTCAGTTCAACAAAACAAACTGTGAATAGCAGGCACACAGGCTTTGACACACTGCATACAGGTCATTGCCACTGGGTGCTTCAGTTGGGAAAGTTGATAGCAGCTGGTGTGTATTGAGAAGAACAATGTATCTGTGAAAAGCAAGTTCATTAGTGGAGTTCATCAGGGACTGAATTAGGTTGCCTCCCCACATGTTGCATAAGCCCATTACTGACAGTAATCTGAGTTGGCTGAAGACACTTTGATTTCAAACATAAAATGCTGCAGAGGAGACACAACAAACTCTCCACCAGAACAATGCAGTTATGTAATGGTTAAATATCTTATAGTCACACACCTCCCAATATGTTGAGCATGTGACATGTATGTCTGGAGGAATTGTTCACATGGCCCACAGACAAAAATTGGTCATTTCAGTACTCTCATCAATGGGCCTGTCAATATAAAGTCATGCTCTACAGC
Organism: Ctenopoma kingsleyae; assembly: GCA_032353495.1. Classification (NCBI taxonomy): domain Eukaryota; kingdom Metazoa; phylum Chordata; class Actinopteri; order Anabantiformes; family Anabantidae; genus Ctenopoma; species Ctenopoma kingsleyae. Next base: position 11,690,562 of record JAUBNQ010000007.1, on the reverse strand, counting down.
CAAACACCCGCAGAAGTATATTTTAAATTCTAGTATCCAATGATAGTAAATATGTCAGGCTGCTGTTTTGGCAAACATGTTTAAAATGATGCACAGACCTGTGCAGTTATAAAAACAAACAAAACATGAAGATTGGACTGTTTTACTGAGGTTAAACATCACATAGCTTCCATGTAGAGTTTAAACAAGCAGATAGAGAGTGTTTATGAGAGACATGACACTGCTTGTTTGTTTGTTTGTGTGTGTGTGTGTGTGTGTGTGTGTGTGTGTGTGTGTGTGTGTGAGAGAGAGAAAAATGTCTACTTTGACCCCTGGATTACAACAACCTACTACTTAATCACTCCCTGTTACTGTTTTCTAGTTGAGCATGGATGAACAATCTTAACACTGATAATATTTTTCTCCCAGACATTATCCCAGGCATGTGACTCGCCTCCTAGAAAAAAAACACTCATGACACAAGGCATTTTTTATCCTTCACTTTTTATGGCTTATTGGTAAGCAGTCAGCGTTGTTCTGATCCTCTCTCCCTCCTGCTCTCCCCGTTTTTATTCTTTACTTTCTGAAGTTCAACACCAGCACTCCTCTTAAGGCTATGCTGTTCTGCTGGCTCCCCTACGGCATCCTGGCTTTCTATGCTGCTGTACAAGACGCCACCCTGGTCTCCCCTAAGCTCAGGATGGTAAGAACAACCAATACAAAATTGCATACAAATACCCTTTACTTTAATATATTACTACAGTCTCTGGCCAAAAACAGTCACACATTCTAGTATTTCTTGAACCTGTTACTTTGACTGCACCACACTTTTGCCGTGGCATCAATTTGATGAGCTTTGATGAGCTGTGTTGCCTGCTGAAACGTATTAATCACTGCTGTAATTATCCAATGGTGGGTTTTTACCTATTTTAGTGAAAACCAGGTGTTGACATATTTTTGGCCAGGTAGTGTTTATTATACTTTTATAGACTTTGAAGTGTTACTTATATATGCAATAAATTCTTAAAGATCCTACACAATTAGTCTTTTTTTACTTTGATGGGCTCTGTGGTAGTATTAAAAAAGGCAAGAAGATCCCCATGGAGAGGCATTTCTCGAAGAAGTCTTCCACCATCAGATTAATTAAATTTATGCTAATCTGTATTATGTAATAACCTCTTTGCTGTCCTCGCACCTTTCTGCAGATTGCTCCTATCCTGGCCAAAACCTCTCCCACCTTCAATGTCTTCCTGTACGCTTTGGGAAATGAGAACTATAGAGGCGGCATCTGGCAGTTTCTCACTGGAGAGAAGATTAATGTGCCTCAAACTGAGAACAAGTCCAAATGAACTAAGCACGCAAGCATTACACACACTTATTGTCCTGGTGGTTTCTCTCAGGTACCTACGTAGATGTTTCTGTTTGTGAATGTATGTGCATGTATTGTGTCTTCAACAGCGGTAGTCATTACTCCCTTTACTCCATAGCTATGTTAATGACACTCGCTAGTTTTTGACAATTGTATGACTTGTCAGTGTCTGACAGAATTGAGAAGTCCATTTGATACAATCCTCCCTATTATATCATATTAAAACATATTATATTTATCACCAAGACTGCCTGAACTAAAGTTCATCCTATCCCATCCTCTGCAAATACAAAGAAACTAACTTTGTCATCCAGAACATTTGCTTTCTGGCCTGCCACATACTTCTACTGAAAACATTAAAATCAAATTAAGTCCTAGCTTTACCTTTCAGTTAGTGGCTTACACTTTAATTACTTCATTGGTTCAGTTTGAATTAACCTGTTAAACCTAACGACTTCTCTGTCTCTCTCTCTCCATTGTTTTCTCTCCTTTGTTTTTTCATTCATCAGATGTGTGAAGGGTGTATTGAGTTTTCTTCTTGTGTGTTTGTGTAGTCTGTCCTGTGTTGACAGGTCTTCAATGGCGGAAAGGAGACTTGCACATGAACGTTGCTTGATGTCCTCCCAGATCACAGTATTCATATACAGTATATCTGTATACAGTAATCTACAGTATGTTGTTGTCCTCCAGATTGTCCATTATTGTCCATTCCTTTTGTAAACAGCCATGGAGACTTTTTTTAAGGAAGCATCACTAAAATATTAATGTCATAATGTCATTGAGATTAATGACATTTCTGACCTTGCTGGCCTGCAGACAGTCAGTAAAGCATCCTCCCTTGTTAACATGCCTGTCAATTAAATAAGAAAATGTGTACAAGCCACTGATGCCTTCTCATGCTCTGTTGGGTCACGAGTGATTTCTGTATCCAGAGCTAGACTGCACTAATCCACTGAACAAGGAGTATTAACAATACACAGCCCCATAACCATAAGTTGGAGATTAGTTGTTGGCTGTAGATTAACTGGACATGCTTATCGCCTCCAGATTTACATATGAAATAAAGAGAGATGTGTCTGCGTGTGTTTAAAAATCATTCAAATAAGACAAGTCAGCATTAATGATTAGTATTTAATTAACACAATTCATAAACTCCTGGTTTAGGAAATATTAGGCTTTAACATTTAATTAGCTATGGCTGCTCTTTGATGTCACATACACAGTTAGTGGTTATAATTTAATTAGGATTGTTGAAGTAGATTTTATAGTTCGTTGTTGTGGTATCGCTGACACATCATCAAACCACGTCATCAACATACGTCATAAGACTTGTGGTCTCGGGGGAGTGTGTATCTTAATTTAATAACATTATTACATTGGATGTTGATCCAAAATGGAAGGACACATTTTAAATTTGTGGGATTTTCACTTTCTATACTACTGTACATTGCGTGTGGTTGAAGGTTGTGGTTGACATATTGTAAATCCTCAACAGCAGACCTATTCTCACCCTCGCATGTAAATGGGTAGCATGGGTAATACAAAATTCACACTGTCAAAACTCTTTGTCTTCTGTTTGTCACCATGGGATGCTGATGTGTTCACAACCACTAACAAGATAATGCCTCAAAATTTCCATTTACGTCACCGTATACCATTTCTCTGCTACTCTTCTGTGGGAATTGTACCTTTCACTCCACTAGGTGTGCTTGACAGCTTTAGCCAGCAGATTTAGATTATTAACACAATACGATATAATCAACAAATGAACAATGAAAAGATTATATATAATATGATTATATATTATACCTGTCAGTATATAATACAGTTTGTTTGCCAGCTGAAGCATTAAAGTGATGCTTCAGTGATTGTAATCCATTTGCTCCTCCTGCATTCCGAGTACATTCATTTGGGAGTAAAAGTATATTTGATGCCAGCACTTTTATATTTTTAAATAAAACTTTGAATGCATGTTGTAACAAAATATTTCTGTTACTGTTTTATTACTACTTTGTGTAAATTACAAAGTACTGAGTACATTTTCCACCACTTAATGTGTGTTAGTGCAAATAAAATGAAGCAGACATTCAACCAGCATGATGAAGATAACACCCAAAGGTTGCGACATACTGTAGAAGCCCCAGTTAGTGTTTCTAAGCAGATTAATTGACGACAGCCTAACCCTAACCCTGTCAGTGGAGTGGGTTGTTGCATAAATACGTGGCAATGACACATGTGCATCAGGCAAATCCATGCAGTCCCTGTGTCATCAGCATCATTCCAGCTTTACTCCCAGCTAATTCAATCATCTGCATTAAAACACTATGGATTAGACTTCATCTGTAACGAATGGACTTAAAATAAGGATTAATTTTGCTACAAGTCATTAACATATTATCATGATTTTATAATACATTTCTAACAGAACCTTCATGAACATCACAGTCCCTACACATTCATGGACATATGGAGATGTCATCTGGCATCTTCCTAAACCACTTCAGGCGATGATCAACTGTCAGTACGAGTGGATTTTTTATTTTAAAGAACATTGTGCAAGAAATGACAGTAATAACTTATCAAATAAAATAGTAGTATATATATATATAGCCATATAATATCTATCTCACTCTTCTTTATTTAACAGAAAAAGCATACAAATCTTAGCATCTGTGAAATAGTAAATCACGTTAACATACAGTGTATTTTTCCTGGGATCAAATAAAATGATCGACTGCAGCTACAGATACAATACCACACACAGTAAGTGAGTGACATGTTTTTATCTTGTTTATCATACTTGTTGGTTTAAAGATCATTTTCATAAAAAAAGATCTTATTAAATAATAATAAAGATACCTGACAAATAACTGATGAATTACATCATACTTTCAATCCAAATGTCTGACAGGAGACCATAGTTTACTTTTTTCCCAACAGCTTTCCCTCTGTTACAGTCAAACATATTCAGGTACTTAGAGTTCAGTGAGGATTATGTCTAGTCAACCAATGAAGTTTTCATATGGGCTTTTTGAGAGGATTACACAGAAACATGACCACGAGTGCAGGAGAAATAGGGAACTGAAGAGAGCGAGGACCACTGGAAATAGAAGAAAAAGTTATCAGCATTCCCCTGAGCTAAAAGAGAGAAAAAAGAAGAAGTATAATATAAGTATATAAAATATACTAGTTGTAACACTGAGTAACTGTCAAATTTCCTAATCAACAGCAACAGACAGATCATGTTTTTGTGTGTATACGTTACTCATTCTTGTTGCAGGCAAGTCTCACAACAGGGGAAACAACTGACACTGGAAGGAAATAACATGCAATTAAAACTTGGGCTACTATAATTCTAAGTTGTGTAATATTTACCATGTTAGTTTAGCACTTTAACATTAAATTTATAGCATTTGCAATTTATCATAGGCCTATGCAGATGCAAAAACAAGGTGAATAGTCTGCGGCCTCAGGTCTTTCATTACTCCCTTTGTGGTGGTCTTGACTGTTAGATGTGAAGTACATTATATAACTCCATAAGACGGCACATACACAGACACACCAACATATACACTCTTTGGAGCAGTCACAGCATATTCGGTTGTAATGAGAGGACACAGATGCTCTTCCAATCAATTCACAGAGCTTGAGAAATGACACCATTTCTGCACAGTATGATTCACATGAAATGAATGGTCAATAATGCACAACAACCAAATACATACTGGACAAATTAGATATTAGAATAAAACATATTTTATTGAAGAAATCGTATTTTTGCAGGATTAGTGTTTCAGTGTAATCTGGATTAAAGTGGAGCTGTGCGTCACTGCTCTTTAGAAATCACTGTTTTAATTCATTAAATCGCTCACTTTGACCTGTTAAGGATGGACAATATTGTGACCACTTCACGTTATTCACATCCTGACTTACATACACACACACACACACATACACACAAATACAAAGACAGCCCAACATGTTGTATTTGCCTTTAAAACTCTCGCTAGTGCATCAGGCAAGTTGTTGTTATTTTATAAATGTTTTGTTCATTTACAGATTTCTGTATCCCATATTATTATTATAACTCAATATTGTAAACATTCAGGTCCTATAGTTATTTATCATGTTCAGACTGTGTGCATTTGACTGCAGTGGATTGGGATGTTGTATGGACAATAATACTTTGGCAACCTCTCAAGATTACATGGTGATCTTGAATCTCCAGAGCTATAGTTTCAAATCAGAGCAGAGCAAAATTACTGCGAAAACTGCACAAAAACTGATGATCCTCAGATCCTCAGTCCACCCAGAGCAACAGTCAAGAGGACAGTGAACTAAAAACAGGTCATTCTCCCTGAAAATAGAGGTGACTGAATGTTTATTTTTCCTATCTATATCTATAACCTGTGTCACCGTGTGTGTGTGTGCATGCATGTGGGTGTGACGGAGGAGAGAGAGATCAGGCAGTCTCTTGGGTTAACCAGAAGCCAATACAGAGTTCTGGCCTTCATGACTCTGCTTAAGCTTCCCAGTATGTTTAGTGAGGGAAATAAATATGATTATCAAAGCTGTTCTCTCACTAATGTGATGTAACATTTCATCTAAAAATAAAACTTTTTAAGCCCATTTTTGGTTAGATTCCTAACATTTATTGCCTGGATTTAACCCGTCTACGTCAAACAAAACTCCAGTGGGAAAGGACAGACTGGATTTGTGCACAACACTGGCACATGTTTAGTTGTATTTATTTGCTGTTTAATGAAACAGTCATGGTTTTGGTTTAGAATATTGTTTATTATTAGTTTGGATACAGCACTGTTCACTAAACAAAGCACACGTATTAACTTATCACTGTTGTCATATTAGGATTTTGCTTATCTGGAATTGGGATTTCTAGTTTTGAACTGTTGTTTATTTATTTAGATTAACTTGTATTTATAGTGAGTTTGATTTAGATTTTGTAAACTGATACCCTAATCTGTTTTGTTTGTTTGTATGTATTGTTTAGTTAGCAGTTGTCTCCTGTATCTCATTACTGAATGGCCTGATCAGTCAGTATCTGTTCCCCTTTGTGTTTAGTTCATCAGGTCATTTTGGATTTTTTTTTTCATGCAGTATGGTTTAGTCATGATTTAGTTAGATTTTATTCAATCTAGTTCTATTTATATGAACTCTTTTTATGGGCCCAGTACTTAAATATTGTTGACTGTTATTTACTTCATTTTGTGTTAATGAAACCCTCTTTTTTTAATCTACATATGGCTCTCCTTCCTTCCAACTGGATCCCTCACACTGCTGTTGTCATCATGGGTTATTGCATCAATAAACACTATTAAGCATGTTCCAGAAACAGCCATTCTAGCCCAGGACACAATACCACCTTCACCATACTTCACAGATGAGCAGATCCTTTCCTTATCCACACTTTGGCCTTTCCACCACTTTGGTAGAGATTCATTTTGGTCTCATCGGCCAATAAAACTTTGTTCCAGAGCTTGTTCCTGTACTTTTTTGCAGATTCCAACCTGGCTTTCCAGTTCTTACCACGATGAGGGGCTTGCATCTCTTGTTTGAATGGTGGACTGTAATACCCTCACGCCTGCACTGTAGATGTTGTAGGTGATGTCACTGACTGTTGCTTTGGATTTTTCGTTCACAGGTCTCACAATGCATCTGTCGTCATGTATTGGCTATGCCCAATGTTTATGCAATGCCTCTGATTTTCTTCCCTCTTCTCAGATTCAACATGGTCCTTTATAACAACAAGTACAGTCTTTGAAGGCAAAAACCAATGCTAAATCCAAGATTAGTCATTTAGAGCTAGTTATTGTTCGAAAATCAATCTCATAGGACAGACCTGAGTAACAAAGTCCTTCCAGTACCTTTGCTCTATCACCTTTGCAAAAGGTGATAACTTCTGTTTAATGTATTGAGATTTAAATACCATCAAATTAAAGCTAAAATTCTGTACATTAACCTTATTTCTTTTTCATGATCTTAAACCCAAATTTCTTTGGTTCACAGCAAAATCAAACAGAACATTGCAATACTTTCTATATTTCTATCTTTATCATTGCAGACGTCAAAACTCTACTAACAAGTCGCTATTCTCCACACAACACCGGTATGTTTTCCTGTTTCTAAAAATGGTGTGTGCTCTTACATATATAGGATAAAGTAAAAGAGCTGCCAGAGTTTGTATTTCAGAGCACAAAACCATCAAAAAGGCAGTAAATCTGCACAATGCAAAGGCCAGGAAATATATACAGGCCAAATATGGCTCACCATCATCCCTACAAGTTCATATTTCAAAATATTCCACCCAAAGAGATGTTTTAGACTGACAGGCTAGAACAGGCCTTAGTGGGAGCTTTACTTTGAAGCCACTTTTTATGATTTTGTTTAGATCTTCATGAATTGTAGTGTGGTCTTACTGGCTGCAGATTTTATCCCACAGGGGATAACAGTAGGGCAGAAGGAGGTAACCCAGGACTTTAATATTGTTGTTCAAATGTTTAACCAGTTTTACTAAGGAATGCAGTTTTGTGGGCTTTTTTAATATATCGTATAAGGCAGTCTAAATTTTAGTCTAGCCTAAAATCAGCTGATGATTGTATCATCATCTGTACAATTGGGGTGATTAGCAAGCCCTTTCTAAAAGATTCAGTGACAGTGTGAACATAGTTATAATGTGAAAAGTGTGCAAAAGGAAAAGCTGCAAATCAGTGAAGTGGTCCTGTACTTGTTATTTATTGTAAATATATAGTGATATGAGGACATCTACTGGCTGAACAAGGATGTGACTGACTTTCAAAGAGCAAACCAACAGGGAAGTACTTCTGATTGACACTTGGCAGCATGAGTTGTTGAGTACACAACCATGTGAAATACAAATAAACATGATTTCTTTCTCTAGTAGGCCAACTCTGACCATCTTAATTACATTCATTAAGTGAAACAAAACAAATCATTTTTTCAGCAAAGGCATCTGAGGATTTTATTAGGCTATATTAATATATAAAATAACATATTTGGAGGGAAACTGGTAGAGTACACTTTTCAGGCTTCAAGGGTTCGCTGACTAATTCATTCCTCCACTGGATCTCAATACTGCTCTGTCTTTTGTTTCATAGCTACGCTTCAGTCTGTTGTCACCTGTAAAAACTGACAAGCCATTTAGTCTGATTGTTCAGTTTTTTATTTAATCTGCAATTAAAAATTCTTACAAAAATAGAAAACACTTTATGCGAAGAGACTTAAACTGATTTCAATGATTTTCTCCTGTTTTAAAAGTGTAAATCAAACACGTATAAATATTTTTGAAGCACTATATAAAATAACACAGACTACCATTATTGACTTTAAGAAGGTTCATCTCTACAAATGCACAGGTTAATTTGTATTTGAATAATCTTTTGAACCTCTCTAAATTGCTTCCACAGAGTAGGTTATATGGGCTAAAACACAGCTGAGTCTTTTCTGCTCCAGTAGATGGCAGTGTCCAACTGTGCTGAAACCCCACATCATTCGTCTCGTGTTGGGTGAAAAAGCGCATCAAATATTATCTCATTAAACTTTCTTAAAATATTATAGTAATTTTCTATATCATGTTTTCAGTAATTGCAATATATTTAAATATGTTCAAACGGAACGTAAAAGAAATTACCAGTACGATTCACTTTAATAGGACGTCGTTTAGATGAGCATATCCTGTCTGTTGTTGATGCATTCGTTTTCTTCATACTTTTTTGATACTGTGTATGATTATGATGCTCAGTATCAGTAATATTTCTCTGTCTGCCACAGTTATCACATACACCGGAAGGTGAGAGCTCAGGATGACCGTTGCAGGACCTTCGCTCAGTTGCTGGGCAGCGTGGATGTGGACGCTTGAACTTACTCTCACCTCGGTTTTATGATGTCCGAAAAACCACGACATTGTGCTTAAAGAAATAAAGAACAATAGAGTTTTTTTTTATTTGGAAGAAAATGCGAAAGAAACGAAAAGAATGCATTACGCTTTCATTAGATTTCTTTGACGTCCTCGGTGGAGGTGTCCGCTGGAGCGCGCTGAACGAAAGTTTTGTTCTTATTAACTAACGGTGAAATCTGTGTTTATCTGAAGAGACTATTATATCTACAGTTTTTCCTGGTTCAACATTAAGTCAAAAGCTAAATGGGAAGAGTTTCAGCGATGTTGTAAACGTATGCTTATTTTAAACATAAACAATCAAATAAAATTGTCTATAACTGTCATTGAAAGTAAAGAATGTAACAGAAACTGAAGAAAGCACTTTCAGATCTGCTGTGAAACAACTGACTGGACCGCAGCGTGCACTCGGGATTTTGTGTTTAATTAGCATAAAAGATCTGGAGATGCTGGAGAGCAGCAGGACTGTGCGTCACAGCCATCACAAAGATGGGAGGGGGAGGGGGGACACCTATGGGAGCCAACTAACTGCAGTATGTGTTTCTTCCACGGCCGACAAAAACCAGTCTGGTTGATGTGAAATGATGACTTAGCTCACAGCGTTACAGGTGACTGGAGACAGCTGGGGAGTTAGGAGCGTCTGGGAGCCGTGGGGGAGCAGCAGTCGGACCTAAAACAGCGAGTGCACTGATGGATCCGGCACTGTGAGCTGTAGGTGAATCCCCGACCTGCGAGTGCTGTCCGGGACCAGCACGTCACCTGAATCACGGGATATGAGACAATGAAGCAAGTAGGGACGACGGCGATAAAACCACCACAAGTCACGAGAGCGGAAAAGCGCGTGCGATGACGGACGACGCAAGGGACGGAGAATAGGTAAAGCAGTGGAAAGTTGTCGTTCATTAGTAAGGCTCCCGGTGCTGGATAAGAATCCAAAATAAATATAGAACAGATGTGCCAAGCGTGCGTAATTCTGTAAACAAATCAACCGGGGCCAGCCGATTTTATTTTTCAAAAGACAAGACTTGAGCCAGAAGGAGAGAAAACATGGAGCCGGAAGGGACCACAGAGAGAGAAGCCCCTAATTTGGCGCAATCTGCCGCTTCCAAACTGTCCCAGATGGGCGAAAGAACTAAACAACTGGGCAATGTAATCCAAGACCCAGATCGGCAGAAACGGATTATTCTAATAATAGTTTGTACAGCACTTTTATTAGACAATATGCTTTATATGGTCATTGTGCCAATTATACCCGATTACCTTGAAGGGCTACAGAAAGCAGCGGATCATGCCCAAGACGCTGCACCGCACATCAACTCTACTAACAGCACCATCCCCAAAGTAGCCAAGGGGAACTTCGACCTACAGATAGGTATTCTTTTTGCATCCAAGGCCATCCTGCAGCTGCTGGTGAACCCGCTAAGTGGCACGTTCATAGACAGAGTCGGCTATGATATCCCACTCTTCATTGGACTCAATATCATGTTTCTTTCTACTTTCATTTTTGCCTTCGCTGAAAACTATGCGACTCTGTTCCTGGCGCGCAGCATGCAGGGCCTCGGCTCGGCTTTCGCGGACACTTCAGGGATCGCTCTGATAGCAGACAAGTACGCGGAAGAGACTGAGAGAAGCAAAGCGCTGGGTATTGCCTTGGCTTTCATCTCTTTCGGGAGTCTTGTTGCGCCCCCCTTTGGAGGGGTCTTATACGAATTCGCAGGGAAACGGGTGCCCTTCCTGATTCTGGCCTGTATCTGTCTCGCTGATGGTGTATTATGTCTGACTGTCTTAAAACCCTTCTCTAACAAAGAGAGGGAAAACATGCCAGTGGGCACACCCATATATAAACTGATGATTGACCCTTACATAGCTGTAGTGGCTGGAGCTCTAACAATTTGTAATATCCCTCTGGCTTTTCTTGAACCCACTATTGCCAAATGGATGGAGGAAAACATGCATTCCAGTCAATGGGAGGTTGGCATGACATGGTTCCCCGCCTTCTTCCCTCATGTTTTAGGTGTGTATCTAACTGTCAAATTAGCTGCAAAATACCCTCATCTCCAGTGGTTTTACGGAGCTATAGGTATGGTGTTCATAGGCGCCAGCTCCTGCACAGTGCCAGCCTGTAAAAACTTTGGACAGCTCATGATCCCGCTATGCGGGATCTGTTTTGGTATCGCCTTCGTGGATACGGCGCTCCTTCCGACGCTGGGTTTCCTGGTGGATGTGCGCCATGTATCAGTGTATGGCAGTGTGTACGCCATAGCAGACATCTCCTACTGTGTGGCCTATGCCCTGGGGCCCGTAGTGGCTGGACAGATAGTACACGATCTGGGCTTTGTTCAGCTCAACTTAGGCATGGGCCTCGCCAATGTACTTTACGCACCCGCGCTCCTTCTGCTGAAGAACGTGACACAGATGAAGCCTTCTTTCTCCGAGAGAAACATGCTCCTGGAAGATGGCCCGACAGGGCTGTATGATACGATTAAGATGGAGCAACGAGAGAAGAAGAGAAAGGGTTTGTGTACAACGATCGACGAGAATGGCATTGAAACCTTTGCGCAGCGGTCACATTCAGAGGAGGAATCCTCTGGAGGAGAGTATGCGTAAAAGACCTTTAACTGTGTGTAAAACTATCAAAGTGCCCATGTAGAATTGTGTGCATTCCATCAGATCCAATCAATTGCATAACACGTTTAGGATTGTGTAACAACAGCTGTTATTTGCTGCTTTTGGTGACAATTCCTCTCAGTTTTGTCAAATCAAGCAGCTTCAAGCTTTTGCAGTAGAAAGGTGCTCGCTGGCGTGTGTGAGAGTATTGTGAAAGATATGTTGAGTTAAATGTCTGTTCATTAACAATATTTATCACTGTATCAGAAACTGACTCATATTGTATTCAGGGATTATGTTTAAATGTATTGTAACAAAAGGATAATTGTAATGTATATGTCTTTTAATGTAATCTGTTTTTATTTCACCAGAGTTGTGCTGCTAAACTTAATATGCAACACTGTGCCACACGGCAGTTTTAGAAAGAGAGAAAACAGATGGAACTGAGAGAAATCTGCGTCTTGTTTGTTAATTTTGAAAGATGTACTGCAATGCATAGCCTCATTGTATTATCTGCGATTGTACATACATGTATATTCATGTATATAATTAAATCAATATTATGTGAATGATACAGTTTGTGGAAACTGTTAATTTATTCGATAAACCATGTTATTTGTTGGGGTAAATTACAATTGAATTTTCTTCTACCGGCGGAGGAATCCTCAAAATTAGTCTGATAATATAGTGATACATGTAAAATATGGTTCACAAAGTGAGGAATTTTCACTTACAGGCATTCCTGGATTTTTTTGACTTTGAATACGCATTAATTAAGCAATTAAATATTAAACTTATTAAGGCTCATACTTAGGTAGTTTTGTGATACTTAATGATGTAGTAAAACGGAACATCCGATAGCTAAATAGTCAATTATAAAGACTTATTAAAATACATTTGGAACTAAATCTCACAGCTACTTAATGTAGGATCCAGAGGTTGCTATTGTGTGTAAAATCAACAATTTGTCAAAGCGCCTGTGCGTGTCCAAATTGCAAATCCTTGCATACAATAGGCTACTGAATACACAACGCAAATGAAAACTTCCATAAGTGTTGAAATAGAAGCAATGCATGCGCCCAAAATGCTCAACAAGGAGTGTTGAAAATTCAGAAGTCCAAAGGAAGACAAAAAACCCAACTGTTCTTGAGCACAACATGTGAGTGTCTGAGCCGTTCAGACGGTGTCTAAAAAAGCTCGGGTGAGGATGAGAAGAGCCAAATAAACTTCTCGGCGAATAGCAGGACTTCTGGGAGGAGCTTGGCTACCAGGAGAGCGAGATACCTTCTCAGCATCTCTCGTGAACAGGCGAGGGAGTTGTTCTCTTGCCATGCTGGGGACTGAAAGGTGCTCAAAGGAGTAAAAGTGATGAAAACCTGCCAGAAATGGATTCAAGTCAAGGTGGACAAACCTAAACTTGTTGTTTGAATCCCCAGGACGAGTGGGACTGTTTTTCCTTTCTGGTGAGTAAAACATTTAAAACGTATGTGATGGATTATTTTAATTTGGTAAATTTATTAGAATTAGTCGTGGCAGCCTGTAAACATGTAATTAGCTTTGTTTGACAATGCTGAACAGTAACACTGCATCTCTCAATCTCTCAATGTCTGCGTCTTTGTTTTGTCATAACAGTGATGCATTTTTATTTTATTTATTTTCTTCTTCTTCATTTGTCTTAAATATCCAAATAGAGTTTGAAGACGCCTGATCTTTGACTGTCAGTATTTTAAAAGCGTTTTCTTTTGCCTCAATTCGATGCTGATATTGTTTTATTGATGGACACCAGAGTCTGTCTCGTGCATCAGCCTTCACTGCCCCTGTACTCCGTCAACATGCCAGTTCTGGACCGAGAGCCCTCCAAAGATTCAGCGGGCACAGAGGTAAATATATCATGTCACTTGAATATGCATCAGTTAAATCACATTTTACAATCAATACGCAATTTTGAAAAAAACTAATTAAAGAATATTAACCACACTAAGACATACAAGGATTTTTTAAAATAATTATGATGGTTTAAGACTAAATTGTACAAATAAGGCATTTTAGATTAAAACTTCTCTTACTGAGTCAAGTGAATTAATCATTTACAATTCTGATTTGTAGATTTTATTTCAGTTAAACAATGCAATTAAAAACTTATTCTAATTATTGATTAGCTAAATATTTCTTAACAGATATATTTGTTGTAGGAGCCTCTAAACATCTTGATGTGCAGTCATGATGAGAGTTTCTCACTCCTCACACTGCAGGGCCTGGCAAAGCTGCCCCTCCCTGCCCTGAAAGATACACTGGACATGTACCTGAGGTGCATGAAGCACCTGCTCACAGAGCAACAGTTTAACAAGACTCAAAATATAGTAAAGGAGTTTGGAGCCCCTGGAGGCGTGGGGGAGCTACTACAGAGCAAACTCGTGGAGAGGAGGGAGAGCATGGCAAACTGGGTAAATAAAATAACCTGCTGAAAATCACACAATAATGTCGAGTGGAGGCGATATCAAATTTAAAACAAATAGTTTTTAGATAGCAACTTAAAACCTTGTGTGATAGATGAAATGTATGCATAAATAATCTATATTTCTCTGGTTTAAAGTTCAGACAAACTGCACTCACTGCACTGAGCTGTCGAAAACTCCAAATTTCAAAGAGTGAAAGAACTGAGTGACCTTAAATCATTGTTTACATTATTGGAACGTACATGTATATTTGTCAATTAATTTCAAACCGATAGCCACGTCTGATCTTGTGTTTTACATACTTTTAATTGTGACCCCTTTATTTACTATTCAGTCACTATTAGATTGTGCCTTTAAGCAAATCCCTCATTTCCTGCTGCAGGTGTATGACTACTGGCTGAATGACATGTACCTGAACAACAGACTGGCTCTGCCCGTCAATTCCAGCCCCGCAATGGTCTTCCCACAACAGAACTTTAGGGCACCCATCGATGCTTTAAGGTATGAGCCACTACACCACAGAGACAAATGAGTCATGAGAGTGTGACATGATAACACAGGACAGACATGGTTGACTTTTTTGTCAGTATTATCCCTTGTTATCCAACCTCTACAAGACACACTGAACAAGAACAAGCTGTAATTCCCATGTTTTGTATAAATCTGAATGTTATCAATTGACAGACAATTTTTACAATTTCCAGCATGAAGAGCTTAACAAATGATTTTGAACTGAATAAATTACTCAAAGACAAGCTTTGATCGATTACTGCAAATTAAATACCTCCTTGTTCACACTGATGGATAGTGTAAATTACCTTGAGGGCTGAGAGGCCAGGCCAGGCTACTGGTGGCAAGGTTAACAGAGAATGAAGGCTGTGGTTTGGTTAACATGGTATTGATCTGGGACTGGCTCCTTAACCACATGATTTACATTAAGCATTTATGCTGTTAAGTGAGATATAGCTTCACAATAAATCAAGAACAAGGCAAAGTGTAGAGAAATATTAGACCTACTACAGCATGTGTGTGTGTTGTTAAGGATTTAACAAAGCAATGATTTTTTTCTTTTCTAGGTTTGCCGCACACTTGATTTCTGGAGTTTTGGAGTACAAGACTCTACTTGACGCGTAAGTTAATGTGAAGTAAGAACACAAATTGTTGTAGTATATTTATAAATAGGTATAACAGCTGCATTTGCCTGTGTTTGTAGACATGCCCTGCCTTTAGACTATGCCAGGGGCCAGCTGGCTGGAACCCCTCTGTGCATGGAGCAGTACTACCGTCTCTTCACTTCCTACCGCCTACCAGGGTCTGAGAGGGACACACTGGTGGCCCAGGAGAGTAGTGTCATGCCAGAACCTGAACATATTATTGTGGCTTGTAAGAACCAGGTCAGACAAAGTGAAAAACAAAAATGCCACAGACTAGTTTGACAAAACAAACCCCGGTCACAATCCAGATATTAGATTTTTCAGTAACATCACAGTTTATCATCAGTGGATGGAGCTTGATTAGTTATCTAATAAACAGGAATTATTCTTCAGGTCCTTATTTCCATTGATCTTGTACAACCAATACCAGATACCAGATGTCTTAGAAACATTTGTCCTATCTTATATGGCCAACAGCATGTATAGAGTCACAACTAATATTAAAGAGAAACTTGCATCATTTTGTGTTCAATCTGAACCTCTGTCTAGTTCTTTGTGCTGGATGTGGTGATCAACTTCCGCCGACTCAATGAAAGAGACTTGCTGACTCAGCTGGAGAAGATTATCAAGATGGCTGACAACGAAGAAGAGATGCTTCCACCTATTGGTATTCTCACTTCAGATGGACGGACAGAGTGGGCAGAGTCACGCAGTGTGCTCATGAGAGGTAAGTCTCAAAAAACCTCTAACGTCAGGTGAATGTCAGTGTCTCCAGATGTTTGTCCCACAAATTAAATTGTTTTTATTCATTGTGTTCTAGAGTCTACTAATAGGGACTCTCTGGACATGATTGAACGTTGCCTGTGTCTGGTCTGTCTCGATGACGCAATTGGGCCTGAGCTGAGTGACAGTGCACGTGCCATGTTGATGCTGCACGGAGGAGGGCCGGCCAAGAATGGTGGGAACCGCTGGTACGACAAGCCCATGCAGGTCTGCAATTACAGTTACCAGTTGGGGCTACTTTAATGTTATCTTTGTGCACACGTTTGAGAACTGGTTAAATAAAGATTACTGAGGAAATGAGAGAATGACGTAAGGTTCCTACGTTCGACTGACAATAGCACGATGGTGTCAGTTTGTTGTAGGAGCTGAGGGCTGTTGTGGCGTTGTGTGTGAACACTCACCATTTGAAGGAATTGTCCTTGTCCAGTGCACGGAGTATCTTCTCAAATACATGTAAGAAATGAAATCCATTTGGATCTTAGAAATGCTAAACATATCCTGGCATATGCTTAGAAACTCCAATTAAGAGAGTCCTGACGAAATGCTAAATTCTGTTATATTCCTGTGTGACATCAGGATTGGCAGCCCATCAAAGCTGGTCAGAGCTGCAAGTGTGAGCGAGCTGCCTGCACCACGCAGACTGCGCTGGAAATGTACTCCAGAGATTCATAAACGTCTTGCCTCTTCTGCCGACACACTGCAGAGGTCTGGGTTTACCTTGGTTTCTGTATTAACAAATTAATATGTGCTTTCAGCTCTAACCAGCATTTTCTCTTATTTCCTCAGACTGGTGAGAAATCTGGACATAAATGTCCATAAATTCTATGATTATGGGAAAGAGTTCATCAAGAAGCAGAAAATGAGTCCTGATGCCTATATGCAGGTTGCTCTTCAGTTAGCCTACTACCGGTAAGAAAAATCATATTATTACAGAAGTCATATTAACCCAGACCTAGCTACACATCTGTCACTTTGTGTATTACTCAGATGTCACGGCAGACCAGTGTCAACCTATGAGAGTGCATCCATACGACGTTTTCAGCAAGGCAGAGTGGACAACATCCGCTCTGCCACACCCGAAGCCCTGGCTTTTGTAAAAGCAATGACTGATGGGAAACTCAGCACAAGTGTAAGATGTCTCATTGTGGATGCTACAGTCCATGTTAAATAAATGCTGCTGCAGAGAAAAAACTATAAAAGCATTTTTTTTTCTGGTATGACGTGGTCTTTTACTTTAAAGTTAATGTTATTCACCATGAAAAACAATGTATATTGTAAATAAGAGACATTTAGTAGTCTAATATTATTGTTTTCTTCTCCAGGATAAAGAAAAAATGGAGCTGTTCCAAAATGCCATAAAGTCCCAGACAAAGTATATGATTCTGGTAACTATTCTTCAGTCAGTCACTCATTGATATTGAGTATTACAATGTTGATTCTGAATATCAGAGAAAGTACATTAACATACATTTTGTTTTTCAGGCTATTACAGGTCTGGCAATAGACAATCACCTACTAGCACTACGTGAAATTGCACACGAACTGAAGATAGAGAAGCCGGAAATATTCAAAGATGAAGGATATCTCATCAGTAATCAGTTCATTCTCTCGACAAGTCAGGTAAAGCAATCTGATTTTCAAATATTACACTGAAATAATACTTGTGACTCCACCAATTTGTGACAGTCAGATACAAACATATGCATACCATAGGAGATGTCAGGGAATGGTGGAAAGTTTTTGCCTAACCCTATTAACACAGTCACAAATGGTCACATCAATTTACTGCCAAAAATCTCCTATTAGCTTCTCTGACAACTTGTCACCATAGTCATCATCACACACGCAATATATCATGTTTAGGAAGAAGTCCAGAGGATTTGACTTACAGTGGATATAAAAAGTGTACACACCCCTGTTAAAATGCCAGGTTCTTGTGCTGTAAAAAAATGAGACCACAAGAAATCGTTTCAAAACTTTTACCACCTTTAATAAGTGTGCACACCCTTAAACTAATTCTCTGTTGAAGCACCTTTAGGATTGAATTACAGCATTCAGTCTTTTTGGGTAGGAGTCTATCAGCATGGCACATCCCGACATGGCAATTTTTGCCCACTCTTCCTTGCAAAAGCGCTCCAAATCTGTCAGATTGCGAGGGCATCTCTTGTGCACAGCCCTCTTCAGGTCACCCCACAGATCTTCTATTGGGCTCTGGCTGGGCCATTCCAAAACTTAAATTTCCTCCTGATGAAGCCATTGTTTTGTTGATTTGAATGTATGTTTGTGATCATTGTCGTGTTGAAAGGTGAAATTCCTCTTCATCTTCAGCTTTCTAGCAGATGCCTGAAGATTGTGGGTCAAAAGTGAACTGGTATTTAGAGCTGTTTATATTTCCCTCAACCTTGACTAAAGCCCTAGTTCCAGCTGAGGAAAGGATCCCCAAAGCATGAGACTACCACCACCGTGCTTCACAGTGGGTATGGTGTTCTCTTGGTGATGTGAAATGTTATTTCTGTGCCAAACATACCTTTTGGAATTGTGACCAAAAAGTTCAACCTTGGTCTCATCAGACCATAACACATTTTCCCGCATAGTTTTGAGAGACTTCTTTTTTTTTTTTTTGCAAATTTTAGCTGGGCCTGGATGTTTTTTGTAACCCTGCCCCATTGTCCACACATATGGAGAATATGGAAGATTGTTGTCACATGTAATACACAACCAGTACTTAACAAAAATTCTTGCAATTCCTTCAGTGTTGCTGTTGGTCTCTTGGCAGCCTCCCTGACCAGTCTTTTCATCAATTTTGGATGGATATCCAGGTCTTGGCAATGTCACTGTTGTCCCATATTTTCTCCACTTTTTAATTACTGTCTTCACCATGTTCCATGGTATATCCAGTGCTGTTTGTACCCTTCTCCTGAGTGATACCTTATAACAATGAGATCGCTTTGATCCTGTGTAAGCTCTCTGCGAACCGTGGCTTTTGTTGTAGCAGGCAACTGAGTAAATGTCAGGAAAATCCTACTTGGACAGCTGAACTTTATTTGGGGTTAA
>JAUBNQ010000007.1:11646684-11667555 GCA_032353495.1 Ctenopoma kingsleyae | reverse complement strand
GTGATGTGTGACAACAAATGCACACTTCTTCACTAAGAGCTCAGGTAGCCAAAGCAAATAAAGGCACTAAATCTACCGATATCTTTAATTTCAAACCTGATTCTTGATATTTGGTGTGTGTGTGTTATCAGGGTTGTTATCAATGTTCATTAGTAACAGTACTGTAAATACAGAGTGATTATTTTTCTATGATCTTTTGCAATTAACTTTTATTTTAAAATACATGTGTTGGAAGCCTGATAATCTCTGTGCCTGATTCTCTTTAGACAAGATTTGGGGGTATATACATACACTATACTGTACAAAAACCCTCACTTGCTCTGCTTTGACAAGGTCACACAGGAATGGAGAGATCCGAGGGGAAAACCGAAGAATAAGCAGAAGAAAAACTGGAAAAACTCTCTTATTACTCCTGTTTCAAAACCCATCCATTAATGTATGACATGTGATACAGAGGAAAGGGATTATACACCTGTTCAGATCTGATGGTGGCAATGATTCTCTTCAAATTTAGCTGTTTTCTCTTCTCTTTTTCACTTTGCCAGTGCAGAAGATCACCATCTTCACTTGGCTTGGGCTTTGACTCGCAGGACCATCATCAAGAACAAGCCTCTTGAGTGTACACATACTGTACACTGAACATGGTATATTTGCTATAGTTGTAGACCAAAACTTATAACACATTTTTATTCAGAAAACACTACCTTTGGTGAGATCATCAAAACTGGACCTGGGTGCCTTAGCAGAGATTCTGGTGTAAAAATAATCAGCTGTGGAAAAAAAAGAAAAAAACGTTTCTGTCTGTGACAAACAACAGATTGATGCTGTCATCCATATCTTCATTGAGCGCACTGAAAAAACTCCAGAGATAAAAGTTTTTATCTCTTTTCATGCTAATTTGTTGCCACCATATAGCACGCAACATCAGCACTGGGAAAACAAAACATTTCTTTAACAATCAAATAAATAAAACCCTTTGTGCTCAGCCAACCAAGTCCAGAATTTCTTAGATTTTCAGAAAAAACAAACAATATTATTCCCTATTGGCCTTCTCACTAATTTGCTCAGGAAGTAATTTTCTCATGCTTCGCAAAGCATTGCATTTATGTGCGACAGGGGATCAGTTAAGACATTCACCATGGCTGTAAACTGTGAGAGACTGAAAAAAGAGCTGTGCATATACAAAAAACAGAAATCTTCAACATCTTAAAACTTTATACCAAAACTACTGCTAGTTTAGGGGTTCACAATATTAAATAAGAACATAAAGAATCATTTGTTCTCTGTCTTAGTTATGCAAAATCTATCGAAGGCTATGCATGTTTCTGCAAACTGAGATTCTTTGTGCATGATTGGTATGTAGTATTGTATCACGACAGTAATTTTCCCAGATGAAACAGACATTAAGACATATTTTGATCACATTTGAGACTTTCATTTGAACAACTGACGATTCACTTTTCAAATACCAGACAAAAAATACATTTGTAGGCTCCAGAAAGCTACAGCTAAGGAAGACACGATGATGTTACACTGTGCCAGTTTTCTGAATGGCAGCAGAATCTGCCGTCTGAGCACATGACAGTAGTTAGCAGGCGTGGAGCAGTTGACCACAATCCAGTTACAATTGTGCAGCAGCTGGACTTCAAAGTCTCCACTGAACTTCTTCATAAAATCTAAATTACAGTAGATTTACATATTGTACGCTATTCACATAATAGAAATGTGTCTTTATGTAAAAAAAACTGTACTATATCAACTGTCTCTCACTCTTACACATAGACACATGGGAGGACAGAGACTGGTAATCACTATGTTTCCACTAATAGTTTGATCAATATCCCATTTGAAGATGAATCTGGTAAGTTTCTGCTGATACAGCCCTCTGTAGTTCCCTCTTCAAATGTTGCCTCATCCCTGTTGACCCTGAGTTAATGCTGAATACCAACACTTTGTAGGGCATAATAAATATAAATGACTTTTTAGCTCTAAAGAAATTGGCACCAGACCACCTTAAGCCATTGCTGAAGTGGTCATGACCTCAACATAGCCAATGAAACAGAAGGATATTGGATGCTAACATAGCACACACTGTGGAGAGTACTATGTAAGAGTTTTTTGACATTTTTCATTAAATAAGCGACCATTTAAGTGATCAGAATTATCTTTCCTCATCTGCAGTAAGCGCTCAGGTCAAAATGATGAATGTTCTGGACCCTGGGGACAGAGAAGACATACAATGAAATAATGTAAGGGGAATCCCATCCATCCATCCATTTTCCTAACTGCTTGTCCTCATAAGGGTCGAGGGGGGTGCTGGAGCCTATCCCAGCTGTCATCAGGCGAGAGGTAGGGTACACCCTGGACAGGTCTCCAATCCATCGCAGGGCCAACACACAGAGACAAACAACCATGCACACTCACATTCACACCTACGGACAATTTTTAGTGTCACCAATTAACTTGACATGCATGCCTTTTGGATGGTGGGAGGAAGCCGGAGTGCCCGGAGACAGCCCACGCAGACATGGGGAGAACTCGACACAGAAAGGCAACCGGCTGACCCGGGGATCGAACACCAGTTCTCCTAGCTGTGAGGCGACAGTGCTAACTACTACACCACCGTGCCACCCCAGTATATATATTAATATATTTTACAAAAAATATTCAAATTCATCTGTAAAAACTGCAGAATGGCAGTCCATTTTCTAAAGCAGTACATCCTGATTGATTTTCACTCACCATTCCCTTGATCCAATGTGGTAGCAATAGGACAATACCACTGTTGCAGACCCACTTGGCCTGACCCGCGGTGATGAACTGTTCAATGATGCACTGTGCTGTGTTGTGCGACAGTATCCAAACTGGGCCTCCCCAAGGATCCGAGCATTAGGACTGGCCATGGAAAAACCAAGCTTACAACCTCACAGGTCACAGTGATCATTACACAGAGCCACATTTAGTGTCTTCAGTCTTACCTAACATTCTGTACTCCAAGTAGCCTTGGTTCAAAGGAACTCAGATATGTTTATCCACCTCCTAATCGTGTAGGACATGATGGCGGTGACTGCAAAACATATGAAAAAACAGGCAGTTACAGAACACGACACTTTGTGGTAAGTCATCCATTTGTGTGTGGCACTTGAAAAGATTGTGCAGCATAAAAAATCAATGTAATGATATCATCTCCTACTAAGCAGTATATAGTATGCATTACCCCTAGCTAAAATTAATGGATGAAGTGGGATATAAAAAATAAGAATCTAATCCAATCCATTTACACAAAAACAAACTGCAGAATGATATAATCAAAAAAGATTGAGAAAAGGATAAGGCCATGTTAAACAACTGCTTTAAGGCAAATAGATTTTTAAAAACTGTTCTTTACCCAATACATGCAGCGTAAATGTGCACAAACACAAACACACACACTAGAGCCTGTGTTTGTCCTAAAAGGCACTCAGTGATCAGGGTCTCTTCTCTCCTGATCATCAGACATTTTAAGGCGCAACAAGAGTTGATGGGAGCAAAGAGCCGAGGGTTAACAAACTCTGCCAGTTTGCTCGCTCCCAGTGTAAGAATCAGCCTTCAAAAGAAGCTCGATCAGACAATCACTTAAACCCCTTTAACATCACTTTAATGACATCTACACACAGAGACACACAGCACTAGAGGTTATGCAATGGTCAGACGGAAGAACTGCAGGAAATAAAATCTATTGATTATTATCTTTAATGTGATAAATTACCTCCTAGGAGACTAGATGATCATGATTTGAGTACTTTGAATAATATCAACCATAATTATGAACTAATGAGGGAACATAATGTACTGTTTAATTTGATTGTTGCTCCAAAATGTAGGTACGATCTCTTCAAGAAATCCATTGATTTAAGAAGAAAATCAAGAGAATCCAGCATTAGGTAAGACATATAAAGTCTCAATTTCATTTTCTTTCTACGATCCAAAAAGGACACAAAAATTTCATAAGGAGACGAGGTCTTTCTCAGGGGTTGCTCACCTCTTTCTTCAGTCTTTTCTTCACATATACTGTACACACACAGAAACAGACATTTCCTCTGCCTGGGGCCCCCATTAGTCAGGGAATGGGGTGCACAGCCCAGCACATGCATCCCACCCAAACACAATGACTGAATCCATTACTCCACATTGTTACGTACATCACAGAAACACAAGCAGGTCCACTCAACTGTAACATGCCAATATGCTCAGCTCCTAAGTTGGGAAACAGAGTCACGGGGGATGGAAAAGTATAGGTGGAAGAAAACAAGGAGGTAAACTGCTGCTGAAGTAAAATAAGAAACAAAGAAAAAAATAAAGAATAAATCTGACACCAAAGACACCAAAAAGAATTAAATAAACAACAGGTGATACAGGGATGAAGGGTGCACGTACTGTTTGGCTGCTTTCATTCTCTTTCAGCCAGAAAAATTACCCTGCTAAAGGGGACAGCAGATATGGAGAAGTAGATGTCAGTGGTAAATGCAAGGAAAAAAAAAAGGCCTGTTGTTAGTGTGATGTATGTCACTGTGAGCTGGGGGAGGGGGGGGCACTGTCAGTGAATATGGGCTGGTGGAGAAATGATAGGGGACAGACGAGACAGGCGCAATGAAAGGGGGAGCTGGTTTTGTTCATGTGTCACTCGTTCCATGCCACACCATGACAACACCATGTGGGCTTCACATTTCCCAGGAGACTCTGCTGACGTATTCTCTCTGTCCAATTCCCTGTACACCCCTCACCCCACCCTCAATTACTTAATTCACTATCTTTAAAAGAATATTCTTTCTTCTTTAACTCTGTCAGGCATACTGACCCTGACAGTCTCAACAAACATTTGGAGCAACATCAACTTAAGAGTCCATGTAGGGTTGACATCATTACCAAAGTATTGTATTTTCCAAAATCAGCATACACTCAGTGGCCACTTTATTAGTTACCACTGTCCAATATAGTCCAACACAACAGCTCTACCATAAATTTTACCTTTGCAAATACTGAATAATCATCAGTTTTGATTGACACTCTCTAACTCCACTAAACTGTATATGTGTATTTAATAAAGTGGTCAAGGAGTGCATCTGAAAATACAGCAAATTTATATACACTTCATTTATGTAAGTCACTAACTTTATAAAATTTTCATTTACAGTTCATCACTGACTTGAAGAATAGAAATATGTGCATTAAAATAAATATATATTTTCATCACCATATGATTCAGCTAAAAGTTGACAGTGACTTCCCACAGCCTTAGTACCTCTTTGTAATGAAAGATGAAGCTAATTTGTGATGAGTGTGTGAGCTCATTCTGTAAGTGCGTAGATTATGACACCACAAGGACCCCCAAGCTGTAAAATCTAGATATAAAAAAATCAATACACTTAAAGCACTCTCTTTGTTCAGTAATTACACTTGAGCTTTTTTTAAACACAGCAGAGCCTCACAATGGCTCACAACTGGAGACTGTGGTGGCAGTAGGAGCTCCTCCAAGTGTGGAGAAAAAACAATTATATATCATCTATATCCTTGTAGAGGCAACACACACATTTTCAGTTGTGTTGATATGGACTCACCTAAAAGTGACCCGCTCCACATCCTGCCTAGTGCGTCATAAATGGATGCTGTCTTAAAGATGGTATCCATGTTTAAAAAGGGAACCAAAGGCCATGCACTTTCCTAAAACCCAGTCGATTTGCCAATTCTTCAACTGGTCAGCTCGACCACAAAATACAAGATATGTGTCGAGAACACATACAAAGACAGGATAATAAAGAAGAAACCAAGTTATAACTTAGGTGCGCACTGGGGAAGGGAATGATGATCTTCATTGTAAATGACATAATAAAAACCCTTCTGGCAGCCTTAACACTATAGCATGCACTAAACCAGTTGCGTAGGCCAGGCACCTGCTACCAGCAAAGGGTGAACAATTTTTATTTACTTAATATCACACATGAAGATGAAAATGTCCAAAATGTAGTATTTGTTTCACTGAGGTTTTTGTAGTTCATAAACTTCTACCATATTATTCAGGGGTAACCCAATATTACTAACATATTAGTATGACTGCTAACTAGGCTCCTGCACAAAGCAGCTAGACTCACCAGGCTGGATCCTCCAGAGGCACTGAGATCGCTCTCAGACCAGTGTGCTGAACTTCCTCATCCAGTCCAGTGGGGACACAGTTCACAGGACACAGTCATGCTCTTGGGGTCTTCCTCTGTTGTGAAGAAATCTACAGAGAGGGACAGCTTAATTCCAGCAGCCACACAAAGGATTAAGCAAAAATCATCTTAAATTATTGGCAGGCATCACATTGTATTTGCCCGCCAAATTATCTGGTTTTCTTTTAAGATAAAGGGATAAATTATCCGATCAGGAGAGTCGAGCCAATGTTGCATGTGTAAGACATGCCTCTTCACATATCTTGTCATATCTGGCAACTGCTTCCTGCAACCACATTTGGTATTTTGTAATTGGGATAATGGATAAAGCCACATAGTAACTCATGCACAATTTTTTACTTTAATTAAGAAAGGACTAAGCCGATGACCCAAAACTGTGTTCCTGTGTAGAGACAGAAAAAGAGACTCAGTATAAGAAGAGAACACTATAAAATGTGGAAGAAGTCTCCATCAAGACTGTGGGTCTGCAGTACTACAGAATATATTACAAATAGGCTTTTGTAATAGTCCAAATAGCAGGCCACACAACAGAAAACAATGTCCATCAAAATCCAGAAACTAGCACAGAAGTACTGAAGTATTTGAAGTATGACATGTGGAACAAAAAATGTTCAGAATGGATATTGCATTGAATGGTACCAGAATATGAGGTCTACTTCAACTTCATTGAGCAATATATACTCTGTGAGGGATTGTGAGGTTAGGTGATTCAACTGAGGCAGCAAATTGAATCTCAACTACAGCAGTGCTGGCACAACATATTTACTAGGCTAGGGTAATATCTAACTGTGATTTAATGCACAAAGTCCAGTGGACGGTGATACCAAATAAAACAGCATACAGTATCGGCTACCAATATACAGTATATTTAACAAAAGCAAACAGCATTAGATCACAAACCTCAAATTCCTGCAGTATCAACACTCCTTCGCTAATGAGCTTGATTCAACACATGCTCCTGCTGACAGATCTGTGTATACTGTACATCAGTGGTTGAGCAAATATCGTTGTGTCCATTTAATTATGGCCAAATTACCCCAAAGAATCTGGAAGAAATCTGGATGATATTATCGCAAAATATAAAAATATGAGCTGGTAGTACTTATTAAATCAACGATAGAAAAAAAATAAATTGGGGTGTTCATGGATCTTAAAAAGACATTTGATACCGCTGAACTTACAAAGATTTATAGGGATACCATACCATACAGCACACGCTCAGTAGTTACTGAGAAAACAGCTATCAATAGGTTCAAAAATAGAATGTCAGTTTAGTTATTGTAACTTACCTGCAGGGTAAAAAAGCATGAATAATGCCCCATTTGTCATGCTTTGGATTGAAAGATTATTCAGTCTATCAAAATATAATAACCAAAAGCTTAATTAATAATGAAAATAGCCCTAAGTGAGACTGTAGCTCTTCCATACTCAGAGCAAAGCATATACAGCCAATTAACTGACAAAATTCAAAGTTTTAATCAGAGTTGATTTATTTGATGGCTAAAGTGTGGCTAGATGAGCACATTGTGAATTAGTAGAAGTAGACAACTGGGCAGGATGATGAAGATAGTGCATTAGTATCTGTTCCACACATAGGTTTTTGTTCTGACAAAGCCCACCTGAAAGAGCTGGTCAAGCTCAACATCACAGGCACCATAAGAGGAGACAGGTGCAAATCATATTAGGTACACAGCAAAGACAAAAGGGGCCAAGAATAGACTTATGTACGCTCAGCTGGCCAAATAAGAGGGCATGAAGGCTGTCATTAGCTTTCATTAGGGCGTTATAGCCCTGGTGACAATACATAATGCAACGCTATGTCCTGACGTGCATGGATAACATCAGAAACAATCTCCCTCTCTGTCTCTGTCGCTGTCTCTCTCTTCCTTTTACTAGCCATTGCTGTAGCCCTCGACTGCTTTCTCTGGTTGTTCCACACCCTCCAACTCTCAGTCCACTAAATGTAATGAGGAAAGACAAGAGTTAGACCTAAGATTAATGACAGCATTGGGCTGACCAACCTGCATGCAAACTTAGTGGAGAACATGATGGGGATTTTCATATAAACACTACACTACACTCTATAGTATGCTTATAACACAAGTACCAAGAGTTAAAGTCTTATAGTCATAACCTCATTAGCATAAGGGGAACATACAAAAAAAAAAAATTTGTCTACAAAAAATGCTGCAGTCACATGCAGCCTTATATCTATGTATCAAACTAACATGAAAAATATTTTTTTGGCATATACATTTGAGATAACATTTCAGGTTGAAATGGGTCTTATCGATGTTGAGGTTATGAACATAAATTGGTAGATAAGAAGAAAACTGTAGAAAACAACAGCATGACAAAAATCTTCTTCCATAAAACTATATTTTGGCAGGTGTTTGCAATGTGCCTGGAATTACTGCAGGGGTTTCATGGCTCATCTAATTTATCAGTGTGGTGATCAGGTCTGTGGGAACAAAGGAGTTTAGGTCAGCCTCTAGGATTCCCAGAAGGTCTAGATGGGCAACCTGGTGACCATGAATCTACTCAGATAAAAAATGTGGTCAATGGGGGAGAAGTGGAGAGAGAGAATATGAGAATAAAGTTTTTTTTAAAAAGGAAAGAATAAAATTTAATTCAACAAGAGGCTGCCATCATGATGCAGAATATAAACAGTTAGAAAATAAACACTTATAGGTTTTCTTCTCTGAGAATAGTGCCCCATGGGAGTGCTTTTATGTCTGTGTACACTGTGAAACACAGGCCCATAAGGACTGCAACAAGCTGGGAATAAAAGTGACGCCTTTGCCAAAAGACAGAATTTAATAAATCCCTTGGATACTTCCTTGAATTAATTTAAGGGCAAGAGGAAATGTTACCACCTGTTTTGTTTAAGTAGTCTCTTTGATATTTCCATTTTCAAAAAGCAGCCAGGGTAAGTAGGTTAGAGTTAATCCTGCAATTTGCATAACCTTGTGCAGTGACAAACAAATTTAATATTCCTTTTAATACAAGGACACACAGTATAAACAGCTCCCATTGCTAGTTGCATATGTTTGGGCAAGTGAGATGGACTTTCTTTGATGCACCACACATGCAACACATGTTAAGAGATAAAAATGGTCAGCCACCTGTGATTTTAGGTAGATGATATCTTATTTTGCCCACAGTTACCGTGTTAAATTTATATTTAAATAGGTACTCATGAAATATGTGATCCATCTTATAATTTGCAAATAAGACAAATCCACATTAAACCAGAGGCTGATGCATGTCTGTGTCTCTGTGTGTGTGTGTCTTCCTCACAGCTGGGCTGGGTGAGTGTTGAGTACCTGGTAGGCTCTAATCAGAGTGTGTACAGCCAGGTGGTCCACCACCACTTTCTGTTCCATGGCTGGTGAGTGGGACAGCACTCGGCCCTGAAGCAGAGTGAAGGGGTGTCTTTCACCCACCTCACCAGACGGACTGGAAGCTTGGATGTTACAGAAGAACGCATCCCAAGACTAGAACACAGAAAGACAGATCCAAAAGAGGCAAACGATTCCATCTCAAACATTGGCTAAAACTATCCCTGCTGCTTGGTGACAAATAGTGGATGAAACATATTTGATGTTCTCTTACCTATTGATCAAAATGTAGGCACAAAGGAAAAGGGTTGGGCAGGAATCCAGGACATTTGCAGCTACAGCTTCAGGGTCCAGCACACCCTAGTGCACATTTATTAATATCTCTGCTAAGAGACATGCTTCAAGACTCAGTTATGTAATTTATTTGCTGACCCTACTCTGGTTCCAGGGTGTACACATTGTTCCCTCTGCCTATTTCTACTCATGGGTAAAAAAGCTTATATTAAACATAACAAACCATTCAGTAGCATTCACCAGTGTGTGGAGAAATGGCGCATGTTGCACACTGTTATCTCCTGGACATTTTTATTGTCCCCCCCTTGCTAAGCAAAGTACCTCTCCTCTACACAGATGGAGCTGTTGGTCACAGCTGAGAGAACAGGCGCAGCCCCAGAGGAGCAGCCTCTCCTGTGACCAACCCAGCTCTTATAGCTGGGACCCTGCCACTTCCTCGCAGCCAGTGGCTCATACCCACCGACACCTATAATGGTAACAATAATGTGATAAGTCTAAGTTTCTGCACATAACTGTAAACATCCCAGTCAACTGTACTCACTGCATGGACTTATTCACCTTTCCTACAGGCTGCATCTCTGACATCAGCACCAAAAAGTTGTCTGTTCCATTCAGGCTCTATTACCATTTGTCTGGACCACTAATCTCCCAACGGCAACACAGCAATGGTGGTATCACGGGAAAAGGACAGTGGATAAAATGTCTTCTGCGCTTTATTTCTATTATGACATTTACCTTAGACCGCACCACTCTTTGCCTCTACTGTCAGTGAAGGTAACAGATCCGAGAGCAGCAGTCACGTCTTGACACGCCCTCCCCCGGGTCAGGTGGTGCTTCCTCTGCATATATGCAGGGCAAGATAGCTACCTGCTGCATCTAAAGGTGCCAGTTGTGCCTTGGTAACAGCCAAACACACCAGCCCACGAGCACAAAGAAAGGGAAACAATTATCTAATTTAATTATATTTACAGATCAGTTTTTTTAAGCACATGTCAGGAATAATTTCTTTTACTTTAGTTTTGCCAGATATGAACCGGTCTAAAATAAAAAGTCCTTAAAAAAAAAAGAGTCTGTAACTGCTCATTTTTTTCTCCAAGCATCACACATGCCTTTCTCCAGTGTTAATTATATAAGCCACTATGAGCCAATTAGACTTTCATAAAGGCTGAACATGAGTCATTTGAGCAAGTGGTTTCAGATTGATGGGCTTCTACCTTGAGTGGGTTAAACAATAAGATAATTGGCCCTCCCTCCCTCACTCTATCCTCTTTTTTTTTTCTCCTTTCTCAACCCCGCTGTCCTCCTCATCTAGATTTTCATCATTCTGGCACCGAACGAACAGTATTATCAATCATGACAAACACTGAAAAATAGGAAAATGGAGTGAGTTGCAAGAGCATCTACCAGACACAATAGTGTAAGGCTAAATATCCTAACCTCAACTTTAATCACATCATCATTATTTTGTATTTTTCAAAGCTCTATGCAGTGTAGTCTACCCTTTCAATAACAGTAAATGTTTTTTAGCCAATAATATATTCACTGTGCTCTTAAACAGCTGACAATATTCCTCAGAGCTGCCTGAAAGAGACGCTTTCCTTTTTCATTATTTGCATTTGTGTTTGCTGCTGCTCTCTGACTGACCTGGAGAATGCAGGGTCAGGCAATTATGAACTGAAATGCCATTTTGTTGTCGTGACTTTGCCGCCTGACAGAGATGGAGTGAAGACCAGTTGCTTTTTGGCATTTTATTAATAGTGTTCATTGATGAAAAGACCTGTGCTGCTGGGTAACATTATGGGCTTGGTGTTAAATTACATCCTGTTCAGAATAATTACAACACTATAGGGGACAGAACTGGACTAGCTATTTGGTGTATAAAACATTACTAGCCTATGAGGAAATTAAACAAGTTACTGTTGTACAATCTCCTATTTCTGGTGACATGTAAATTGTTTTTGACACATGAAAAAGCTACTACTGGTGTAAATATGTCATCATTGTTGTTGACTATAGTTATTCCTTTGAAGAATTTGGCTGGCACATGTGTGTTGTAATGTTCAGTGCCCAAATAAATGTGTAATTTAATCCAGGAGGTACCGGTAACCTTAATAAAGTTCAATGTCCAGGTAACCCAGCCTCACAGCAGTCATCAACAATTAGGTCTACAAAATACATTGATTCTGCGCACGTGTCCACCGCTCATCTGGTCAACGCCACCCTCAGTACAAAGAGCGGGAGAAGCACATAATGTATAATCCACTTAGCCGAGCCAAGCCTACACACCATTTATGGAGGTACACGTCATGAAGTTATTTAGGAAGCCTAATTTATCTAATAAAGCATGTTTGGAGGCAGAATTAAATTTGTCTGAGAGCCCTTGGTACATGTGCTATCACAAAAAATCAATCACATTTCAAATGATTAAATAAAGCATGACTCCATGAAATTAAGTGACAAATCTATGGTGCCAAGACATGGTTAGAGATGTTCATTTTGAACAGAAATAAATCATGTGCTGAAGGAAAGAGTCCGCAAAAAAATAATATTATTACTATATGATCTGTGAATAATTAAATTATCCTGATGTAAACAAATGACATACTGCTATTTGGTTGATGTTTTAGTTGACTAAAGAAAGTGCAACCTATAAATACCTAAATACCTATTATACAAACTTGCTTGTATTGTACTGATCCATGGGTCATTAGTCAGTAAATCATA
The DNA here is from genome assembly GCA_032353495.1 of Ctenopoma kingsleyae. Taxonomy (NCBI): domain Eukaryota; kingdom Metazoa; phylum Chordata; class Actinopteri; order Anabantiformes; family Anabantidae; genus Ctenopoma; species Ctenopoma kingsleyae. Next base: position 11,654,987 of record JAUBNQ010000007.1, on the reverse strand, counting down.
CTAATTGATACAATTGTATCAGGATATACTTTAATTAAGAAATTAAGAGTACAGCCTAAAAACCTAAAGTACATTACTATGCAATACATTTACAGCCTTCAGTCTATTTATCAATCCATCATTAAATAGAACTCACTGTCCATCAGAAAATATCAGTAATATTAGAAAACATAACCACACCCCTAAAGTAAATATTGAGTAAAAACATTACCAAAAATAATATTTTTCATGCAATCCTCTTTATCTGCACCCTACCTTTTAAATACAGAATCAATACTATGCTCAACACTGAATATGTGAAAATAATCAAATTACTCAGAACAGAATCAATGGTCAAATATAATGAAGAATGACCATAAATGTCTAATATTTGTTCCATCTGAGATGATTCTCATATCAGTGATCATTTTATTGATGTTTTGACTCATCAAAATAATTTTTAAGGATAATATGTGTGTTGAACTTAGATATCCTAGAGGATATAAAAGAGCAGCATATATTTGTAGAATATTTGATAAATAAATATTACCCATGCATAGACTACAGTATGGCATCTCATCTCTGCATTCAAGAACCTCCCCACATGGTAAATAGTGAAGTAGTAAACACAACATAAAACAAGACAACCAAGGAGGATTATCATGTCCTGGATTATCAATAGTGAGAAGTGTCCACAACCATGCATATGATGAATATTTGGCAATAATTGTAATTAGTATGAAAAAACAAAGAAACTCTACATCACATTTAGACTAAAGAAAGGCCTAACAGCAACCAGGATTTACTATTGCTATAAGTCTCTGAGACATTTCACCACATTTGGTGACATACTACGAGGCTCCTATAATACCATCAGTGAGAAAGGCAAAACAGTGTTTTGGTAGTTTGTGTGTTGGGATCACAAACTTAAAGGGAGTGTGTGTGTGTGTGTGTGTGTGTATGTGTGTGTGTGTGTGTGTGTGTGTGTGTGTGTGTGTGTGTGTGTGTGTGTGTGTGTGTGTGTGTGTGTGTGTGCGCGTGTGCGTGCGTGTGTGTGCGTGAGAGAGAGAGAGAGAGAGAGAGAGAGAGTGATTGTAAGCACAAGACTGAGCACATTCAGGTTTCTGAACCTGGAGTCTCTTTAACACTAAGAGACAAGGGAAGGGAGGTGAAATTGAAGCTGTCCTCATGTTAATGAGAGTCTAACGTTGCAGGTGACATCCCAGAATCCCTGGCAAAGTCCGGGACATTGGTGGGTGTGGGGGTAGAAACCTTCTCAAAGATGAAACTGTAGAGGCTGACATCAGGCCGAGTTGTGAGGCAGTTCTTACACACCACACTGGAATACTGGTTCAAAAGGCTGTACAGCTGCCCTGGGAGGGAAAAGGGGTAAAGAGAAGAAATAAAGAAGGACAGAAATAAAACAGATTTTAAGAGAAGTTGACAAAAGGGATAAAAGGGATGAGAGTCACAAGCAAGCAACATCGAAACTGTAACAAACAAAACACAAAGAAAAATGAAAGCATGTTTGGGCTCATTTATAAATCAAGCGCACATGCATCCGCACACAAGCCGTGAGCTTTTTCTCTGTAGTTCCACTTTAGGAAATGGATGGCTAGAGGGAAAATTCTATGAAAGGCTTCAATAAATGTCAACGAAAGAAAAATGAAAAGGGGGGAGGGGAGAAGATGGGGTCAGTTCAGGCAGTAATCCACTCTGCGGCTGAGGCTGAATGGATGGGCCAAAGAATGAAGATGGCCCATAAGGTGGAATAACTTAAGATATAGATGGACTGTATTCTGTTATTTATTGTACTGTCCCTGTAGTGACGGCAACAAGGACAACCTCTATGTGCTGTAAGAGCTTCAAGAGCCCCACAGTCTCAATAGTGGCTGATCTCACAATTCCTGTTCATTATATAATGTAAGAGCTCAGCAGAGGCAGGGCTGACAAGATAATAACTGTGCAGCTTGGCCAGAAAATCTAACTCCTGCAATAAAATACTAAAAATATTGCTTGTGGTTTTGCAAGCGAGTCTTACCAATGGTGACTTGTCTCTCGGTGAGCAAAGTGTGCATTTCATGAACATCTCTCATAAGTTGAGCATCTCCAAATGTGAAGTACGCCACGTCTCTGCCAGCCTCTGCTGCAGCCATCAACTGAATCAAGGCTGCAAAAGAGAGGAAGAGAAAGCTAAAGGGCAATTCAGGCAACAATGTATTGTATAAGCATCATCAGTATCCTTGACTTTCAGAGTGAAACCATGAACATGTAATTGACCACTGAAAATACGGCTATGAAAACTAAGTAATTGGTCAACAATACAAATAAGGTACGGCTTCTGGCAGATGCCAGACAGGCCATTTGTATCAGAATTCTAAATAATACTACTGGTAGCATAACCTCATCAACTGCACTTGCAAATTATGTCTTAAGCTTTTTAAATATTTAACAGAATGGATATTGATTCCAGATTAATGAACACACAAAACAAACCATCATCTGCAAAGGGTCTGTAATTTTTATACCATAACAGCTTACTCGTATGTAACTTCCACATCTCAAGTCAGCTCCCAGACTGTAATATAAAATACAGTTATTGCCTTCTAAGAATACCAGCTATGCTAATTCCAGTGCTAATAGGTCGGTCCCCGGAAGCTAACACCATCCTTGGTGACAACGTAAACCCCAGTGGATCTATTCATAGTACTGCAATGGAAATTAAAACCTTCAGTTCTCCCTCAAACTGTGCACAAACATTATAGCGTTACTCCGGTCACAATACATTTAGCTGCATTCATAATACAGGACATTTGTGAGAAGATGTGTTTGTTAGTACAGCACATCCTGCATGAATCTAGGCATACCACAGCAGATGCACCTGTTAATGAAAATGTGTCAGACACTGACACAAGCACAACAGGCAAAAATATGCAGCGTGGTGTACACGAGGGGACAGTAAGGGGCTGCTTATGAAGAGTGATGTTGTAAGCCCACAGAGACCTGCAGTCTGGATTTATGGTTTCCCTTCGCTGCAATCAATCATCCTTTTAATGGAAAACATAAATGTGTGTCAGCTGATCAATAAAGGGAGGGAAGGAATGGGTGAGTGACACCCTGGGAGAGCTACTAATTGACCAGGGAGAACAGCATCTACGACTGTGCCGTACAGTCCATATGACATGAACATTGAAATGTCCTTCAGCAGCGGCTTTAATGTCTGGGACAAGTAGTGCAGATGACTGGGTGATCCTGCCTGAGCTACTGATATTTACCTGTTGTGGTTTTACAATTTCAGCTCTAATGTACAATTACTGTACACTTCTTCAAACCAGTTGGTACACAGTGTTTTGCTTCCCTATTTAGATGCATGTTTATAATTCAGCCAATGGTACCTTTGAGTCGCGTGTCTCCACCAAAAGCACCACAGCCCCAGTTGCCTGTGGCTACTGCAGAGAGGTGCTTGCTGTTGGCATTATTTCGGAAGAATCCACAGTATGCCTGGGTTGGATGCACAGTGTAGGTGTGTAGGATGAAGAGATGGTGAAAAAGAAAAAGAAACAAAACTTTTAAAAAAAATTCCTGACCTTCCTATGACCTTTTTGCTCAATATATTTGAATTTTAAACTAAACCACAATGTCTATACAGTGGTTTTCAGCTCAATGGGTTTTATGTGGGCTGGACATCAAAAATCAGAAGTCACAATATTTAAGCCTCAGGCTAAACCACAAATAAAAGACAATATTTTGCATACGTAAATTACAGCTCCACTACTATCATAACTGTCATAACTGTTGTCTAGTACCATCAGATAAGTTGCTAGTACACCTGAAATTCAATTGTGCTGCACATCACCAAGCTTTTAATTCTTAAATTTGCAATGTGCCAGCTAAATCCTGGAAATGAATTAGGATTCTAATATCTTTGCAGGTAGTACCTGAAAAGAATCATATTGGTGACGTCCATCATCCTATCTGTCAACCACTGATAATAACATCTTATGAAAGACACCAAGAACTGAAAATGTATTTTTATAGTTTTAAAAATATGTAATATTGTATGTAATCCAACTATCTTTTCTCAATCACTGTGCAAACAGACTGGGACACCACCTTATTGAGTTCTCTGGTCATCTTCTCAGGGAGAAACTGCTCTAAGAAATTCCTGTATTTAAGAGCATCGATGGCCACAATCTCTGTACATCGTCTCTGCCAGTCATCCCTGGAAGTTAGAGAGAAGCAATGAGTGGTATGTGACTGACACAGAATGATCCTCCCATCTTTCCCCCAGCGTTTTTGACTGAACTACTGGTTCTTGAATTTATATATCAAAACAAAAATCCAAAAGAATTCAACTGTAATATACAATTCAATTGCAAACAAATACCTGGGAGTCTCATCTGTGTAGCTGTCCTTCCATTTGTAACTCTCGGCATAACCAGAATATTTACTGTACTGTTCAGTGCCTGCAGAACAAAAAAGAAGTCAGGGGAAAAAAAACAACATTACTTAGGATTCAGCAGTCAGAGCACACAGTGGTCCTAAATCTGTTTCAGCGCCTTATTTCTTAAATCAAATTTAGAGCTTTCTGTGCTCCCCTTATGAGTACACAGTATCGGCTTGTATTGGATTGTCATAAATAAAAGCCATTGATTTAATAAGTAATCCGCTTTGGGGTTAGAAATGAAAAGCTTTCAGCTATAATAACAAGAAATGGTTAGAAGGGAAGAAGCTAAACACAGCCTTCAGAAAATGCTTGAAAAACATGAAATATCAACATTTCATTCATGGTAATTTATTGACAGGTTTAATATACTTCTGTTATAAAAACAGGAGCCTTTGTATAGCTTATACTTAAGCTATACACTTACTGGTATGTGCTCAGAGTTAGAGCTCAAATTCCATCCTTTGTTGTTAATTCTGAAAATGAGGCCTTTTAAAGGCTAAGAGGAGTTAAACATGAGGTTAACATAGCCTTTGTGATTTTACTGCAAGTGTACTAACAGTGTGTAGAAGATTTGTAGTCAGCCTTAGTTCACAGCAAGTGGAAAGGTTCACAGTTATATGGAAAGAAATGTGAAAAACAATTCTATAACTGACTTGATGTAATTTCAGGCATGTCAAGTCTACCAGTACTGCAAATGTAAGAAACAAACTCTAAGTGTGAATTATGTTTTTCTACTGTGTATGTAAGTGTGAGTCAAGCTAATGGCCTGTATTAGAGCCAGGATATAAATCAATAATGACAGTACAACTGGGAAAATTAATTATCTTTCTTAAGCCTTGACTAAGTGAACAAAAAGAACACTTATTTTAAACCATCCCATGTCCAGCCAGGAAAATGAAGTACTTTGTACAACACTAGCGACTCCTAATGGCAAAGAACAGACTACCCTTATCTATATCTTCATCAACAGAGCTGTCCTCCTCCTGCATCTGCATCTACCTCCTGATCCTATTTATCCTAGCAACCTCCATCACAGCATCCTTGTATACAAGCTTCCACCGCTTAAATACCTTATGATCTGAAAAGGCTTATGGATGTGATGTTTGATTTCCGAATGCACTGAAAGCCATGTTTAAAGAGACAGAAATATGATTCACTAGACAGGGAAAAACAAAGACAGAGGAAGAGAGTCTAGAAACAGAGACTAGACTTTAAGAGGAAACGCTATACGTGCAAGGAATATTCAAGGTTTTAATGAATCTATGGCGTAACTGGCCCATTCCATTAGTGTAGCAATGACCTTTGTTGAGCTATAAATTCCTTTCTGTCCAAATGTAATAAAGTTAAGTGCAGAGGAGGAGGAGGGAAAAAGGGGGGCAGACAGAATGATTGGAAGCATGATAGGAGGTGACTAAGCACTCAAGGTGACTTGGAAGAGGTGGTGGTTTCAAAGAAGACAACACGGCGCCATACAAAACAGATAAACCTGGTTTACTGAAAGGAAGATGGTAAACAAGAGTTTACATGAGTTTTTACATGACAGCACTTTGTAGCATTACCAGTGAAGATCATGGTCTCTAACACCACGTTACTTTCAATATTCTGTGTGCACAACCAGCCTTTAAGCAACAAGCAATGTACAGCAAAATATACTAATTGTCCAGTGTGCCCATTGACCATGCAAACCATTAGTGTCTATTTGTTTGTCCATTTTTCTTTTTTTGTTAGGCACAGGTTCAAAGGCGATTCTGCAGATAGAATCAATCAAGTGCAGACATTTGGGAGCACCATTTATATTTAAGTTTCTGTTGACACACGGCTAAGTTATTAGGTATGTTCTCATGTCAAGAGAATGGATTTGTCAAAAAGCGTAATGATGCTTCTGGTTAATTTTATATCACAGTGAAACAGAAGCACCAACAGGCACAAAATAGGACAAGTGGATGTTAGCAACAGTTCAGTAAACGTATGGTAATTTGTATGCAACTAAATTATACCAAATAGCATTCCTACGTTTATGTCAATTATTGCACATACTGTTGGCTATTTATAATTTTATAAATATAATTTTCTCTTTCTGAATAAACATGAACATGTGATTAGATTTTCACTAAAGTCCTAAAACTAACTAAAGTAAACCCAACTAAACAAATAAGACAAAATTACACCTATTCATCATTGTACAACTCAGAATTCATAGCTCCATCAATGATGGAATGGCCCTCTGGTCCAGAAGCATCAAAGTAGACCCAAATCATGATACTGCTACCACCAAGTTTCACAGATGGAATAAAGCTCTTACGCTGGAATGCAGTGTTTCGCTGTTGCCAAACAAGCCAAAACATTCTACTTTGGTCTCATCCATCCACAGAACAGAAGATAACTTGTAGGATCAGTGGTTCGATTCCCGGCTCCTCCTGTCATATAAGTGTTTGACACTGAAGTTGCACCCGGTGTGTCAGGTCAGCGGCATGGCAGCTCTTCCATTAGCGTGTGAGTGTGCTTGTGTGTGCGAATGGGTGAATGAGAAGCAGTGTAAATACGCTTTGAGTAACAGTAAGATAAGTGCAGACCATTACCATTTAATTTCCAGTAGCCATCTGGCTTTTCTGCATGGTCCTGAGTAAACTGTACACAGACAGTAATGTTCGGTTAAGAGAGTAGTAGTTTCCTCTTTGCAATTCTTCTATCTATGCCTTTGATGTACAATGTTCTCCTGTTGCTGGACTCATGAACAATGACCTGCAAAACAGGCATTTATGCTGCCTCTACACATGTGGAGACAAAGTTGTTGTAGTAGGCTGTCACTGGGCTGTGTGGTGTTGAGCATGTAATTTGCATGCTATATCATCACTGGACAGATGTCTTCTGACATATGTACTACAACGATGTCTGCAATTTGTTTCCAGATGCCGTTCTTCTTTTTAATTTTTCTATTACTCGGTTAAGACATGGTGCACAGAATCGCCGATATGGTTTTTCCACCACTGTGTTGAAATATCTCACTGAAGCAAAGCGATATAAAACTTTCTCCTCCTGTTTTCCTGAACTCCTCCCTGATATGTGGCAGGGGTCCTTTTGTCTCAGTCTTCCACAGCAGGCTATGCTGAGCAACTTCACTGGATTTCCTTTGACAATGAATGGCAGCTGTTGCTGGCCCAGGGATTTATTTCTTATCAGGGTATATACTGTACATAAATCCTGAAGTTGAATTTAATACTTTTTAATACCTTTTTCAATACCTCCTGGATATTTTTTAAAACCAACACGAGCTGCAACTGTTTTAATCGACAACCTTTCTAACTTTTAAACTGATTTTCAGATTTATACACACTCTGATCCAGTACAACACAATTTAAAAAGTTTAGAGACTGTGATTTTAAAATATCTTGCATTTATTTAACTGATGCTATCAACAAGCTGCTTTTTGAAGAACAGGGGTTAATCCAAATCTAATGATGTACCCAATTTTAGTGTCTAGACACCACATAACCTCCACACACAGTGTTGGTGTGGCAAGTTCAGCCAGTCAGTACAGTGACGTTTATTCTCAATAAATGAATAATGAAAAAGATGCAACTGCCTAAAAATATCAAACATGCTCTGCAAGTTTTTGGAATAATTTGCTACACAACAACGTCCTGGAGGGACTGCATGGTCACCTGGAGATCTACTGTCGATGCAGCCGTGGCGTTTGGTTTGGAGTGTAACGGCGGCAGCAGCACAGAAAGCAGAGATGAGGCTCATTAGAGGTGAGCAAGTTCTGTACAGATTCGAGCAACAATAACTTTACTTTACTGTACTTTGCTTGGCAGACGCTTTTATCCAAAGCGACTTACAAGGAGAAGACACAAGCAATTACCATTCGGTTTCTGTA
>JAUBNQ010000007.1:11630795-11646584 GCA_032353495.1 Ctenopoma kingsleyae | reverse complement strand
TAATATTTAAGTGGAGATATACAAGAAATATTGAACTGCTACTGTGTAAAGTAAATACTGCTGTATTTATTTAAAGTACAAACCAAATACTATTGTACTTCTGTTCATAGAGCAGTACTTTTAAAATAAACGTGCGCAATAAACTACTTTTGAATCCATTATTAAATTTTGCCCATAACCCAAGTGCAATTAATCTCAGAAAAGTCATGCGATTAATCACGATTAAATTTTTTAAATCGCTGCCCAGCACTAGTTTTAATACTTTGTAATGGCCTTAATTTTTGCTTATGTGATTTACTACCTTTCAATACTTTTTAAAACCCTGCGAACACCGTTTATGTGTGAACACAGCATCAGTTTCTCAGACATTAACCTGGAGCCCCTTGTGATTACAACTATTACAAGCCAGTGTGATGTTTGTTGGTGGACCAATCCTGGGGACAGTTTAGACAGACACATTATTATGATTGGATGATTTTCCAATGAATAAATAAGTGTAACTTTTTTGTTTTGTGTTTAGTCGGGTTCCCTTTAACTAATTTTAGGACTTATGAGGAAATGTGATCATATTTTAGGTCTTATTTATGCAGAAATTGTGAAAATTCCAAAGGGTTCACAAACTTTCAAGTACCACTGTACATATGTCCATGATCTTGAATGTGTGTTTGTTTCTTATTATAACCAGTGCTGGGTGAGAAACAGCTAAGAGGCAGAAAAACTGTAGGTTGGTTTGAGAAGCAGGAGGGAGGAAAGTGAGAGGGCAGAGTACTTTGGTTGACTGAAGCACAGTGAGTCTGAGGTTGAAAAATAGAGCAATTCTTCTGGGGAGAAATGAAGGATACCTGGGCAGTCCCAGGTGAATCAATGCAATGGATTTACCTTCAAACCGAATAGAAGGGCAGGGAAAAAATGAATGGAGCCCAATAAACAGGACTGAATGAACAACAGAACGCAGAAAAAACAACAGCTGTACAGCACATATTATATGGATATGTGTTGTTTCAAGAGGAATAAGAGCTGTACAAAATAGCAGAAAACATCAAATAATCAAAGAGCCAATACACCGTATCTCATGAAAGTGTCCCACGTTTAGAGTCTTAACTGGGTAAAAACCTATAAATAACCTGTCCTAACATCTAGTTCCTGTTTAAAGACATGGCAAGTTTGTCTACATGTGGGCGACACGACAAAGATGCCTTTGAAAATGTCATTAAATTTTCCTGTAAACGTGAAGATCAGAAACAAACTGACCTGTAGATAATGACCAACTCAGTTAATGCTAATTGGATTTCCAGAAGCAGCAGGATAAGTAAGGTAGCCCAGACTCTTTTCTGCCTAACCATGTCTTCCAGCACCTCCTGGCTTCCTGTAGCACTCTCAAGCCAAGTGGAATACTTAGTGTAATTCCTCCAGAGGGCTATAGATCTGCCCTGGGGTCTCCTCTCAGTCTCTAAGCATGGACAGATACTGTAATAGGATTCTTCTTGCCACTGACACTTGCAACTCATTAATTATAGAGTTGACAATATGGACATTCAGTGAGTTGCCTTTCCCCCAAACCAATAGGGGCAGTTTACGGTAGATCCTGAGGCAGTACCACAGTCTGAGATTGAAAGGAGGTGCTGACTCTCAACCTATCTGATCACAGATCACAGAACAAGCCTTTCTTAATTTCTCAAATGCAAAAGAGATTCTGTTCATGAAATCACAACCCAGCCTGGTGAGAAGGCACAACTTCAGCAGAGCCCATTTACTGAGAATGCTTATTGCATGCAATAGACCCACAACCCTCACTCTACAGTAGTTACACAAGGCCAACATCACTCAGCAATAACACGCACAACACACACAGCGTAGAGGGACATGTCCATAGTCCACAAAAATGCAGACTGGATCATCAAACAAGTATTTGTTCATGAGGGAGATGAGAACAGTGACACTAATACACTTCTGAGCATATCCTCTTGTTATGCAAATCAATCATTTTTTCAAAATGGGGACAAACACATTCCACACCTGTGTTATTGCTTCAGTTACTTTAGGTGTGTTTTCTAAAAACATTTCTCTATGCTTAATTCTTTAATCCCTGATCAACTTCAGTATGCTGTTTTATATACAGTAAATTACAATATACGAAACTGCATTTGTTCACCCTTTTTTTTATCTAATATACTATATTTTATACTAGACTTATATCTCTCTCTTTTGAATACTGTGCATAATTGAAGTTACGTTTCTACCAATACAAAACAATATGTCAGTTTCCTGCTATTTTTCGATCAATAAGCAAAAATAGTGAAACCACAAGTAAGGAAGAAACAAGTCCTAAAATGAAAGATGCATACTCATCTCATACACATATGGAGCTCAGGATAAAACAAAGTAGAAGTCAAGGGTTTGAGCAACTATTGCCCTACAAAGCAGGACTTCAAGGCTAAAAATTATCTGTGTGACTATATACCTGTTATAATGAGGCATTCATTGTATTCCAAAGCTTCAGTGAAGAGGCGAGAGACAATGAGTTCAGGGTTGATGAGGAACCTGATTTCTTCCTGGACCAGTCCACGTCCAGTTACCCCTCCACCTACAAACATATTTGCAAAGTCCACCTAGTAAAATAAAAGGCAAAAAAGATTAACCAAAATGGCACAATCTTCCATCACTTCTCTACTTAATAGTTTCCATTACTGTTCTCAAACACTCCCACTCCAACACTCCACTCAAGACCCTTTAGATTAACTTTGTGTATTGTGTGCAAGTTACAAAGTGATCAGCTAGACCAAATATTCACGAAAAACCAAATATTAAAAAAATTTAATATATTGCCTTTCATCCTGCTCATTAAATGCAGTCGAAAAGAACTGTGAGGTTTAGCTACTGTCACTCGCATGATTTGAACAAATGACTCCATTAGTGTCTCCTTATTATCTGTCAACCACTGTGGTCATTTAACAGAGATAAATGTCTAAGGACCATAATGCTGCTTCCTGCTTGGACATAATCAGATCAGGAAATTGTAGCCAAACAATATACATGAAATCTAAAAAGATAGTTCAAATACTAATAAACTACACTTAATGGTGAGTGGTCTTGGTAGTCTTTAAATTACAAACCCAAGAAGTGAACTTGATGAAAGTCATATGCTGAAAGATGTTGGTTATAAAGCATTTAACTTTGGTACTTGATACCAAACCAGCAGTGGCACAACTGTGTTTCCAAAGTCAAAAGTTATAATTAACCATCTACACACAAATCAATCATGATTTGCAATAGCCTGGAAAAAAGATTATATAGTAATTTTTGTTAAGTGCTACAAAACTGTAAGAGTCTTCTTTCGGCTCATCCCACAGCAGATCGTGGTCTGCACATTTATTTGCCACAGGTTTTATGCTTGAGTCCTTTCCTGACACAAACCTGGACAGCGTGGGGGTCCAGTGTTTCATCCAGGAATACCTCAACAGACCACTGACCCTAGAGTCGACAGCAACCACACTATAAACTCCAGGGTGTGAACAGCTTTACAGAGCTTGTTTGTTAATGTTCAATGTATTAACAATGATAACAAATTAATTGAGATACAAAGCCAAAGTTATTAATGGGATTACTGTACTATAGTTGCTTGTGTGTGTGTTTTTTCCCAGATTCTTGTTTTAACAGAGGAAATATGTTGATGTGATACTGGAGCTTCATGCCATGTAGGGCCACTCCTTGTTTTTGTGGCATGGACAAAAAGGACAGCCCATTCAATCACAATGCAGATATTTAAACAGTCTGTCAGGGGTGAGGGTTCTGCTCACTGGGCCACAGCTATGTCAATCTGTGTGACAGTGAGAGTGTTTGTATGTGTCTGTTTTCTAACCAGTCGCTCAACTCCTCACCTCCTTCACTGGTTCACCCCTAACCTCACCCTCCTCACCCTTCAACCTCACCTCCTGACAGAATGACAACCCACTCTGCCCTATCACAATTCCACACAAACCCTGCACCCAGCCTGCTGAGGTAGCTATCAATCCGTCTGCAGGACTCCTGGCTCGCTGGGTCGCCACAGTTTTTCTCTACGTGTCTCTAGCTTCCTCATCCCCCACCCCAGGGTACTCTTCTCCACCCTTGACTCTCTGAGCTATTCAAGTGTATCATCAGCTGTCAACCAGAGTAAAATATGCACCAGCCACCCTGGAACACTGAGGGAAGTGAGTGGATGGGGTGAATCAATGCAGATACAGATATACAACCAATAAACTTCACAGATATGCACAAAATTTATTCAACCAAATTTGAGCTGAAGGTACTGGACAACTACTCAGACAAGCAGTACAGTTTCCTTGCTTTTGAAAGGTAGAAGGGGGGTGGCGATGGTCAGAGTCATATTTGTCAGGTCTGACCACACCAACAAGTGCCAAACAGGCATGGTACATCAAATCTGACGTCAAAAACCAATAATTTTGACATTGAGTTTTTGGTACCACTATTTCAAAAGAGAAGAAATCTTTCACATTGATTGAAGGACACTGACAGGTGCACTGACTTTTATTATACCAGGCTGAATAACTGAATAAATAGTTCTACTTGGCATTAGATGCAAATCTGAAAAGGAAATCCTACCTGCAGCATCCCGTATCCGTCATCCTCAATTGTCCCCTCACAAGTAATATGTAGGCGTGTCAGCTGAGTCTGGGAGCTTTGAACAAAACAAATGCCACATATTCAGTTTTCACCAAAGCAACATTCACAGTTTGTGTAGAATAACCAGCCAGGTAACATGCTAACATGTTTCTGATACAGGATGTATTAATCAGGAATGAACATGAACAGAAATGCCAGCAAAATAATCTCATGTGCCCTTAATTGCTAATTACCTCTTGAAACGTTTCTAGTCTGTAACGTACTTTAAAGCAACAGCACCAAATTTTTCAACCCCTTTGGATGCTTTCAGCAGTTGTAAAGCCCCCCCGCATTATAAGTTTGTTGAGCCTTGGAGGAAGTTGGAGGGAGACTATTTGTGAGGTGTCAATGAGCAGTCCATCAGTCCAGTATCAATGTCATTCAAGCCAATTTTTCTTTATGTTGGCAACTGAAAGAATCCGTGAAGACATTTCTGTGTCAACTGCAAAGACTTTTACTAATGTCATGATGGAATATAGTGTAACCTCAAACTTACTTCCACAATAACTCACACAATCCAGCGTACCATACAGCTGTTCAATAGTGCTACGCTGCCACTGTTACGTTTTAATTGTAGGACTTGTGTTAAATGGATGAAGACAATGAGATATGCACGTCAGCAGTAAAGAAACTCTAATGTACTGATGCTGTCTTCATGGCCTGTGCGCAGTCAGACAACAGCAACGCATTTCAAATTTGTTCGATCAAGTTAAAGCTTAATTGAAATGATAATTTAATAGGCATAAACTAAATTTGGACTGTCTGTGCATAAGTAGCAGGATATAAGGCGTTACCTTTCCCAGTTTGGTGGATTGTTCAGTGTTTGTCTTGTGTATGTAACAAGACCCTTGGGCTCTTGAAAAGAAAAAAAAACAGCCATAATGTAAAAATCATAATTAACTGAAACACATTGACAGCAGCAAGTGATTTAACATAACATGAGATATTTTCCATGCTTACTGGTTTGTGTAACTCTCCTGAAGTAACACAGCAGAGTTTTCAATTTCTCAATTTTTCTTGGTGAAGAACCTTCAAATAACCTGAAAGAGAAAGCAAAAGGCAATTTTGAGTTGACAATGGAGATTTCTGTGAGATATCAAACAACATCTTTAAATAGAACTTGTGATAATATTTAGATTAACTTTACATTTTCAGTAACTATAAAAACTAGGGTGGAGTAAGGTAGAGAGCAAGGAATTGGGTGGACAGCTTAAATCACCCCATGCTGGTGCTCTCCCTCCATTAACAGCAACCCTAGCTGATGACTAATCACAGTTTTGGATCAATCTTTGCCTCCCACTGCTTTCTGCCCAGGCCAGTGAAGAAATAGAAACAGGAAACACATTTTAAAAAATGTCAACACACTAAAATGTCCTAAAAGACAAACGCTTACACTATCTGTGAATGGGGATGAGATATTCAGTGTAGCCACAAATCATACCTTACTGAAGGCAGAATAGCACCTAATTATAAAGGATTTATTTACAAAATATACTACAACAACTTTCATTTCTGGTATACTCATATTAATTATTGTTTCTTATCCTGTAACCTTACCTACTATATAAATGCACCAGGAAACATAGTTTCTGCCAGTTTTATCTTACCCCAATTAGGCTATGTTCTTCAAATGAGTTTGGCCACCTCAGTTCACAAACAAACAAAAAGGGATTTATTTCTCAGTAATGAACTTTCATTGTTAACTAAACAGTTAAGCGGATTTCCTATGTCATTTTCTACTCAAACAGAGGAAAACACAGACTAAAAAGATAAGTCTCCTACCTTCTTTCCACCCCCTCGAATCTATCTATCACTTAACAGAGGACAAAACCTTGACAGTTCTGCCAAAACAGCAATCAGCAGATTGCTTGCTGCACTGCTTGTCGAAGACAGAGTGCTACTGTGCCCAATAAGCAAAGTGACGGACACTCCCTCAATTATGGAGGGAAAGGGAGGGCAATAACGATCCATGTTCCATTTTTGACTGCACGGGTTGTCTTGTCGTGTCTCATCTTCGCAGACACACCAAGACTTTTTCTTCCTGTATTTCACTTCAGGCAGAAATGCTGATAGTGAAGGCAAGCCCAAGAGCCTGCAGTCAAGTGCTGGCATGGGTCTGAAACGAGGAGTCCTGCAACTGGAATCAATGCTTACATCATTACAGAGGATTCGTCACTTAGCCTGCCACTAACATTTGATGTGGAGGAAGATACCATGCCCTCATACAGATGACTGATTGTGAAAGTACAATTAGGGTTCAGATAAAGTAAGGAAGATAAATAGGGGAATGTGGTCTAAATCACAGATAATCAATATGACCATTCATGGGATTCATAATATAATACTGCTCAGCCACCCCAAGGAAGAGCAGATGGCTAATTAGACTCTGGATAGCAATTAGCATTCATGCAGATTGCAGGGAATATCAAAAATATATAGTATTAAACCAACCCTTCATGTTCTGCAGAGACTACTATGATAATAAGGTATTACCAAACCAACATCGTCAGTATGCCAGGCAACAACACCGGAAGTTATTACACATATCACTAATGAGGAGACAGTGCCTCAAAAAAATACAGGAAAATTGAGTTGAGGTGAAATCTGGAGTATGTCCAGTGATTACAGAGGTGCCTACAGACTGTAAATGCAATAGCAGAGGTGGAAGCAAAATCTCATTATAATTCATTTACCAGCTGCAGTATGATTATTATAAGAGATATGACATATGTATTACTGGCAGTAACATTCTAACAGACTATGTCAGTGTCCAAAACTTTCCACTAGATTCAATTAGATGTCTGCTGAAATGTCAAATAACAACAATGAAGTCTTATTCCAACTGAGAACAAGCTGATTAACCAAGACAGATTCCACAAACAACCTAAGTGCAATACTTACACCTTCTGCTGCCAAGCACACTTACAAGTGTGCACCAGTAAAGCAAAGGCTGTGTTTTTCATATACAATGGTGCAACAGCTATCACAAAACTATAGGCCTGAAGGCACACCAAAGGCACCACTTACTTCACTTTCAAATACAAATCATATTTTAAACAATTTGTCTCAATTAGCTATCCATAGCTGTCTAAAAAACACAGAACGCCAATTTACCACTCCTACTCTGAACATCCCACACAAACAGACAATACAAACATGGAGCCCTGCCCACAGTCCTGTCCACGTGTATACAGTGGCAGGGATAGTTACAGCACCAGGGATATGACAACTACATAAAAATACCAAAACAAAAATGCTCTTGACAATAAAAACAATGAGACGCTATAAGCTCTGACTCTGTTTAATAGCAGTTCCCACCAGTTCACCTTCTTATGACCCACTGTATGTGGTTGCACAGGACTTATGGAAACTTACTAAATCAGTGAAAACTGAGTAGAAATATAGAATTCATTCATTAGGGTTTTCAACTCAGCAGTGCCCCCTTATGGAGATCACTTTAATTTTCTCTGACTAAAAGGATCACTGGAAGCAGAGCAAGTATCACAGACAGCTGTCCTTAATCATGAGCACAGAACACATCTCTGAGTGTATCTGATGCCCAGTTACTGAAAAACACAAGACTGACAACAGTGAGAGAAAACTTGACCCTGTTCTGATGCTAGTAAGACCTCGGAAAGTCACAGTCACTGATGACTAGAAAAAAAAAGGATAATGATGCCAATGAATCCAATCATGCTCTTGTCTGGCATCACAATGAGCTTCTTCTCAAAGTGTACAGACCAATGAGGGTAACTCAGGATCAATAAACAAGATCTAGTCAGTCTGCTGCTTAAAGTAATGGCTTACAGAGGGACTCAGCAAAAGACTGAATGGCCAAATGTCATTTTGTGAAAAAAATATAAGTGCAGCACGCTAAAGGCCTCTAGTGAACTATTGATCATTGTTTTGTGTCTCTCCAGCTTTCTGCAAGGGGTGTTGTGCTGTTTACCTGTAGAAGTTAATTTCGGGATAATTGCAGTACTCTGACTTGCGTGAGTTGCGTCGGGGGAATGTGCAGAAGAAGGCATTGGCCAGAAGACAGGCTATTTGCTCCTGAGACAGAGTCAGGGAATGGTTCATCCTTGACTTCAGTAAGGGAATTGGCTAGAGGAGGAGGACAAAGGAGAGCAATCAAAACAGACAGAGTAGTAAGTAAAGTAAGCAAAGTAAATAGAGAACTGTAAACTGAGGGAAAGATGATCAGAATGGCAAATGTAGAGACATAAGCACACACAGTATGCTGAGGAAATGTATAAGGTTACATGAATGAAATACTGTACATCTAAAGGCTAATAGGGGTAGATAAGTAGTTTGGCAACCTAACAAGCAGAAGAGACAAGGGGAGTTCCATTAAGTAAATGGGTGATAGTAATTAAGGTCCTGGTTTTCTTGCTCTCCCCCAGGCTTGCTCAGTCAGACACACAGGGCCCATCTATCTTCACTGATTAGGGCTAAAGAGCCTCCCAAGGCTGCCCAGTTAGCAGATCAATACCAGCTCTAACTACACACACATAAACAGTATCTTGACGCTTAATACTGCAAAACAAAGCAGAACGTGTCAGAAATCTTCACTGTCCAACCACTATGAATGATGTTGAGGTTAAATTTGTGACAGAAAATCTCTTCTTTAGTTAACCCTGAGCATTCTGATGTTATGCACCTGGATTCTGCCTCCAAAAGTAGCTGGTGGGATCTTCCTACCCTGAGCAGAGTTTGAGCTGAACTGACATTATTAAATTAAACTCTGTAACAGATTATTCTATTACAAAAATACCCATCTTAGAATTCCTGCACTGGCTATAATTGATGACAGAACAAACATGAAGACAAATGGAGATGACAGACGGAAATTTAATAGATCTGACATGGATCATGTCCATTTAATGCTAATAAAAGAGAGGGCCTCTCATGTTTGAAGGGGGTCACATCAAACATTGTTACCCTGAAATACATTACTTCGAGGAAGAATGCCTAGTGTATAAGTCTAAAGACAGACTGAATTTTAAAATTCATAACTAGTCTCAGCTTTGTGGAGCCCTGAATGCAAAAACTAAGTGGAATTTCTTCAAATGGATGACAGGACATGAGATAGGCAGTCCTCTTTTTTAATGAAGCAGTTCTTGATGTGGACCAAAAAGGGGCCTTCGTTATCTACTAGTTGTAACTCATAGATTGATCTTGGGCAACATGTATAATTGAACACTTTGCTTCTCCTCCCTCCTGACGGAACACACTTATATACTTCCTTCTATGTATGTTAACACTGCTTCTCTTTTAACTTTCGTAATTTCTTCAAATCACTCCAGCAAACCGAAATAAATAAGGTGCACAAATTCACAAAAAAACAGAATACCACACTTACCATGGTGCAGAGGCGAGGGGCACTGAGTGCAAGGTCGACCATGGCTGGTAGTATGACCTCAAACAAGTGCTGTACCTCACAGTGCTCAAGATACTGGAGATAACAGAAAAAAGAGACATGTATTGTTAAAGGTTATATCTCTATGATTGCCTCCTTCAGCAGGCAGTTACTCAGAGCCAGCAGTCAACGTGGCTGATTAGATCTGAAGTGACATATTGCTTTGTAACACCACTCATTTTTCCATCCAAAATATTTAAAGTCACAATTCACAACCAGAAAAAAATACTTTGATATGTAATAGTTTCTACAACAAAATTAAATTGTGTTTCATTTGTTTTTTTACATTAAAACGTATGGGTTCATGGGTTTGATACTCCAGTTGTATATTAGTATATTTATATAACAATCACAAGTTCATTTCCACAAAGCATTACTTTTTACAGTCCGGTTTCAACTGAAAGTGCAATGAAAATGAAAGATCAACATGATATACTGTCTTTTTCATGGACTGTTCAATAATTTCATGTATGGGTTATTGTCTTATTGAAACAATAAGACAGAATGGGTTTCAAAGGCTAACAGGTTACTTCATGAAAAGTTTAAATTGTGTCATAACAGAGAGGTCATAACCCTATACCAGTAACCAATATCTAAGGAAAGATCTCTCATATCCAACAAGAAAACTCAGTGTCAGTGAAGGCAACAGAGGTTTATTGTTGTTATATTACAAACCCCTCCTCCTCAGATATCAATAATCCACTTCAGGAGTTAAAGAGGAAATAGATATTGTGCAGAGCTACACCCTACACAGAACCGGTTTCTGACGAAACTACCATCAATCTAGGAGTGAGCCCACCATGACTGAGGCAGCCATACTTCAGCCTTTAGCTTAGCTCAGCATCCATCTGCAATTCCCTCTAAAATAAACATCCAGTTATTCCATCATAGACTCAGATTTACAACGCAATCACTTATGAGTATATTGGCTTCGAATGTCACCGTCATCAATCACCTGCCTTATTCTATCAAGGTAAGCAGGGGAGCCTGTGCTGATTAAACGGCCCTTCTGCAGCAAATGCAAATGACCAATTGAGGAGAGCGTGGCAGGGGGCTTGATTTTCAACAGGAAGTCTTTGATGGGTGATTTGACCAGGGGCATTTATATGGCTGCAGAGCAGGTCTGACCAAATGCTGTCAGAAGTAATGAGCTGGCAGACATCATAAAGCGCTCCTGTGGGACTAATAGATGGTAGCTGGTGATACAGGTGAGGATAGGGGTAGAAAGATTATCCCAGGGCTTTTCCACGGCTACAGCACCTGGTCACAACGTTAACACACAGATTGGGCAGAGCACGCAAACGGCACCTTTCACATCACAGAAGACAGAGTTCTAGCAGGAGTGTCCACAGCTGCATAGGCTAATGATCAATTACACTCTGATCTTCCATTCATTCTGGTCCTTAATAATTATTCTCACTTCCTGGCAGCACAACTTGATTTCACATTTTTTTATTAGGAGACCTCCTACGCAACATTTTTCAATTCATTTTGTGTTAAACTCTGACATGGCAATACTTTTTTTTTAATCACAGTAAAACAGACAAAAAAAGAAGCAACAAAGCACAAAACTGAGAGAAACAGAGCGTGTTGTCGTCGTGCTTTCGAATGCTCATATACTATTGGAACATCAGCTGTACTTACTCCCGGACTGCTAATGTCCTAAGACATTCATGAGGAAGTGACATGGTGACAGTTTTATTTGGCAGGGGAGAAACACTAAGACAATTTGCAGACAAGTCCTAATTTGGGTAACTCTTTTTACCCCTCCTGTGGCTATTACACATTGAGTGGAGTGCCAATCACTTGCCCAGGGGTAATGTACCTCTTGACAATTACTCCAATGCTGCACAAATATTGTGCCAGGTGGCTGAGAACACTTAGGATTTAAACTCACCATGCTCCCTCATGCATCATCGATCAACTGATGGAAGTTAAACTGACTGAGAATATGGCCACAACCAGTAAGTATTCAAATTTGAGTAGCGTTACCATTACATAATGTTGGTAATAGTACAAAGCTTTCATTTGTCCATATGCTGTAAACACTGGCTTCTCTTGATAAATGAAATCAAGCAAATGCAGCAAACAATTGAAAAACTAGAGGGAAATACCGCACTCAGGACAGTGAGTGGCCAGTTGGCACCGCTGACACAACAGAGTGCTAGAAGAGCGACTTTCTTTCTGGCCTTACTTAGCATCCTTACAGATTTAATGGTTCCTTTTAATTAAATTGGATTAAGCTATAAAAAGGCACAGGCATCTATTGATCTACTGAGCTTGTTGCATTACTCTGAGAAATTATTTCAAAGCGGAGGGGGAAAAAGACCAGTTTGGAATGGTTTTAATTTAGCTAAGTAATCACGAATGAGAAAGGACGAACTTCAGTTGAATTATCAATGTGACTAGAATAAAACAAGTATAAAATTAAATAAAAAATAAAAATAATAATAATAAAAATTATTTTAAGGCATTCATTAGAAAACTTAGCTTGTTTCTAATGGATTTAACTAAAACATGAACTGATTTACATATAATCTGACAACAAACTACATGCTTTATTAAATATCGGTAACCAAGTTCAGCTACAAGTGGACTCCGAGTTTCTATCTATTCAGGGAACCTGTTATTTTTACCGGCCACTCAAGTTAAAGGAAATTCCCTACCAACTAACATGAACTATTATTAATACTATATCTACAAATTTAAGAAAAGAATTTCTGTAAAAAACAGCTAGTTTCAATAGATTTTTGATAACCATGAAACGTAATAAAATAATAACCATGCCACGCGGAAAGAGGTTTGTCTAACAAAAGGTATGTAATTACACTCCCCAACTCTCTCAACAGAAGATCAGGACTGTTAGAGGAAAGAAGGAATGAGACAGAAAGAAACACATTCCCTTGGTTCACCTGAAACAGCTGCTGTCGCCATGCTCTGTGCTCATCTGTCCTAACTGTATGATGCATATTTTGTCCTGTGAGACTTCCAGGTACTGGGAAGGGACGACGCACACGGATGGGCTTGCAGCCAAACAGAGAACAGACTCCCCTTACCCTAGCTTCATTGTTCATTAAGGTAACATTTTAAGACATGATTAATCATGGTGAGTTGAACATACACTGCCAGTCTCTACATGGCAACATTTACAGGGGCTGGCTGTTACAACTGTAGTGTGCACAGAAATGGCTGCATTTCACTGAAAATGTGTTTACAGATCAATTCTAGAAATACAAATGTGAGACCCTGTTATACAACAAATAAAAAAAGCTAAAAAATGAACTGTTGTGCTCCTTTGCATGAGATTTTCCCATTAAATAATTTATAATAAATTAATAAACCAAATTTTTAAAATATGTCCCATTTTCAGTACAGATGTTTGCATAACAGTAATCCTATAGCCTTCTTCCTACTTCATGTAAAGTGCAGCCTAAAGAAAAATCAGACACCAGGCACATTTTGGACATCTTACCTCTGTGCAAAGAAGGTTCAGAGCAGTGAAGTCCCATCTCTTTGCGTGGGCTGTGTTGTATCTCAATATTGCGTCCTGAGAAGGATAATTGTTGTTTTAAATATGAAAAATAGTATGACTGCAGATGAACATTTTTTTTTTATGCACAAAGATTTGTAGGATTAAAAGTATTTTAATGCTTCACATAACAAGCTATAATATATGTAAACTCTGCCACCATGTGGCTGTTTATGGAATTAGTGCAGCAGTTCTGTATCAAAATATTTTAGACAAATAAAAAGCCAGATGATAAAGTGGCTGGTTAAGTGGAACATTCCAGCTTTATTACAGTGGCTAAACTATAGAAAGTGTATTGTTCTATTTTTTAGCTTTATCTTGCGTTATGTTTGCCCAAGGTTGACCCACAGTTAGCTTACCCTCACATCCAGAGAGCTTTTGAACCCTCCCTGCAAGGCAGTTTGAATCAGCTCCCAGCGACTTTGGACACCACCATCCTATACAACACAAAACAAGATTTTATATCAATGTTCCTACACTAACCAACCTTTAGTAGTAAACTAGCACGGTTTGAAAACAGGCTGTGAAGCTGAAGAGCAGGATTACAACTAATATACCTCCGTGTCCATAGGAAACAAATTCTTCTCAGAGCAGGGCATCTTTACTGACACATCGTCCCACGCATCTTTGAATTTTGTGGGATATGGGACAGGGACGTCTCCCTCTCTGAGGAGATCTGTCTGTTAAATGGAAATTAGAACATTAGAGAAAAGAAAATGTCTTTAGATATTACAGAGGGTTTTAAAACAGTGATTATTGAGCAGTTGTCACTCAGTATGCTTCTATACATTACTGCTAAAAAAAAACTATGCAATAGCTTAAGCCCTAATGAATTAATTTCAAGTGGAATTCATAAATAATAAGCAAACAAATTGTTATGTTTCTTGATTTACCAAGTCATATGTTCCTTTGGTGGATCACTAAACACCTGAAAACTGTTGCGTTTTTAATTCTTATGACAGTAAATAAAACTCTAATCTCATCATTTGAATTTGGGAAGTGGTGCACAGATGGGAGTCTAACTTCTGTGACAGTGTTCCTGTGGGACTAGCAGTGGATGACACAGTCTGATAGGAGCTTTACTGACAAGAAGGCCCTGAGGGGACCATGGAGGATGACTTTGCTTTTCCCAGCACTGTCTCCCTTTCACCGTTTCCACTATCTGTGTAATATGCCTTCTTACACTCTGCCAATTTTCCCAGCATAGTCCCACCACACAATGCCCAATCACACAAAATAAGTTGGTCTTGACTTACCCTGACTGCAATAGTGTGGTTAGGCACTACTTTTAAGTGTGACAAAGGTGGAGCACATTGAGGCATTCTGTTCAGCTCATTTATGGGTGTCCCCCTCCACCCTTTGTCTATGTAAGGTGGTGAAACACTGCAGAAAAAAAACAGCACACAAAAGAGAAGGTGAATTACTAAATCTTAAAGAAAAAAATAAAAGAAAGTGGTACAGAGAAGTGAAATGTTCACAAGTACCTCTCAAACGTGACACCTGACTGGATTCCAATTAAATCCTGGCTCACATCAGATAAGCCACTGCACTCTGCTATCTCAGCATCCGGAGTCCCCATGGCAACCACATGGGGTCTATCTTTGGTCAGACTTTCAGAATCAGAGTTGTCGACAAACTGTTGAGATTCTACCTTAGCCTTTGCAAAGTCAGTCTCCTCTGCACAAACGCTGCCTTCATGCTCCTTATCTGCAGAGTTGTTGAAGAGGATGGTTTTTCCAACTGGACTGTCAGGACTCAGCATCTCCACATCATTGGATGTACTTGCACCCTTCATGGGACTAATGCTAAGACAGAGGGTGAGTTTTGGGTGTGTCTCAAAACAGGTTGTTTTAACAGGGTGGGGACCAGGTGAACTAGGCCTCTTAGACTTATATCCATTAGAATATTGTGTTTGAGCTGCGTTAATTCTGCTGCTAGCAGGGTCAGATTCATCCAGCGCACCTGCAGATCCACAATCCATTGAAGGCTGAGATGCTATGTCATCTTGTGTGTTCTCTGTTTGTGTAGGGTCTTCTGTAGTGTCATACTTTGGCGGTCCACAAAAGAGTTCATCTTTTTCATCTGTTAAATTTGTTTTCGGATCATCATTAACCACACCCTCTTGCTTGACTTCAGAAGTCCCACTGCAGAAGAACATAAAAATAAAGTGAGAAACACC
>JAUBNQ010000007.1:11606192-11627159 GCA_032353495.1 Ctenopoma kingsleyae | reverse complement strand
GACACACAGCTGTTCTGCAGGCAAGTAGTCAAACCCAAAGATGAACCTCCAGTTAAAATTTCCATCACCATCCAGTGATCTGTAGTGGACATCTGTCTTCTGCTTGTCCTCCTCCATTCCTGGCATCCATCTAGGAAACGTGGTTATGTTTTATGTAGATTAGCTGTTTTTAAACATCCAACAGGTAGAAAATGCGTACAGTATTTCATTTAAACACATGTACAGAGGAGCAGGTGTGGAAAGTACTGTACCCTTTAACATAGATGTCACTCATTTGTTCTCCAGTGATGCTTGTTTCATCCAGAGTGACATCAGCTGTGTTCCAAACGATGGTCCGTAAGAAGTACCTGTTTCAAATACACGGTTATAGTTCCATCTCTCAATGGATTAAATATTATGTTAAAATATTAGTATTTTCTCAAGTGTCCTCACTTCTTTGCTTTGCGTGGAGTGATATCACATGGAGGTCCTGGCAAACCAAGGCTCTTGGGGAAAATGTCTACCCACATATGAATACGCCCCTGTATTTGCAGAAAAGGTCAACATGTTCATACTAGTAAATAATAATACTATTACTAATTGTAACTCGGCTAAACAACTGAACACAGTATCAATGCTGTTGTTTCAACCTGGGACAGGTTGGGTTGGTGGGAGCTGTACAGGGTTCTCGTCTCCACATGCTCTGGTACCAGGCCTTCATTTCTGAGGACATGCAGGGCCAGTCGCTCTCTAGCTGGGCCCAAGTGTGAGTGGATCACAGTGTTTGCTTCTGAAAAAGGTGTAAAAGATCACAAAAGACAAACTTTGATGCATGTTAATACCAAAGACATATAACATCCAGAGAACATAATCTAACTGTTGTTTACTTAAGGCTAAATATTATTCTACATGAAGTAAATTCTACATAACAGATAATATAATATATGTATAATGAAATACACAAATAGTGAGATAATAAAATAAATCCTCATCAACAGTACCAAAATCTTGCAGGTTGTACTGTCGTCCTGAGAAAGACAGCGAGCTTCCATCTCCTTCTGTGTGTGGAGAAGGAACACCCCTTATTCTGGCCAAGTTCTGAAGGATCTGAGATGGCTTCAGCTGGTCTCTCCACTTATTGATGCCTGACCTGCAAGAAAATGGTATCAACTGATGGATGTCATGTCATTTTAACGTATTTACCTCATAAAGGTGAGGTTGTGGTACACAGGTTTGACTAAGAAATGAACAATAAGACTAAATGCAGTGTGTGTAGCAACACATCAAGAGCACATAAATGCACAACGAGTGTACACTTACACACAGTAAGTCTGTGGCAAGCCACAGCAGGACCTGAAACGGGACAGGAGTCTGTTTTCCAAATCGATGACTGTTTCACCCACTTTTTCATCACTACTCAGTAAGTCATAATCATACACAGCTATCTTCAGGTCCTTGTCTTGAGGTAAGAAGCAGGACAGCTCAAACAACCTAGAAATGAATGAAAAGATATGATGTAACATATTTATCATTTAAGACCCTACATAAATCACTTGAAAAAAAATGAATAAGAAACAAAACAGGTCACATTGCTGTCTCACCTCCCAAACTCTGGATTAAGGGTGTTTGGTTTGTAGTGGTCTCTGTCATCCAGTGTTTTCCTACCCAGTGTAATCTTAATGTATGGGTCACACTGAAATTAAATGCAATGAAAAAAAAAGATCATAGGTTCAGTAGCAACAAGCTTTTTAATTTTTAACACATATAGACCTACAGTAGCTGTAACTCAGACCTGGACAGAGTTTATCATTAAACTGGTGGTGGTTGTTCGGCAGTAGTGTCATACAAAACTCACCATGCCATTTGTATCTTTAGGCTGCAGGTCAATACAGCGGACTATATATATTCTGACCAGACACTCCTGAGGCCCACTCTCAGGAAGCTCTCTGAACTGGCGAGGTGGAGCTGGAACCCCTGGGTCATCAGGCAGCGGGTAAATCTTGAATGAGCCCTGTAGCAAAATAGCAAAGATGACAGCACTGTTAGCTATATGTACAGTAAGTCTTCCCTAAAAATCAATTATGATCACACACTGAAGTAAAAAATAGGTTATAAAATTAGAAATGATGAATGAAAAAAGTGAGGAACAGACTGGCACAATAAAATAGACTAATATATTTTAAATATATTAATTATATTTAAGATAATGTTTTTTGATTTTCTCATGTTCCACTGCAGTATGTAATAAATTAAGAACAACTTCATAGCTCATCATTTCCACTGGAGGGCAGACAAAGACTAGAAAATACAGTATGTTCAAATGTGTTTCATTTAAACACAGTAGTGGTTCAGACATAATGGGGTGCCTTGTGGCAGACAGCGACATTCCTTTACCTTGAACTCTCCCACCACAGAGGGATCCTCTTCCTCATCTTCAGTCTTTCCTCGCTTAAGTTTGAAAGTGCTGCAGAAATCAGTGAGCCCGTGGAACTGTGCAACATCTTCTAGTTCACAATTATACACCTATAAACCACATTACACAGTAACAGAAACATTAAAGGTCAAATTATGTGTTTTGTTACAGCAGGGGAACACAGCACAATTTTCTTAACGTTCATGATTTTCAGATGTTTGACTGCGTGTAGAAAAGTGATTTTGTTTTGCTGCAAAGTCTTATCTTCCAAGTGGACTAAAAGGACTGTCACACAAGGTCTGTCACATTTAGATAGCTGTAGCTTGAAAAACCAGTGCGAACTCAAGCAAAGATTAAATCAGTTCTTGTGTTTTTGCAGTGTGTGATGACATGTTCTCACTTGTAATGTGTCATATCCCTTTTTCAGGTACGGTCCACACTTCTCCTGCTCTCCAACAGAGGCATAAAACTTACTCCACCAGTCTACTGTCTCCTCCTCCTACACAATAAAATATAATGATGAATCTAGTGTTTTTAGAGACACTATGTATAAGTAGACTAAAAAGAACATGGGAAAGAGAAAACCTTACCTTTTCTGTCTGAAGCTGAAAAGAGAAAAGCAAACAAACTTATACTTAGCAATAAAAATATGTAAACTATAAAGCTCGTCAGACTACTTATGTCACTACTTCTTATTTACCTCAGTTTTCATGATGGGTTTCTTCTCAATGTCTATGACAAAATCTCCCTGAGCAGCAGCTATCATTGCCACTGCAAAGTTAATAGAAAAGTTAATCACCCCTTCATGTAGCTGACTGCATATGTGTGACAGTCAATCCAATCCATGTCTGTATATACCTCTAGCAGACATGCAGACATCAGTGTTAATGCGATACGGATCGCAGCGGAACTCCTCCAGACAGTCGATGGTGCACTGACCGACTACAGGTTTCCTACCAAAGGGTCTGTGGTCAATTATCTTCAGCACAATGGGAGGGGTGTACATGTCCTCTTTGGGAAGAAGCTACATCAACAGTGAGACAACAAGCCTTGTAAGGAAATATTTATATGAAATACCTGCAGGTGTCTGAATATTTTATCCATACAGTTTAATGGACAGTACCACTTTGAGGAGCAGCACAGATCCAGGGAAATTTGGATTCTTTTTGAAGTTCTTGATGACAGCAGTTTGAATAATTGCACCACCACATTCCACTATCAAACTGGGGGAAGAAACTGTGGCCATCTGGTAGGTCTTCATGTTCCTTAACCCCCAAGTCAAGACCTGGTGTCAAATAAACACATTAACACACTTACAAAAACTATCATGAGGAGATTAGGGTACCTGCATAGTGGTAGGAGATAAGTGAATAAAAGGAAGGGAGTTACAGAAATCGTAGGGCTGGGCCGGTCTTGTCTGGTCCTGTAAAGTGTGTCAAAGGAATTTACAGCAGGAGTAGTGGCTAGATGGTTTACCTCAACTGCAGTGAGCTGTACTACAGGCCTGATTCCCTGGGGAACCATGTAGAGCTTCTCTCCACGTCGAGGAGGGATCAGGGGCAGATCCCCTTCCTTCACCTGAAGGGCAAAGCACCTCCTCAGTATAGTTTCATAACTTTAAGTTATAGCATGTTTATTTACTGCAGTGTGTCTTATACTTTGTCCTTCAGTAGGAGCTCTGCAGCCACTAGTACATCACCAGCACTGCGTCCCTTTTTGGTGACTGGTAACCACAGTAGTTTAGGGCTGACATCCACACTGGGGTTCAGTTTTACCATTGGGGGGCATGTACAGCGACCCATGGGTTCATCTTTACCCTAGTGAATCAAGTAGCACAGGTCTGATCAGCACAGGACTGATTATATTCATCATGAATCACAGTTGAATTTCAATGATAAAACTGTATAACATTGTGAATTAATCAGAATTAGACCGAATAAATACATCACATACCACTTGATCACTGTCATATAACTCCAACACCACATCAGGAGGATTGCGGGCAATGGTCTGTGGATCTCCATAGATTTCAATGTCCTCAAAGATAAGAGCCTGATCCCATGTGGGGTTCAGAGTGGCCCTTATGACTTCTGTGGTCTTACTTAGATGTAGGAAGGACACATGGGCATAGGGATCTTGAAAGAACAAGAGGATTAGTGACTGAAACATGAGGAATGAAGTGTGATATTTTGATATTTAGTTTGTCCATAATGAGTAGAGTTAATTTATTCGTCCTGATCAGGGCTGTCCATTATCCACTTCTACTACACCATAAATACGCTTTGTTTTTACCTGAGAAGCTGTCTTTGTCCATGGCACAGAGATTCCTTGCCTGATACACGTACACCCTCAGTTGGTAAATGTAAGACCCTGGACAGAGATCATTTTTATCAACATACTAGACTGTACACCACTAAAAACGCCACAGTACACCTAATGCAAAGCTAATTATTCATGTATTTAGTGCTATCTTGCATCAGGACCAGTTAGGAAAAATAAAACAAACATGGAACCTTTAACCAGCATGAGTGTTAATTTTATCTGACCAAAATACATACGGCTAAAGTGGCAGGAAACAGTGGGCGTGTTGGCACCAAAGAGTTTTGATGCATCTGCTTTACTGGTCTCGTCAACATCAACACCCTGTTAACAAAATGCAGCGTGAGGTGCTAGAAGGAACATTTTACAATAAACATGAAAATGAAAATTGACGCAAAGAATGCAGAACTAAAACAAACTTCTTGAGTTATTTGCCAATATCTAACAGGAACAGGGACATGCTGGGGAATAATGACAGGATGTGACTCACTTGGCATAAAATAACTCCTGTTGCCATGACAACTACTTCATTAGGGGCTATTTAAGATTACAACATAAACTATAATACTCAAAGGAGTTAACCAAAACCCACCAATGCCCCTTCCAATCTGAATATAGCAGAGGCTCCAATGCGGTCTGATGGGACCATCTTTCTCCTCCAGCGGCGGCGGCGAAACGTGTCAGAGGAGCGCTCCTTTCTGTGGAACTTCCAGCCAATCAGGGAGGAGTATTCCCATCCTTCCCCTGGGTCTCGTCTCTGTAGAAGAGACAAGGCCAAGAAAAGAATGACAACCTGCACAACAATGTGTCAAATCTTCTCTTTTCTTCATCTGCCACTTCCTTACCTCAGCAGCAACCGCTTTTTCAGATATCTTCTTCCTCCATCTTATGAGTCTCTTCCTGCGATGAACATGGTACATCTTCTCTGCTGCAACCCAGGATTTGGGCTTATCATCAGGAGGAATGGTGACCCCATATTCCCAACCTAATGTCAAAAAACACAGACATACACACAAACCTAGTTATAATAGATTCATGCTATTTAAAACATGACAGCAAAACAACATTGTCAGAATGTACCTCTCTCATCTACAGCTCTGTTGCTGTCAAAGCTCCAGTTGTCTTCACAGGTCCATCCAGGTGGACACTCAAACTCTTCTGGGCTCTGAGCCTTTTCTCCATTCTACAGAAGGCAGGGAATATGTTATTAAATTCTGCACATTTATTCTGAAATACATAGTATTTCCATATTACACTACTATTAATAATCATAATCCTTTAAATAGCAGTTACTGATAAATAAAGATACCTTAGAACCTGATTAAGTCCATTATTCACTATGCTTTTCTTGCTCTCCATCACCAATTCCTCAGGGAAATGTCTGGCTCTTTCACTGATAAATGCTCCACTATAGTTGCTAGTTAGTCTCTAACATTGTGCGTTTAACATGTGTATATTGACTACAAATGGTTTATCAGATATTTTAATATGTAAACAACTGTCTGATGAGTCTGTAATGAGACTAAATCTAAAAACAATACAGCTGCAGGTCATAAACAAAAACAATGAGCTGCAAGATGCTACAACACTTCACAGAGCTGAGGAAAACATCAGAGTGTGGTAATAATAGTCAGAGAGTGACTTGAGATTTTTTGGCTACTGTTCAGAGCAAAATAACCATTAGTAGCAGGCCTAATTAAAAGTACACATCACAAACCCAAAAGTCACATCCATAAACAGTCATACACATGCTGGGGTAAATGCAACCACAAAGCAGCCCACTTGTTCTAAGTACATAGCTGCACAGGAAGTGATAACATTGAAGAAATGCTTTTGTCCTGTTATCTTCACCCACATTTTCCACAGTGTCCAAAATGTTAAACATGTGTGTATGTACGTGCATGTGTGTGTGTGTGTGTGTGTGTGTGACCAGTATGTCGTACCACGTCCGTGTAGGGCTCTGCAGCAAGCTTCCACTCCCCACCAGGGAAACGTGTTTCATTCTGAAACACTTCGTCTGTGAACTCTGTGTGTCCTGCGTCTGCTTCTGTCAACAGGCTGCAGAAAACACCACCACAGCACACAGATTGATGAGAGGTTTTTTGTGACTCAGCCAGTAGTTATGCAGGTTTATCATGCAGACCGTGACAAACAGCACAGGAAGTGTGGAGTTCAATTATTTACATGAACCTTTGAGGGAGAATGTAAGCACATCAGAAGTAGGAGTCACTAATGGAGGGAAGGAGACTCCTTAAACCAAAACACTGGCTGATGCCGAATTCCTTTTCATTTCCTGTAATTGTGCTCATGATTTGGTTATGTGCTGTGACTGGTACAAACACTCACTATGATTACTGACAATTATGGGGAACATAGAACATAGAGCAATATGAACAAGATTCTGGAGCGTGTTCAACTGCACTGTAATAAACAGGATGTTTGTATTGTACTTGTGTGCGATAAAGAGTGATTCATAAACTTACCATCGCTCAGGGTCAACAAACCAGTCTCCCTCCCAGTCCCATCCCCGCGGTGGGAGAAAGCGTTCTTGTTTGAGTTTCACCTTTCCTGTCACGTCTGAGAACTTGTGGCGACCAACTAAACCAGTGGTTCCCCATTTCCCAAAGACCTGAGCCTGGTTCTCATACTGCAAAGAGACAACAGACAGGGAAAAATCAGTGGAAAAACAGTTGAAATCAGACATATGTATGTGTATTTTTGAAACTGCTAATATCCTGTGTAGCTACCATACCATTTCAGCATATACACTAAAGTTTCCCTCTGAAAAGCTGTTGAACTTCTTCTCATCAGCAGAGAGACCAAGCCACATGTTGACCCGCAGCTGAACAGGGATCTTCAGACCTTTGTTTTTATCCATGGGGTACTAACAAATGAACAGATATGAGAGTGAAAACTCTTCCTCAAATTTAACAATGCCATATACAATTAAAAATAAATAAATATGTTACTGTTTTACTGATTAGTCTTGTACCTGCATGAAGATGGTCTGGGTTCGTCCACAGTGTTTGCCGCAGGCCTGTTCACTGAAGTTGGAGTAAAGGATTTGGTTGGCTGGGACACGGGCAAAAGCCACCCGCTTCTCTCCTCTCAACATCCATATGACCACATCTGGCATGCTGTTCTGAGGCTGATATAGATACTTAACATCTCAGCTACATAAAGGTATTGTCAAATGCTCTTGATCTACATAACTTTGTGTAATTGCTGGTAGTGTACTCCGCATCATACTTTGAGTTGGGCTGCATGTAAATGTGCAGTGATAGATTTATTTCCTCACCTCTTCTGCCAGCTGCTTGATCCTGTCACACCAGTCTTCAATGTGACTGACAGTAGCCTTAACATCTGTGGCCTCTTCTCTCGTGTGATTGGTCATCTGTTTGATACTGTCTATGGCAGCATCACGCAGGTTTTTCATTTGAAGATCCAGTGTGGTCACATTGGGATGGCCCTCCAGCACTGGAAGTTGGAAACTGTCAGACAGAGAACAACAACAGAATTCAACGCAAATTGAATATTTGTGACACATATCTACAATAATCTAATGATGATGCATGGTATTATTGAACAAAACCAACAGGTGTGGTATAGGATCTGTCTGGTTCTGTCTTACCTGTTAAGGTCCTCAATCAAGTGATTGATGAGTTTGAGCCACATCTCTGCCAGACGAGTCTCTGACACCCTGGCTAATATGGCTGTTTTTAAAGAGATGAGGTTGGACTCCTATAATGGACATTCACAAAGACAGATGAAAGCAATTTACTGAGCAGTTTTCCCTGTGTATATATGTGTGATATTTATGCTGTGCCAATATGCCACTGTGACTTTTTCTCACCAGTCTCTCAGCTATGAAAAGGAGAACATTGACAGTGTCCAAACGGTGGCTGATATCTTCCCAGTATGAAGTGACTATCACCACAGGTTTAGTGTCAGCCCAGGGCAAGTAATAGTAGTGATTACCTGTGGAATAAAAAATAAGTATACCCAGTCATTTTAAACACAAGTTGCAGAGTTTATCTCATCCTTATTTGCTGTCCATGTCCTGCTCTCTGCCTCACTCTGAGTGATCCCTTAAATACACAGAAGCATAGTAAACAATTGAATTAAAGAACTGTCCTATGTACACTGCTATAGTTGAGTTCTAATGATAAACTGCACTGATTATTGTTATTTATAATATATTTAACAAGTTTAAAATACCATACAGCATTAGCCCCTGCAAAGTTAATAGAAGGAAAAATAGGAAAAATATGCCATTTGTAAATGAACACAAATAGACAGCAATTAGGCTGTCTGATTTGTTAGTTTAATTTATTATCCTTTCAGAAATTATTTTTGTATTTGTGGCAATTTTAGATAAAGACATTAATAACAAATAGCATTACAATTACAGACAAACATAAACAGCATTAATAGTCCCATGATACAATAGGAAGAAAAAGGGAAAAAAACAAGACATTTTTGGATTTTTACATTAAAATGTAAATAAAATGAATAACAAACCACAGAAAACATGTTCCTAATTAATCTGTCCTTTTTGTGTTCTGTTATACATTTGCAACCATTTGACTGAATAAAACTTTTAAAACATAAAAACAGTTGTATGTGGGTGTTTCCAAACTTTTTCTTGCCAGTGTAGATGAACGGGGTTCATCAGGATGGGACAGCAATTGCAGCACAAATTGCTGTCTAATGAAAATGTTACAACCTAAAAAAATCATAACTCAGAAAAAATAAAATAAACAAAGAAAAAACACACACAGTGTTTTTTTATTTTTCTTTTCATACCATCAAACACAGCAAAACTGTACTGGGTGGTGGATGCCAAGGGCTTGCAGGTGGAGTCCAGCTTGTTACCATAGTTACCAATGCTGACCTCAAACTGAATTGGCTCACCCGGCTCTTGGAGCATGCACGCACTGTGAAACACAGCGCACATAGAGTACTTCCTCCTCCGCTGGTATTTCTGCCATCAGTAAAAAGGATGTGACGGTGTCAGAGGTTAAAGCAGAAATATTGTTTGTCCTTCTCTTTCATGATTGTCTTGCTAAAATCATGAAAGAGAAATATTGAAATATTGATCCTTTTTGTGGGAAAACTATTAAGACCCATATTGTGAATGAAATAAAGTAATAAAACTATGAATGACAACTTGTAGGTTCTAAACTGTAAGCCCAATATCTTATGGGTACATAAATAACACACAGCAGTGATTACAGGGTCACAGTGTGGAGTATATACCTGTGCCACCAGGATGTCATCACTGGAGATATTATCAACGTTTTTATCAATCTTTCCATCCAGCTCTGTGGACAGCTCAACAAGGACCCTTCCCCTGTATGCAACCCCTTCACCCTGCAACAGATCCAAATATAAAAACCTTATGCATATAAATTTATGAGGATGAAACATCACACGTCTATTACAGCAGTAGCATTGTTTTACCTTGCCAAAGTTCAGTTCCTCATATGGGTCAGGCAGACCAGTGAATTCTCTTGGGCTACCATACAGGTTGACATAGCAAGGCCCAAAAGCTGGGAGAAAACCAACCTCTGACGATGTGGTGCTCACTGTAACACAGAATTACTCTGTTTAAAAACCCACACTGACAGTTTCAAGACTAAAAGAGTAATACAATAAAGTGTGTGAGAAAAGATACACAAATGTAAGCAGCAGGTTAAACAGACCATTATTTGCACAATCATGGTAACATAAATCTAAATACTATGTAGCTTCTCTTTTTATGAATTTTATTGTTTATGTTCTCATTTCTTGTGTATATTCAGCCACTATGTCTTTTTAGAAAAGTATAAATATATGCAAAAATATAAGGCAATATTACTTTTAACAATCTATACAAAATTACCTTCCATCTCTCCACCAGAGGAAGAAACTTTGCTCAGATTCAAAAACGTTGTTCCTACAGCATCATCCTTGGTTAGACGATCCCTGCAAAACTGGCATGTTAAATATTGTCTGTGACATTAAAGTAAGCTGTGCATCTTTGTGTAAACGGATTTCAGCTCTTACCAGTCATATACAGTCAGCTTGATGCATTCACACATGGAAGGGAACTGTAGAGGTAGAGGTGGGTACAACAGGTGTTCATTTGTGCTGAAGGATCAAATGTTGTAACCAACTATATCAAGCTCATAAGATGCCTCCGAATATGAATCTCTTATACCTTGACTTGAAGATTAATGATTTGATTCCACTCCGGATTAGCATTCTTCTCAATGATTTTGGTGCGCAGCTAAAACAAAGAAAATGTGATTTTAAAGTCATAATATTCATACAAATAGAAGACCGAAAAATAAAATTCTCACTCCTTGAATATGAAATACCTTCTTCCCAGCAAAGCTGACTTCCAGATATGGATCCACCAGGTTTTTCCTGTCTCCATCACCTCCAAAGACTTGTTTTACTGTCTGAACAAAGGCGTCATCCACTGCAACATGAAGAGGTTTATTGCAAAGACTGTTTGACTGTGTTTGACAGTCAAACAGTGGGTGCAGGAATTGATTAACTTATGGGTCACTTACTCTGTGGCATATCCTCAGCACGGTAGACTTTAAGGATCAGAGTGGCCCATCGTAATGTGACACCTGCTGGCACCAAAAGATTTCCTTCTATGTCATCCTGCTCCCCACTTATCTCTCTCTTCTCATTCTACAACCAGGAGAGGAGAAACGAGGGGAAGAGAGGAGAGAAGAGTGTGTTATGGTGATTCTCCAGTGATCCAGTCATGGTTATCCCAAAAACTGCTGTTCAGTTGCAACTATTTTTTAAGAACTAAACAAGTCCAGTTGCCACTGAACAGCAATTTCTGGTGTGTCATGGTGTTTTTCTAAACTGTTTTGTTCTCTGTGCCGAGTAGAGAGGGATTTGATGGAGTGCAAAATGCATTCTCACCGGTGGCTCATCTCCTGTGCCTATAATAATTATGCTGACTTTCAG
Organism: Ctenopoma kingsleyae; assembly: GCA_032353495.1. Taxonomy (NCBI): domain Eukaryota; kingdom Metazoa; phylum Chordata; class Actinopteri; order Anabantiformes; family Anabantidae; genus Ctenopoma; species Ctenopoma kingsleyae. Next base: position 11,615,473 of record JAUBNQ010000007.1, on the reverse strand, counting down.
GTAACCTCTGGCCACTGAGCTGGAATCATCAGGATCACTCAGGAGGAGCCATTTCCTCATTATGGCATGACCTGGACATGGTATAATTTTCAACACATTAAAATACCTACATGTAACAGTCTAAACAAACAAATCTTCACAGTGTATTTTTGATTTAAAGTCTGACCTGGTTCATCATAGATGTAGCTGACATCAACCTAGTTATAGCAAGAAAAAAAAATTACTGCACAACTTCAAGTCTGTAAACCTGCTGGTGATAAAATTCTGCTAAATTAAGTCCATACTAGTGAGTGTAAAATAAATGCAGGCCAAAAAAAATAAGGAAGAAATAAGTATTTAAAAGCACATATATTGGCATACCTTGAACTCTCCCATTAAACTGTCAGCTCGGAGGGAGAAGGAGTCATAAACCTGTCAAAAGACAAAGACAGTACTACAGACGATGCAGAAATTCCGTGATCATACTACATGGGCTTTTTTTTTTTACAAGAAAAAAAATTGCAATGAGCTGAGAATTTACGTACCCGAAGACATATGCTCTCATCAAGCAGTGCAGAAGGGAGCATGTTAACATTGTAGAAAAGCATCTAAGGGACAGGAAAAGTCATAAATGAATGACTGCGCTCTTCTCAATACAAGGTGTCAGGTACATTTTGTTATCAGTTATTGTGACAAAACACTATAGGACTTACAAATTATTAAGCTGATGCTTTGGCAGAAACTGAGAAAAGGCAAAATGCATTAGAGAGGAATTAGATGCAGGCAAAAGTTGAGGGCACTGGTGTCAAGCTCCATTATCATATCACCACTGCAGATGATGAGAGAAATACCTCAAGTTGTTATTGAATATGGTGAGAATTAGGCAGCAAAGAAAGAAGAAAATGCCAAAAAAAAAATAGAAAAGTGAGGTCACAGGCAAAAGTTATCACTAATACGTTTCTTTAAAGAGAGGGAAATGAATCTCCACAAAGTATTTTTGTGTGGTAAAGGACTCACACCTCATTAAAGACTGGGTTATTTCCTCTTCTGATTCTAGTCCTTTGGGTATGTCCACATACATTCACCTTAACCACTGGCTTGATGTTGTTGCCAGGCAGCTGTCGACACTCGATAACACGAACACGAATCTGGACAATCACAAGCAACAGTGAGGCAGCTGAACAAATAGTGAGACAATTATTTTTCAACAGGTGCCACTGGTTCATTTAGGATGACAAATACGAGACGCAAGCCTGCTCAAATACATTTCTGGACACGTAAAGAAAATCAAGTGGGGAATTATTTGCTCTGATGCAAGAACACAAGGATTTTCACATGTTTGCAATTCTCTAACATGCTGGATAAATATTATAATTCATTATGTATGTGATGGCTCAACCTTTAGTGTATATTTACAGTGGTGAAAACTGCTGTCATGTCATGATTAAGGACAAGAAGTCTCTCCTAAACTGGCATTTGTGATTCTCCAGGAACAGAGTAATCAAACTCAAACAATACCTGGAAGTCCTGAGGTTTATTGGCCAAGGCTCTGTGCCTCTTATGCCTAAGACGTATTGGCTTGTGACTGGGTTTCCCAGGCTGGTTGGTTGAGGTGGGAGCTGCTGGAGTTCCACCGTGAACTCCTCCCTCCACGTCAGCCTCCCCCTCGTCACCCACCTCACTGCCTCCTAGCACATTGATCACAAACATCATATCATGATGACAGTAGTCACAAAGAAACTTTTCTTTAAGGGGCACCTCAAAACATTTAACACTCCCCAGTAATATTAAAGACAATTATATAATTACATTATAAATATGGGGGCATCTACTTACCAGCTTCCATGTGAGACACTTCTGTATCAGGTTGCTCATTTAGGTGTGGAGTCGTGTTGGCAGGTGTCTCATATCCAACAAGCAAAGAAATGGTTGCCTAAAAAATAATGTTTTCTAAATTAACATCATCAGCTATACTGTATATGTCTGATACCAAATGAAATGACCTAGGGTTCAACTAATCACAAGCACTGCACAGATTCCAGGGATCATAATTTTCCAGAGCTAAAGTGACCTCAGCAACTCCTCCGTGTCATAAAATTATAGGTGTCGTACATAAGTACATGTAATTACTTAAGAAACATGTTATTAACTAAATGCATTCACCCCAATAGCCTGTTGTTTCTCACTGATCAATGGCACATTCTTGAAAGGGAGGGACTTCAACTGACCACTGGCCAAGTCCCTCAGAGAGACTGTTGCTGAACCAATGAACCTGAAACACAATCATATAAATACTGTTTTCGTCAGACAATCACACACACATCAGAAAAGGACTCCTTGTAGTTTGAATGACCTTTGTCTAAAAAGACAGTAAAGATGAATGGATCAAAGAAAAAAATGCTTTTTTCACAATCTGTTACCATGAACTGTAAACCTAACTAATGCTGGTATTTCAGGATAGCTGATGATTTCCACTTCCCAATTTCACTTCTTCAAATATTCAGAAAATTCAAGCCACAACACCTACAGAGGTTATTTTGTTTGCCAAACAGTCGTGCAGCAACAACGACTGTTAGTGAATTGCAACACCTTTTCCTGGTGAGAAAATCCAACTTGGGTAGCTCATTTTGAATAGTATACACTGCTCTGTGACAAGGACCATCTGTTTACAAAGGCACTAAGAAAAACTAGGAGGATGGAAACAATTCACATTTCCCACAGGAATGTGCCTGGTGCCCACAGTTTAACAGTGGACAAATATAAAGTCAAGGAGGCGGGTGGAAAGGCAGACTTAAGTAAACCACATGACAACAGGGAAATAATATTCACAATCATCCCCAGGCTTTCTTTAACATCTCTCTTATAGAGTCGCTACATTACATGGAGCTTAAAAACTTTGTGTATCCTTGGAAAATGTGGAGGACAGGAGGAGGAGAATGCTGTTATGGGAATTTACTGATCGTATCGCTGCAGAGGCCACATGCAAGGACTGGTTTATACAGATTAACTTCTGTATACATAACTCTCCTATGAAACTACAAACCCCAACTTTGAATGCAATTTCAAGTATTTAGAACTTCTTAATTAAATTGAAGGAAATGTCATTTTTAATCATAGTGAAAAAGTAATCTGAGTGGTAAATAGTGCTAGCTGAAAAAATGGAGACAGCTTACTCTGAAGATACCCACAGATTAAATACCTACAGTCCACCTTATTTTACTCTGTACAAAGTTTTACATCACAAGTTCAGCTACTACCAGTTGTAACAGATATTCATATAACAACCAGACAATGATCTTGGAAAGATCTGTGCATGCATAGCTGAGGGAGACCCCACCACCCTTAACCACACTCCTGTGACTGGATCAAAATATTTACATTACACACAAGTCTCTAGGGAGACTAATCGTTGACCTGCACTGCAGAAAGACAAGATGACTCTGACTCACAATGTTTAAAAATTCATGTATGTAAGAATCACACTGATAAACAAATGTCACAGAAAGTTAAAAAAGTTTTTTTTTTCCTTTTAAGGCAACATTCCTCTCATAAGAGCTGGAGTCATGGAGGAGACAAAGCATGTTTTTACTGATACTGCAAGTCTTAACTTGATCCCAGTGAGTCCTGTGGCCACGCAGCTCAGTGAAGTTATGACATGCTACTCGGCTAAGAAAAAACTGTCTAATAACAGCAGACAGTGCAGTTGATAGTCATGGTATAAGAGCTAAGAAATGATCACTTACACAGACTATATCCATGAAGTATATATGAAATAATGCATAGTAGTTTTTACTTTAAGCCCCCTGATGTAACATGGCGTGTTTATGTGTTGGGGGGGTCACTACACTCACTCATTCACTACACTCTTTCATGATGTTACTCAGCAGACATCCTTAAGAAACACAGGAGTGTATTTCAATGATCGATAGCTTGTCAGACGGGGAGGTAACAGGGTTTTAATTTAACACTGACAATTTTGTTGTCTAGGCTGTGGGAAAGAATGTGTTCAACACACATATAATACTGTTTAAAAATCACTTCATAGCAGAATGTATATTCAATTAGTTATTATAAGAGCAATATGATACGTGTTATAATTCTCTGTGCAACGGTTTCCTTACACATACTTGTGTTTGCCGATTGTTTCATAGTCTTTCACCACCACATCAATGAATGAAGATGTATCCAAGGATGAGCCTTTCAGATCAAATTCAAGCACCTGTAATTACAGACAGAGAGACAATTAATCATAAGCATACATTAGTTTTAGTTCTGGTATTAGCTGTGAGGAGTATAATCATTTCCACAGTAATTTAAATACCCACTTACTTCATTCCAAACAGGATTCAGTTCATTGTTAATTGCTTTGGTTTTCTTCTTTTCACCTGTAACCACATATTTATTATCAAACAAATAAAAAAGAATCCATAGTACAACCATGTTAAACACACATACAGTGCTGTGAAAAGTTATTTTCCCCCTTCCTGAGTTTTCTTCTTTCTTTCTTTCTTTTTTTTCTTTTTGCATATTTGTAAAATTTGTCTCACGATCTAAAATCTCACAAATATGTATTTAAAAAAAAGGAAGGGGGGAAATACTTTTTCACAGCACTGTACTGGACACAAACGAGCTTCTTTGAACAAAAACTCAACATCTTACAGACTGCTTGAAACAAATGTACACCTAATGCATGCAGGCCAAAAAGGAACAAAGTCTGAAGTCAAAACAGTAGTTTTTCAAGCCATATAAGGATGCACCGTCGCTTTGTATGAATCGCTGCCAAATATTCAAATTCAGTTTAAGGGAATAAATAGATATAAACTGCTACTGGCATTACATTTAAGTGTAAAAGTTATCTTCAACAGACGACATAAAGGTGGTAGTTTGAAAAACTGAAATACTATAATATTACCAAAGTGAAGTAAAAGACTTAACAAAGAAGCTTTCCAAAAAAAAAAAAAAAAGTAATAGTCAATCATATGTCTCACCTTTAAATACAATCGTAGTGATTGGATCTGGGTTCCCAAGTTTCTTTTTGGGGATCCCACTGGCGGACTCTACAATTACCCGCAGCATTTTGATAAAGTCCCAAATTTATTCAGAGACAGGAATCATATTCCGTTGAGAGAAGGAGCCCTCACAGAGGGAACTGAAACACAGATGTGCCGAGCAGATGGATACCGGAGGGCAGCCCCATTCATGAGTCAGAGGCATGAAGCACACCAGACCAGCCTGGGTGAGGTGGGTTAACAGACGGAAAAACACACGGTGTATCCATGTGTACGTGACACATACCCTCATCTTTGCCTTATAATGCTGCACACTCTAATACACTAAAATGTCTTAAAATCATTGTGCAAAACATCTTAGACCTTAAACCATTTGTCATCTCTTGAGCTGCAGTGCCACCTAGTGGTGGTGTTCATGATGCCGCCTTGTCGTGCTGTCGGCTATATAAGCTAACTTTATCTGTAGCCGTAAAATTCTCTAACAGTATATTATGCATTAATGTTTTTAAATATTTTATCGACATATACTGGTAAAAGAAAACATAACACAGAAACATATTCAAATTTGAGGTAAATTTAAAACTGTTGCTAAAAAATAGTATTATTATTTTTAAACTAACGGTTTCACGCGGAAGCTAACGTTAGCTTAGCTAATGGACAGAGGAGTTTACCGGGGGCACATGAACGCAGCACACTGAGCACAGTAATTTGACCGTTACAGTCGAACACTTAGCTGTGCTCCTCTCTCCCTCCAGAGGTAACGAGGCGTGAATTAATGTTACCACAGTCACTTCAATTCAGTTCTGTTACATCTGAATAGATAAGATTAAGCGGTTATGAATTAACGCTAGAGAGTTAAGAATGTAAGATTTCAGGTTGTAATGCTAACTGGTACATTATCAACACTTTAGCCTGATATTAGCTAACGCCGCAGTTTTAGCCTGTTTTATTCCAGCTAACTGTTAGCTAACTTTAAGCTACATAACCTTTATCATATGTCTTCTTGGTTATTTAAGAGCAAGTTACTACTTCGAGGAATAGCTAATATTAACGTTACTTTTTGTTTTTGTTGAATTATTAACACAACAATATCTAGTGCAGTGAATTTAAGTGTTACGCTAGGTAGCGAACGCTAGCTAGAAGACTAAATTGCAGAATATCGTTAATTTACTGTTGCCGAAACAGGCTCACGTATTGGTCCATATAGCTGTCCTGCAGCTTTCGATCATTGCGCATGATCTTCATCAGCGGACTGAGTTTGTTCAGCTTTCATGGAGAACGTTAATTGTGTTTCTAATATTTGGTCAACTCTGACACAGAGTTAGAAGCCATTAAAAATTATAACATAAAATATGCAAAAATATCAATTTTGGATTTAATTATATTGTATTTTTCCTCTGAATTTCTTAAAAAACAAACATGAGTCCAGTTCACTTTTTCCTGTTGGAGTGATTGTTTATGTGAACAACCAAACAGAAATAACTTGGGCCCATTGAGAATGTTGATGTTTGAAATTGTATATTCTAACATGTGTCTAAGCTGTATTATTTTTGTCAGTCTCCTTTAGTATCTGTGAACTGGTGACATAGATGGCGTCCTCAAAATACAAGGTTTCCCTCAGAAAAAAGCTCAACTCAGAGCTTGGCATCGTTATCAGCAGTCTGAGGAAGGAGAACGCCTATCTGAAGAAAACCCTGGCTGAGTTGTCTCGTCAGCATGCAGAACATTACAAGCTTGTTGAGGTAGATTTAATCACACTGCATCATCAAATAATCTGTGTGATGTTAAGTCAACTGCCCAAGTTTAGTCATACTCTGCTTTAAACACTACCTAATGGCTGAAGAGGTTGGTGAGAGCTGTGTGCAATGTTTGGTTTACTGATTGTTTTACTCACCACTGTGTTTTTTTACAGAGATTCCTCTCTCTTGAAACTGCAAGACTGGAGAACTCTCAGCATCAGACCAAAGACAAGAAGATAGCTTTGCTTTTAGAACAATGCAGTGAAAAAGGCAGCGACCAGACTGGCACAGCAAACATGCAGAGACAGAGAAGCATACCAAGCTATGTCAGGGAGGTGGAAGAAATCAAGAACAAGATTATGAGCATTTCAACAAAATGTCAGAATCTCGAGAAGAAGGTTACAGGGAAGAAGGTATAGCAAGGCAATTTTTTATTTATGTGGTTTCCAAACTGTTGGAAATTTTATTTTTTATAGGCAGGAGACTAAATTTTATTCCAAATAAAAGCATCTACTGTAGTTCATTATGTGTAGCAATTCCAGTGTAATCATTACAATAAATATAGATTTTTTTTGTCCAGCCTAAGATGTAGAGTTATGTACTACCACTAGATGGTAGCAGTGTTTTTTTATGGCCTCCTTTTTTCACATTCATATGAAAAGATTAGGCCAGTTAGCATTTGGGAGTGATAACATGGTTTATTCATCTGCGTACATGTAATACACTATATTTTCCTGTTGTTTATTAGGACTTCAAGTCAAATGAAAAGGGCCCCACCACTAGTGTACAAGAGCTCCAAAATGACCTCAGAGATGTAAGCACTTGGTTGTTGCCACACAGCTGGAAATGATTTCCACTGTTTGTGTTTTTCCATTAATTCCTAATGTACATTACTGTATTTGTAGTTACTTTTTACTCCAATGTGTGTACTTACTTTCAAAGGGATACCATGTGTCTGTATGTAGTATACATGTCTTATTGAGTATCTGTGCTTTGAAACCACCCCCCTGTCACAACTTTTTTTCTCTCTTTCTCTTCTGTGCTGCTACTTCTTTTATTCAATCCCTTGAGGCCTTGGAGAAGAACAAGCAGTGGCTGGAATATGACCAGCAGCGAGAGGCCTACGTGAGGGGAATTCTGGCCAGAATGTTATGGCTGGAAAAGCAGCTGAATGAAGCCAATCAATCCAATTCACAGCAACACAAAGGAGACCATTCAGATGGTGAGCCAGAGGGACAGTGGGCAGTGGGCAGTCAGCAGTGGGGCAATAAGGGGCAACAGACTGTCACAACAAGGTTTTTAAGATGTCGAGATTGCCCTGGAGTAGCCCACTAATATCATTTTCAAAATCCCTAATTGTATTTTGTTAATATGTAGTGCTTGTGCAAGGTGACATGTAACAGTTGTGATTGGAAATATTTAGTGTCTTTACCCTTAATCTCTCTCATTGCAGAGAAGATACAAATACTTGAGATGCAGGAGGACTATGAAAGAATCTTACAGAAAGCCAAAGATGAGCTGGAGGTGCTCAGGAAGAAGGTTGACATGACCCAACAGAAGCTAATAACAACGCAAAACTGGTATGTCAACTGTTGAAAAAATATATACGTACGGTACTGTTAAAGCTGGACAAAGTTAGCATGGTAGTCAGTAACATGACAGACCAGTTGACATGTAGGTGCAAAGAAAAGGAGATGGAGGTGGAAGAGCTCAAACAGCAGCTGAAGACAGAAAAAATGAGGAAAACGAGGGCAACAGAATCATCAAGTCATTGTCATGCTGAGAATGAGGATCAATGGCTGAAAGACCTCCAGTGTAGGCTGGACGAGGAGAAACGCAGATCAGCTAACGTCGAACTGCAGGTTCATCTTCACTGATCAGAAATGCTTCAAGTTCCTACCAATGATATTTGGGAAAAGTAATATAAAGAACCTTTCGTTTCTCAGGCAAATCTCATTCAGAAGTTCATGTTAAATCGACACCACGCAGACCAGGAGAGGCTTGCAGACCTTGAGCGACAGGTGTGACAGCCACACTTTTATCAGCTTTGGTATCTTATTCTCTCTAATTGAATAGATCATTAGTATTAACCAGAAACTGAGGAATGTTACTAATCCAGCCAGCCTTAAAAATGGCACAGTTAATAACATGTAGAGGAGGACGCTTTGTGTGTCACTCTGCCACCCTGTGTGTTAGCCTTACTCACTTCATACTTTCTGACCTTTAAGCTTTTCTTCTAAAAGAGAAGTAGCAGTTCTCACATCAACAAAAGAGATTATTTTTATTAGAAAATTGTTCTGCCAACACCTATACAGTATTATAGGTTTCATTGCAGTGGAAACATTTTTAATTGTAGATCAAGATTTCTTCACAAGACCTCGAGGATGAGAGGCAGGATTGTTCGTATTTAACGAAGCAAATGATCAGAATCCTGAAGACGCTGCAAAAAACTAGAGACCATGTGACAAAAGAGTCAAAGGTTGGCATTACCAGAGCAAAGGACTAGATTCATAATTAATATTAGTTATTAAACTTAAAGCTGCATTAACAGATT
>JAUBNQ010000007.1:11589833-11605317 GCA_032353495.1 Ctenopoma kingsleyae | reverse complement strand
GTTCTGTAACGATTCAGCTAACAAGCTGCTCTCTGCAGTGCTATTCCTAAAGAGGTGATCCATAGTGAGAGCCAGAATGGGCTGTTTACATAGTGGGAGATAAAAGCACAAATAACATCTTGTAATGTTTGACTACCCTTTAGGTAACAGCATCATCAAGGCACCACCCCTATCTTCCCTCCTCCCATTCTCTGGTATCATTTTATGCCCTGTCAGCTTCTGCATTCATTTATCTGGCAGTCACTTCAGTGAGATCAGCACCTTTTCAGCCTATATGGATATTGACCCTCACAGTCATTTAGTTCATTTGAGAAACTTCTCATATTTTTCCTTCTTTTCTAATCTGCAACACTCTGACCATGTTGTCAGCACTATTGTCGAGACCTTGGCCATCTCCACTGTCTTTCTCATCTCTGTGGCAGCAAATGTAGGAGCTGCAGCCCTGGTAACCTGGGAACGCAGACTGCTCGCCAACAAGACCATCCTGACCCTCAACTTGTTTGTGGCTGACCTGCTGTTTGTCAGCACGATCCCGCTGATTGTGGCAGTGCGCTGGACTGTGTCTTGGACTCTTGGGTATACGATCTGTCACACTTTGCTTTATGTCTTCTGTGTGAGCGGCTGTGTCACCATCACTACCTTGGCATGCATCAGTGTGGAGAGGGTCCAGGCTATTCTTCAGATGCAAACTGTACCCACTCTAAACGCCAGGATGGTGACCACCACCATCATCTTCATCTGGGCCTTCTCTGCACTCACCTCCATACCCCTCAGTCTGTTCTTTACTGTGATGAAAGTGCATATCCCTGAGCAGGTATAGCTGAATTTGAATGAAAGAAAAAGCTCACTGCTCTTTTCCTAAGATTAATATATGTTTTTTGTGCATTTTTGTGATTTCTCCACAGGGATATCTACACATCTGTACTCTCATGTGGCCTGACACAGCTGGAGAAATTGTGTGGAGTGTAGCTTTTTCTGTCCTGTGCTTCCTTCTCCCTGGACTAATGATTATGATCAGTTACACCAAAATACTACAGGTGAGTTTATTATAGTCAGGAAGTCAGAGAATCCCATCCACACTTTAAGGGTGGTATTTTTATGTATTTTCCTGTTAACTGATGTCTGCTTATTCTTAATGGCTTTCCTGCCATTTGTGCTATAAGCGTGAAGACACTTGGGAAAATGGGTCACAAATATCAAAAATAACTTTGATGTATTTATTTAGACAATAGGTAGTTTAATTATGAAATTAAAAAAACAATTAATTCAAGAATTTATTCCATTTTATTTCCATTCTATTCCAGACATATCTGTCTTTGTGTGTACCCTCCTTGACTATTAGTCATGTCTCCATCTTGTGGGAACGGAGACGCGTGTGCTTTATTAATTACTGAAGATGAAAACCTATGTGCGGGGGTGGGGTGGTGGGGTTGTTCAGAGATTTGCACTATCAACTGTCAATATTATATTGGGCAACCAGTTCTACCAGTGTGGACATTAAGTGATACTGACAATAGAAAATGATTCTGAGAAGCCAGACATTGACTTTGGCTCTGAGAAGACTTTATGGATGTTTCAGACACATTAAAGGCAAACATAAAGGTTCAGGTCATCAGTCAGGTTACATAATAGATTAATTTATTGTATTTATTTTGTCCCCATTATATAATCTAACAAAACACTAAATGCCAGTGTTATGTAGTATTATTTTATTTGTATTACAGATTGCTAAAAGTTGCAGGCAAAGGTTCCACACTCGAGACAATAGGTCCACCGTTGGAGGCTCTGTTGACTACAATGTCTCCCGGCAGGATATGAAGCTCTTCCGCACTCTCCTGGTCCTGGTGCTCTCTTTCCTAATCATGTGGAGCCCTATCTTTATCATCACCTTCCTCATCCTGGCCAGAAACTTCCTAGGTTACCTGTATGTCTCTTCTACCATGTTTTTCTGGGTGGTAACTTTCACACTGGCCAACTCAGCCCTAAACCCCATCCTCTACTCTGTCTCCCAGTTCAAGAACATCTGGCGTAAGCTCTGCTATGGTTCAGCTGTTGTGCCACTGAGAAAAGGAACTTGTGGCACTGCTCGAAAATGAGAGATGTGGCATAAAGGTCACCACATACTGAATACTATAGTTCTCATGTAAGATGCAATATTTGCTTGCTTGTTGTTATTTTTATTATCTTCTCATTGTTTGTCAACAAACAGGTAGGTTTATGGTGTATTTCTATGTGATGAAAATAGTGCTGGTGCACTGAATTTGACATAATAAAAACTTTCACTCATCCCCATGAGTAATAAATACATTTTTTCTTATCTGGTAAACAATGGTAGGAGTGCGCAAGTTAGAAGGAAGACCAATACTTCTCTGCTAGACCAGCGGGACAACTGAAGCATTTTATGTTTGTCTTGGTGTGTATTTGTACAGTATGTGTATGTGTGTGACTTGCTTGTAATCACAGATTATTTATTTTAATGTGGAAAAACACTAAAATATGTTTATATGGTGTCATATTTGGGTCTTCTGTCCTTCAATACAGACAACAAACATCATATTGACTATAGTAATTATAGGAGTATGCACTGTTGTTCAATTGCTGAGGTGTTAAAATGTGATAAAAAAATTACAATTTAAATATTTCTACATTTCTCTGTGATCAATTGGTGCATTATGTAATATAATTAAGTAAATTTAGGAAGATGTATGCCTGTGGCTCAAGTCAACCTTTTGGTATGATTGGCTCATGCCAGAGAACTCAAAAATCAATGCGCCTCTGACTGGGCTCTATCTTAGCTCTACGTTTCCCTCTAGTGGTGAGGTCAGTCCATCAGGGAAGACTTTCAGGCAGAAGGAATGTCTGTTTCTACACCTACAGTGGACCAAAACTGAATGTTTGCTTTTGAAATGCATGTATTATTCAATTCAAACTTTATTTATATAGTGCCAATTCACAACATAAGTCATCTCAGGGCACTTTACAGTGTAAGGTTTAAGACCTTACACATTATATAAATATATACAGAAGTGTCCTTTTTTGTTCTTTTTTAGCTATACAGACATATTAGTGAGCTCATGCACATTAATATTTTGATATTGATCATAAGTTAAAGAAAACAAAAAACACAGTTCCCAAAGTCCACTAAAATTCACAGCTACGAGACTCAAGCGTATCAATAGCTGTGGCCAGATAGCTGCAAGACAGTGTGTGTTCTATTCGGTTGATGAATGATGGCATTTATGAAGCATAGACACTCATCATTTTGAAGTGTAACAATAATATCCAGTGTTCTCCATTTAGTCTAAGAGTTGCTCATGAAGAAAGACATTTGTTACTTTCTGTCCTTTCCAGCATCTCTGTGTCTACATTTTCCCTGTGTATGTTTCCTCTCAGAAGTAGTCACGTTTAAAGTGCCCATCTTTTCAGTAATAGCTTTATTCTTACATACCTCAATCTGAAACAGTATATTAGCGTAACAGCTCCCAGATCTTGACCCAGCCCATCCTAATGCCCTGCTTTTATTTTTGCAAGTGAAATTGTATTATCATGATATACAGACACTGGATATCAAATAGTGTAATCACATTAGGGACAGAGAGAGCAGCATGTATTTATTTAGAAGCCTTTTAAAAACTCCTGCACATGTTTCTTCCCAGAAGGGTCTGACGTATGCGGGCCTGCCAGACACACTGAGTAAACATATTAATCTTACAACTCCGGAGGGATCTGAGAAATTAGATGGAAGGAGAAGACCTTATAGGGCTCCTGGAGGATCTGCTGAAGCGAGTCAAGTCTGGCACAGCAGAAGACATTGTAATAAAACTGTCACGGTGTTTCTTTAGAACACTAAAACATCAGCAAGAAAAAACTGGGTCTTTTATTATGTGTATTTTAAAAATGAAATAACATGATGTCAAGTAGAAAAGCAGGAAGGAACCAACATATTCTGTTAACCTGGTCTTTGTCTGTAAGGGGGGTGGGGTCCCTTTCACTGGGGCAGAGCAGATGTCTGGATGACAGGCGGGCTTCCCCACACCCCTCAATCACAGGGCAGCTACATTGTGCATCCACAGTTACCATGGAAACCGCGTGCAAACCAGGAAATAAATCCAAAATGTGTTATATGCTCTGGCCACAGGAAAAAAAAACTTATTTTAATGACATGCTGCACGCAGGCTTTATAATGACAGGAAGTTTATAACCTAGTGCATACTGAGCCAACCTTGCCCCTATGTTTCCATCATGACACTTAATTTTCATCGGGTTTCCCACCCGCTTCCCGCATTGAGAACCCGTGTGCGTCTGCGCCACAGTCAGCAATCCGCTGGCTCATGTTAGGCTTTCGTTTTGTACAGCTGATTCACGATAAATTACACAATTCTGTTGCCTATTGGGCGAAAAACCTTTGGGAGCTTGACACAGAGAGTGTGGCGTTATCTGAAATCATAGGCGTGGTTTTGGATGGAGATGCTTCGTCTGCTCCCGCTGGGATCCCCACCTGCCCTCACACCGCGTTTGTCACCGTGCCAGCTGCTATTTTCCTGAGCTTGAGCCACTCCGCTGATTGTATGAGATTTTATTTCGACACAGAGGGTATAGATTTTTCGCCTTGAGGTTGTAGTGTAATTACAGATCTGTGCCCGGTTTTTATCACCCCCACGGCGGCGGCGCACGGTAGTTGGCGGCGAAAAAACAAGAGCGGACAGCGCGTCGCTTGGCCTCCCGGCAGCAGCAGCATTGGGAAAGTAACCACAGCGCAGACCCTGGTTCATGTGTAGGACTCTTCGACGCGCAGCTCGTGCCCGCAGCGGTTTTCAAGAATGGGAATTTCATGCAAGAAGATGCCTAAAAGATCGCAGTGGCTTGGCGTATTTGTGGTGGTGTCTGCTTTACTTGTAGTGGACGGCAAGAAAGCCAAGCAGCCTCGCTGTCCCTTATTATGTACATGTACCAAAGATAACGCGTTGTGCGAAGGCACAGGACTGATCCCTCGCAGCTTTCCCTACGATGTCATATCACTGTAAGTCATATTTATCATCGTTTTACTATCAATTTCCAAACCAGTGTTTTGCATTAAAACGATTTTCTGGTTAATACGTGCGTTTCTCTGCTGCTGCTGCTGCTGCTGCTGCTGCACAGTAATGCATATCCAAGGAACAGATTGGATTAACTGTTCCTGTGAGACAGTTTATGGTTTGAGGGTAAACTGTTTGTCTGTCTGTCTGTCGTGTTTTTCCTCCTCAGATCGTTCGTCAAATCTGAATTCACTGAAATTCCGAAAGAGAGCTTCATCCACACCCCTGCCCTGCACCTCCTGTGAGAAATCTCCCTGGAGCTCCAGTCTTTGTTGCATATTTTGATCAACGCCATATTTAATGTTCAAGGCATCTCCCCTCCACTGGTGTCACAGAATATAACAGAATGCATGATGCAGTGTCGCCAAAACATTGATTATTTCCCTACATGCCCTCTCATATCATGGTAGAATATTCTCTTTGCTGGGCATCGAACCAAGCCTTGCCTTAAATGTATCTGTATCAGGTCTGGTTTCAGGGAATCCCTGCTTTTGAAGAGGGAATCCCCTCCACTCCTGTCTCATGGGGTGGAGTCACCATGTCCTTCAAAACAAACATGTAGGACTCCAGGAATCCTAGTGGAGTATTCATCCTCGTTTTTGATGTATTTTGGGTTACCATTAAATCAAAAGAGAGGGTTTTTCATCAGATCTGGCCAACTTTGAGGAATATATGCCAAGACAGCTTGTTATTATCCAAACTGGGGCCATGAATTGTAAAATATTATCTATGTATCTCTGTTCAAAGTCTCTTCACAGCCAATAATCTGGAATCTATAAATGAGGATGCTTTCCTTGGTCTTCCTCACCTGGAGTATCTGTGAGTAGATGGCACAAACCTATCCTGGAAGCTTTTTCTAAAAGACAAGCTTGTTTCCTTCCTCAACTTTTTACTCAATACTGTTTTCAGATTCATCGAAAACAACCAAATAAAGTCAATATCACCATATGCTTTCCGTGGACTGAAAGCCTTAGTGCATCTGTAAGTATACATTTACAACTTCCTATGCAAATAGAGACACACAGTGAATGTTATTTAAATGTTAATCACTTTGTAAGAGAGACCATGTAGCTTTCTGTTATATGCATCAAATAAAAAGTGTGGAAAGTGTTGTAATCTGTCTGCAGGTGCAGGCAAGCACTGTTCCAATGAAACACTGACTACACGTGTGTTACACAATATTTATTGCCACATAGACAATTCTCCCACCATTGTGTAGTTAATATAATTATAAAGCAAATACCGTCACAGTCACTGTCCAACTTAATAAAGTTCAGAAGCTTAAGGCACTTTTTATTAAAGATTTAGTAAGTAAATAAGATTTTTCAAATTCACCTCACTGATCAATAAATTTACTTCTTTCACACAGACACAAGAAAGTTAAGCAAGCTCCAAAAACATCAAAAATGTTCTGGTTGGCATGTACACAAGATAATCTCATAATATTTAGCCTTGTCAACAGCAAAATCTACTTTTGCCCTGTTTTTTGAACAGAGAAAGCCATAAAATGCCTGAGGGTGCAACACTAAAAATAGCTTAATGTTTCCTCCAACTCAGAATAAGCATTGGTCCTGGCTTCTGTCTCTAGGGTATATGCCTAAACTCTTGAACAGATGTCTGTATACTCCACCACAAGGAAATACTGCAGAAACCACATCCACATTTGGATTTTTTGAAGTTCTGGCTGTTTCTTTTATGTTGCCATCATTAACAGGAATAGTATAAAGATGGGAACGATACGCAGTATATGTGATGAGTTGTTCTAGAACAATTACCATATTTTCCTATTTTACATTGCAGGAGTCTGGCCTACAATAATCTGGAGACTCTGCCCAAAGATTTGTTCAAGGGTCTTGAAGCCTTAACGAAAGTGTAAGTATGAATTTTAATCCTGCATCAATTGGAACAAAGATATAAACTGCATAGTTATTTATAATGATGCTATCATGAACAATGAGCTCTCTCTACTGTCTCCTATAAATAGAGCACTGTATCATTATTCTACTTCTACATGGCATGAAAAATGTGTGGGCAGCTGGTGCTTTTAACGCCATTAAAATTACATGCGGCAGCAAACAAGAGAGATGGTTTTGCAATCTATCACCAACTGTTCTTTTTTACAGCCCCTCTTGATATCAGTGAGAGCAATGAAGCTGTGAGGCAAAGAAAGCAAACCAGCAGTCATGCCTCAGTGACTGCAGCTTCTGATCATCAAATCCATTCACAAAGCTGAGAGCAGTCCTGTTTGAAGGCCTCTGGGTAAATTTAGTTGTTTTTTCCCTTCAGAGACTTGCGGGGGAACCAGTTCACCTGTGACTGTAAGCTGAAGTGGCTGGTGGAGTGGATATACAGCACCAATGCTACAGTGGATCAGATTTACTGTAAGGGCCCAGCCTCACAGCTGGACAAGAAGATCAACGATCTGGTGCCACAGTCCTTCGACTGCATCACCACAGGTGGAGCATAGACAATTCTGGTGTTTTAATTTATTTCTTAATGTACTTTTCTCTGACTTTTTAAAGCTAATGCAAACACGCTAATATGAAAGAGTGTTTTTGGTTCTCTCAAAGAGTTTGCCTCCTACCAGTCCCTGAAGTTTGAATCCATATCTGTGGAGGCATTTTCCTTTGGTAATGACCAGTATGTGGTGTTTGCTCAGCCCTTCATTGGGAAATGCAGCTTTCTAGAGTGGGATCATGTGGAGATGGTCTTCAGAAACTTTGATGATATTGACAGTAAGTAATTTCAAATGTGTTAGTGGACATGTTCTAGTTCTTTTGGAAAAGTAGCTACTAGATGGAGAGAAGTGTCTTAAGACAATGTGAAGCAGTACTGTTTTCATTTTCTTTCTTTACCAGGCACATCCACAGTGATTTGCAAACCTCTGGTCATTGACAATCAGCTCTTTATCATTGTGGCTCAGCTGTTTGGCGGTTCACACATCTATAAGCGTGACACGTCAGCCAACAAATTCATCAAGCTTCAAGGCATCGACATCCTTAGAATCCGCAAACCAAATGATATTGAGACTTTCCGCATTGATGGAGAATCCTTCTTTGTCATAGCAGACAGCTCCAAGGCTGGGTCAACCACAATCTATAAGTGGAATGGTAATGGGTTCTACTCCCACCAGTCGCTCCACCCATGGTACCGAGACACTGATGTGGAGTACATGGAGATCTCCTCCAAACCTCACCTGATCCTGTCTAGCAGCTCCCAGAGGCCGGTCATCTACCAGTGGAACAAAGGCACCAAGCTGTTTGAAAGACGCACCGACATCCCGGAGATGGAGGACGTCTACTCTGTGAAGCATTTCCAGGTCAAATCCGACCTCTTCATCTGCCTGACACGCTTCATTGGTGACTCCAAAGTGATGCGCTGGGATGGAGCCCTCTTTAGAGAATTGCAGACCATGCCCTCTCGTGGCTCCATGGTTTTCCAGCCCTTTACTGTGGGCAACTGGCAGTATGCCATCCTGGGCAGTGATTACTCTTTCACCCAGGTGTACCGCTGGGATGCCAAGAAGGGCGAGTTTGTCCATTTCCAAGAGCTGAACATCCAGGCGCCAAGAGCCTTCTCTCCTGTTTCCATAGACAACCGGCAGTTCCTGCTGGCATCCAGTTTCAAAGGGAAAACTCAGATCTATGAGCACCTGATCATTGATCTGAGCAATTGAGTGACTGGTTTTATGACTGATTGATTGTTTGTGTGGTTATTTAGTGTTTTTTGTGTTTAAAGAAAGCTGTTGCAGAAGATAGTGCTGAACAACACAGAACACGATCATCATTTGATCCTAACTTGAGAAAGGCAGGCATTACTCTTAATAATTTTTAAACTCATCTATTGAAATCAGTGCATGCATAAATGTAACAATGAATGCATGCATCTCAATCAACTATATATGACTGAGATACATGTTGAGTTCAATGCATGTAGTAACTCAAGTTAGGATTAGATCCAAAATGCTATCAAGACAATAATGCATGACCAGGGCCTCACACAGCTTGTCCCATTCTGATGAATGCAACATCCAGGCTCATTAATCATCAGATCTGTCATTGCCCAGTAAGTTATCTTTTTGTGTTCAACACTCATGTGACTCAACAATGTTTATACATTTATAATATCATATATTTATCTACAGAAAGGAAGAATGAAATGGTACTTTTTAAACCTATTAACATGTTTAACTGAACAAATCTGCCAAAATGAAATGTTTACATTTTTCTCTTCTACTCTAAAAGATTTGTAAAATACACTTTTCTAAGTTTGAGAGGGACCACGCCAGTTACATAATTTGTTAAGGAGAATGAAAATTGTTTATAATTTGGAAAATTAAGTGTTGTCTGAGAACTAACCTGTATAACCTTGCAACTAACATTTTTATCGTTGATGGTTTGTATAACATTTAAAGTATTCAAAATGCAGGTTTTCATAAGTATAGAAAACATTTTGGGCACACTTGGAACTATTTTCACACACTTAAAGGAACTGAAAAGAAACAAGCATATTGTTCCTAAGGCTTTACCCTCCACATACACTGACATGTATGCAAAATATGTTACCTGTGTCATGATTAGGATTAAGTTATTGACTAATATCATGTCATTTAGAATCAATAAAGGTTTACATCATCAACTGTTCACATCTGAGCATTGTGCTGGCACTGTGTCGCATGACATGGATTCAGTGTAAAATGCCAACATCTTGTCGACAAAGCAAAGCAACTCATACTAACACATGCACTTCATTGCCAGAAGTCAATTGTCATCTTGAAATTAGTTGTGTAATTATGATAAAGCCATAAGAAATTAAATGAAATGAATACAAACAAATAAAATCCTTTTTATTTTCTCCAACAAAGTGCACGCCTCAATTCTACAAAGCAGCACATTACAACATAATGGAATAAATACAATAAAATCAGCTGAATTTAAAAAAAAAAAAAAAACACGAGCAAGGAGATACACAAGTACCTGCACAATCACACTGGTGGCAGAACTAAATCAGGCTCTTTAGAAAGACAAACTGCTTGTTTCATGGTGACTGGCGCATGGTGAGTTTTCATGCATCTTCAGTCCTGAACAAAGACGTCCTGTCTTCTGCTTTCTAAAGTAAACCTATTTAAACCCTGCTTTTTTGTAATTGAGGACAACCAAATAACATGAAAGAAATACAGGTGCATACTCTCATGTTCATACACATCACCCTTGAAAACTTGTGCAATTGCAGCAGGATCTCCAAACCACCTACCTACTGCTGAGAGAAAATAAAGTGAACACATTTTCAGTCTTAACTGAAGTTACTACTCAAGTCTATGTGGTGCAACTTAGTGTTTCTTTTTTTTACGTAGGCAAATAAAATATAACATAAAAGGCAAGGGAACACACCCCTTAGTATTCAACAAAATAATTTAGTGCTCTTTAAATAAAATTAAAAACACTCTTTTCATATGGTGGCTCTTAAAAAAAAATTAAAAAAAACTCACAGACAAAAAGGAAAATGTTCTAAGAGACATCAATTATATTAGGAAAGAACTCAAATTCCATGAAAAAAGTATAGACAATAAAATTCTGTACAGAACGCAAAGTCAATATACAATACAGTACCTGCAGATGTTATGCATACAGTACAGTTCTCTTTTTACATAGTTTAAGTATGGGCTCCAGCCTGATCTATATACTGACTTAACACCGGTGCAAAAGCAGCTATTTTAGCTTCAGTAAATTTAATGGTTATTCAGCGAGGAGAATAGATCTTGTAGTAGGCGTTTAGAAAAAGAGAGTGAAAACATTATTGCAGGATGGTCATCTTCATTTGCATACTGCATGTGTTACATGAATGTGTCTTAAGACAAGGAGCAGCGGACTGATAAGAGAGACAGAGGGACGGATGGAATAAAAAAAGGGGGGTTAGCTGTTTTTGCTATCTCTCCATCACAGAGGTTAAACCTTGCAATATCTCTATGATCCACTACCCTGTACAGTACATTCGTGGCCAGTATTGCATGTTACCAGCCAAGTCCACCCTGATTCTGTGTCGTGACAACCATCAGTGCTGAATTTTGTCCCATAAGTCAACACTAATCCAGTGATAAGATGAGACTGTAACCAGAGCTCACCATAGACTGACTCCATCTGCTGTCACAGTTTGAGCTCATTGGCAATTTTGCAGGCGATATTCTTAAAGGCAATGGACGTGCCCGATATCCTCTTGAAGCGCACGCCATTGAGTGAAAGGCGGGGCAGCTTGCACACCTCCATCTCCCATTGGACCAGGTTGTCTTGGCGAGCGTCACCATGGACACAGAACAGCAGGAAGCGTTCGCGCTGCTCGTAATCGCAGCTATTGGCGTCCAGAACCTTTCGAATCTCCCTCATCATCTCAGCAGGCTCCATGGAGGAGGTGGTCTTCATGCTCCAGGTGAAACGCAGTGAACGGGGCTTGGAGTCCCGGCCACCTTCCTCCTTAGTATCACTGGACGCTCTCCTACGACAGCAGAAGACGAAGACAGAAAGAGAGGAAGAGTAGAGATAAGTTAAAGGAGGCAGACGTTGGTTATAGGATTTCAGTAAAAATCTATGTTTTATCAAATTCTCACCTTGGTGTTTCTGTCCTGGCACTGGCCTCTCCCTCACTAGGCACCCTGAAATAAACCAGCAATACACTATTACTCCCACAAGCTCATGTTAGCATGTGTTCCTCCACCCACCACCAATACCACCCCCATCATCAGTAGACACAGAGAGGGGTGTCAGGCATCATGCCAGGAAAGAATCCACAGTCCTGGGTATCAGGGTTCAGCACAGAATGAGGTGGCTGTGGCTTATTGAGACTTAAACTAGTGTAGGTCCTTCACAATAACCCAATGCATCCTTTGTTTCCTGTCTGCTACCTTTCCTTAATCCCCACTCATCTGTAAGGAGTAAAAAAAAAATTAAAAATCCTTGATCCCACCTCCATAATTTACCTGATCTTTTCCCTTAAGCTCAGAATGAAAAAAGAGGGGAGAGTAAGGAGAGGAAAGCCAGGAACTTAAGAAGCAGATATCGTGGCTTAGTACAGGAAGAGCTGGTGAACCATTTGAACTTGAGGAAGTGGACACAAGGGAAGGAAAAAGACTGCATAGCAAGGGTGTCAGAAGGAAAGGATGTGGTGTAGTGGGCAAGTATGTAAGGGGTTAAGGAAACACAGGCCAAGGTCATAGTGGGCACAGAAAGGTTTTTTATTTTTGGACGGAGGGACAGGTGCAGTGAACGTTGTGTTCTCCTACCTCCGGGTCGACCTGAAAGACAGAGCTCTATGCAGGGAGAAAAGGAGAGAAAGCTGTGAGCCTCTACCAGCTGGGCCAAAGCGAAGGTGACACAAGGAGCTAACCGCTGTATGAATAAGGAGGCTCTGTTCTTTGCTTGTTATACTGACATGAAAGGGCAACAGCATGAATGTATAATAAACTCTAAGGATTGGGAACAGATGAGAGCATATCTTTCTTAAAGAGGCAGTTAGTCTGTGTAATGCTTTCTTTGTTTGCACCACTGGAAATTTCTACATAAATTGTGATCACCCACATGAAGGAGTATTTCAGCATTTAGGTGAACTGTGAAGGTGAATCTACTGAGAACATAATCCTATGTACTCCACTGTCCAACATCTGACCAGCAGCATGTAGGCATAACTATTGTGAGCATGTTAGCACGCTGACATTAGCATTAATCTCAAAATGTTGTAGTGCCCAAGTACAGTAAAAATAAGATGTTTAGCATGTTAAGATCCATTAAGATGTATGGGATGGATGCGTGTAAAGAGGTGAATGTGAAGCTAGGTATAAAGTAATCTCTTTTAAAAACAATAAAAGCAAACAAAAGTTTGAACAGAGTTAATGCTTGATCAACATGACATTTAATATTGTTCATAATTAATTCATCATCTAACATATTTTCAAACAGAAATCAGTGACATTAAAATTGGTTTCGTGAGTTTATCTAAAGAGGAAGAAACAATCCTTAAAAATGTTACTATTCCTTCAACAATTGTATAAATACTTGTACCTGTCACTCAAGCAGTACGAAGTACTTAGTAAACTTTGAATTTTCATTCCTGTGGTTTTTGAGAAAACACTTGACACTAGGGCTGCAACTATCGAGTATTTTTTTAATCGAGTATTCTGCCGATTTTTTCATCGATTATTCGAGTAATGGGATAAAATGTACTTTTGGGTTTTAAACAATATTGATAGTGCATTATGTAACATGAAAGACCTGGTCAAATTACCAAGCAGTTGGCTGTTATTCCTGAATTTTATTTCAACTGTGTCAACTTGATAAACCAATAATCACAAATAAATCTAACTAGCGCTAGTGTTTAAATTAGTTGCTAGTCTTACACAGTGTTTCCCCTAGGTTTCCTGTGTATATGGGGAGGGGGAGGGGGGTGACAGTTTTTGCAGTGATTCTTGTGTGTTTTAAATATGCAGACTTTCCTGATGCAGCACCTGAGCACAACATGTGGAAAACTTCACTATAACTTACTGTCACACTCTGACCGATTGTGAATCTGTGTCAGGGACAATTAATAATCATGAATACTTAATAAAGTTAGCGCCTGTAACGTCTGCAGAAATGCGCACAGAACTTCTCACTGTGGTAAATATTCATATGGATCCTGGAAGGTTGCTGGCTGTAGGAATATGTTATTTAATGCTAGAATCACAAGAACAACATAACAAGGAACAGGAGCTACAGTCCTAGAAATAGATGGTTTCGTTTGCTTAACATCAGCTGTACAGTTTAAATATGATGCGCCGCGGCCGGTGGGTGTGTGTGTTTTGGTGTTACGTTACGTTACCTTGCAGAGGCTCCGCTTGGTTAACGTGCGGATGCTTTCGCAAAAGCATGAGTAATCTTGTCAAGTCTGTATGTTTTTGGTACGCTAGGTCAGTTTTACAGTGTAAACACTGCACCACGTTGTGCTCCTTAACCATCTTTGTTTTGGAAGACTAGACGCCTCTGATCGCGCACCCTTTGAATGCGTGTCAATTATAACAGTCCGTGTGAAACCAAACGGAACATGCTGTTTAACGTGAGTTATATGACATAAACGAAGCCTCGATTCTAGAAAAATGCCTCGATCGTTTTTTAAAATCGAATTATTCGAATAATTCGCGTAATCGTTGCAGCCCTACTTGACACAAAGTAATATTTCACAATGGCTGCCAAAGTAATACCCAAACTGTTAACTGCAGCCTAGTTTATCATTTCTGCAGCCATTTGTCTTCACTGACCTGCGGACAAACTTGGAGGTGATCTTGCTGATGATTCCAGTGGAGGTGCCCCTGCGCTGCTGAGTGAGAGCCCCGGTATCATGGGATAATGTCGGTGAGGCCGGAGGTCCGTTGTAGGTAGCACTGCGTCGGTCTCGGAGCTGAGCTCCGTGGAAGGTGCTGCGACTAGTGGTACCACGGGGGAAACGGTTTTTCTCTGGGGTGCTAATACTGTGTGCAGATGGAGAGGTGGAGGGACCTCGTGGAGAGGAGCTACAACAGAGTGCAAGAGAACACATGCGTATCAGTATGATCAAAATATGCTGTCAGTACCACAATGTTCACCACAAACTGATGATGGCAGGATCGGGATGCTTACCTGGCTTTAAGCTCTGTGTTGTCGTCAATAGGGGGCAGTGTGCTCTTTGAAGGGTGCCCTGATGATGACATGGACTTGGTGTGACGAGGTCGTGTAGAGCTCATTGCAGTTGATGGAGTGCTTCCTGACACTTCAGTTAAACTGGGGACCAAGGGCACATTAGGATTAAGATCATTTTACATAAACCTGCCAATTAGGTTTATGTAAGCATTGACTTTGAAATGAAACAGGCTTAGCACTTTCAGCTTTAATTCAAGGGGATTGACAAAACAGTGGAATTAACCAATCAGGAATTACAGCCATTTCATACACACACCTCATTGTTTGGGGGCTCATAATTAATGGAACAAACTAACATAATTAAAAACATAAAAACTGCCTTCAATACTTGAATGAAAATCCTTTGCAAAATGACTGTCTGAACTCTAGAACCCATGGACATGACCAAATGCTGAGTTTCTTCCCTCTAGATGCTTTACAGCTGTTTACTGCAGCTGCCTTCTGCTGCTGTTTGCTTGTGGATCTTCTTGCCCTCAGTTTTGTCTTTGGTAAGTGAAAAGAAGGCTCTGTTTGGTTGAGATCAGGAGACTGATTTGGCCAGTGAATAATATATTATTATTTTGCCTTGAAAATGTCTTGAGCTGCTTTTGCTGTATGTTTTTGATCATGTGTAATGTGAAATGTGTTTCAGTTTCAGTGATCAGTTCTGCAGTATTTGGCTGAATTTGAGCAGAGAGTATAGCCCATACATTTCAGAATTCATCCTGGTAC
>JAUBNQ010000007.1:11546750-11571497 GCA_032353495.1 Ctenopoma kingsleyae | reverse complement strand
ACATAACTCCCAAATTCCAAATACAAATATTGTCATTTAGAGCATTTATTTGCAGAAAATTAAAAATGGTCAAAATAGTAGAAATTTGTAAAATAGCAGAAAATTGTAATTTATCACCATTTAACAAAACTGTTGAATTTTCACAATTTCCTGACATTATATTGAGCAAACAATTAATTGAATTGACTGGTAGAATAATCATAACAGAATATAATAAGTTGTTGTATTTTGTCTAACACTGCTACAGTATATAGTATGTATGACAAATGTATGCAAAATCATAGGATTTATTGTCAAAGTAACACATATGAAGTATGCCATTATTATTATCATATTATCATCAGCTCTTTATGTATACAGTAAAACAAAAACTTCAATAAACCTTGTTTTGTTTGGTTTGTTTTTGGAATAAGTGATTTTAACGACAAAATACTGTAAAATGATGACAATATATCATCATCATTATAATGCAATCTCACTGAAATGCATCAGATTGATAGCACTGTTGTATAAGTACCTCTCCCTAGTGGGTAGGTGACAAGGGCATATGGTAGAGACAAATTTTTCCATTGGTGCTGTTGAGTGTGTGTGTGTGTCCATGTCCTGTAGTCACCCTCCTCAGCAGACAGAGGACACTCTGTCACCTCGAAGGGGCTGCTGCTCTGTCTCACCTCGTTTTCGCTTACAGTTCCTTTTGATGTTTTGCACTAAAGCAGAACTTGTATTTGTTTTTAGTGTGAGTAAAATCTTTGCTGATTAGAGACTCGCTAAAGTCCAAGCTAAGATAGCATCAGTTTTAGAGCGTTATGTTCTTTCCACCTGTCCTCTTTCTCACTCTGATCTATGCCTGTGCATTCTGATGAGCCAGCAAAGGCACTCAGGCACACAAAGCACGCCTGACCTTCTCAGCAAACAGTGGGTAGCATGCCCAGTATGACTATTTAACATTTGCATTAAAGGACACAGAATGGATCAAACTGTTGCCTTGGAGAATATTTATGCCCCAAATAGTTAAACTCAAGGGATTAAAGGACGCCAATAGTTAAGAAACAGACATTTGAGGGCATCTGAGATGGATTGGGGCTGACAGTGAGTGTGGGTCCTGCTGAGTGAAAGACAGTGAACAGATCGCAGGTCATTGTTTTCTCCTTAGGGAAACAGGAGCTTTAATTACAGGCACACCAAAGCAGGATGTCCATCACTCTGACAGGTCAGCAGTTTATGCATGTGTGTAAAGGTGTGTGTACGTGTGAGGAAGAGTGATATAAAAAGAGTGGGCTCGACATGACCTGGCTGAATGAGCTAACATGGTCAAGTACAATATTGTCATGACAGGAGGTCACTACTTCTTCTGAAAATCAGAACAGACCAAAAACCTGTTTAATCTAGTTTTCATGACATTTTTCACATTTCTGATTAACCGTTAATCAAAGTAGTAAGCTGCCTAAATGATTTATAAGACATAAATAACTTGTCTCACCTCTCGTCCGGTCAGGACATGCCGTGCCAGCTTCACCTTGGCAAAATTCCCCTTCCCAATCGTCTTGAGGAGGCGGTAATTGCCAATATGGGGATGCTCCTCTGTGGAGGTGAAAGAGTTGCGACATCGCGGCAGGCTGTGGCGACTCGCAGACTTTGTCGGGGGCACTGGGGGTTCAACAAGGCCATCGACAGACGAGTGCTGCAGGAAAGTCACACAAGCGCAGGTCAGCAACATCCTCATCTCCTTTTTCGAACTTAGATTTATGCAGATACCTATCAAGTTCCTGAACTGCTCTAGCTTTTTGGCACACTCTAATTCCAAAAGGACCCTTCCTCTTGCTACAGTGGCTGCACACATACAAACAATGCAGCAGAGTGCTGCAGTAAGGGGGGGTTGTATGTCTGCCAAAGTTATTCACTGTGCAAACAGAGATGTACCCATTAACTGATTCTCAGACCCAAGATGAGGATCCCATGTTCCACATGTGCATGTGTGTGTACACTCAAGCAAACCGTATCAGGAACAGTGTGGGAGAGAATCAGGTACCCTCCTCCCTCCTGTGACACTTCAACCTCCTAAAGACTTTATCAGCCACAAGACACAATTTGATAACAAAAGAAAGAATACCTCCTTTGACTTTGTCAAACAAATCCTTCCAAAATGTGCACTGAGTCAACAGTTGTTATGATTACTGGTTACACAGATAACAAAGAGTGTGTCTTTCATATGGCATATAAAGATGAATTAGGAACAGCTAGCTATAAGCACAACACTGGCACAGGCTATGCACAGTCTCTGCTGGTCTGTTTTTCTTCTCCACAACAGCTGTTAATGTCAGTCCAGGTCAGAGAGCTCATGATCCTCTGCTCCTGAGTGCCACACCCAGTCAGAGAATAAAGCCTTGGTCTGGTTACCCAGGCTCCCCTGCTCTCATTTCACCACAGAAACGCTACACCCTGCAGGGTGCGCATCACCTCAGCTAGCCTACATCCTGAGCGAGGGACAGCTAAACTGCAGGATTCAAACACCCCCTAATATCACAGTGTGTGTGTGTGTGTGCGTGTGTGTTAGAGAGAAACATAGGCAAAGAGAAATGTATATTTGCAGCTGGTGAATTGACACACTAATGACTTCAGTGGTTACAGTCAACTTCAGATAATATCTGTCAGTGGCCAATTTAGCCACTCATGTGTGTACACACATACACACACTTGGCCTGGCTCCAAATTTTCTAATGTAACTGAGGAGCAACTGGCCAGGCAGGTGATCTGGACCAACAGTGCTGGATTAATACAACACAGTTTGTTTCACTCAACATCCTTTAACTCCCAACCACTGATGTTATTCCTTCAGGGGAGGCTAGACATTAAACAACAATACACAACTACTGCATAGACACACACATGTACAAACAAGAAGGCCAGGAGAGTGCTTCTTCTATTTTGATGCACTAAAAGCCACTCGTCCCTCTGAGTAATAAGCTGTTATGCAATGCAGTTCAGCTGCTAGTGGACCCCAGGGTTGCCTGCTGTAGTCAAACAGAGGCAGGCTAGGCTGGACGGCTACTGCCAGTTCTGCTGAGACAGTGTTTTAACAGCCGCCTAGCAGTCTGTGCCTATGTCTGTGAGAACTGAAGCAGCATTAGACTGTTAGACAGATACATTAGAAGTCCCATAAGCTGGAGCATTACTGAAAACAGAATATGCAGTTTATATCATCAAGTTAATATCAAGGTGTTTTAAGTTAAGTTAACTTTGCAGGAAAGGAAAGGCATCTTCTGATTTGAATTTCATCACCTGAAGATGGAAAATCCAGACACGTGCATTCTGAAGTGCCGTGCCAAAATAAAGCACTATTTTTAAATCTGGGAACAATATTTAAAATGCTGCTCCCAGCTATTTTCCACTGCTTGTAGCACAGTGTAATACAAGGCAGCCTTAGTCTGCGCATCGTCTTGTTTCCAGGAAAATCAGATGAACCTAGATATGTCAGAGCCTGTCAGCACACACACACACAGCAGTCCTCATTTGGACTGATCTCAAAAGACGTATTTTTTTATTATTATTATTATTATTATTATTATAATGCTGAATTGTGTGCGCGCGTGAGTGGATGCGCGCGAGCGGCGGGTGGGTACAAACATTCCTCCACACGGTGAATGAGAAATCTCCAGCGCTTTAAGCCATTTCTGTGCCTCGTTAATGAATACATGTCTGTGTGCCGCCTCAGCTCATCAGTGTCGTGGCGGCAGAATGGTGAATAATAACACTCCCTCCTCCTCCTCCACAGCACTGAGCGTTCAGTTACAACTGGGCCCCAATAGGTGATGGATGTCACATTGCGATGCTACTAAGCGTTGCCATTGAAAAGTAGGGCAACATCCTCCCCCACCCTCTCTAAACATTGACGCTGTGGACTACAAAATACCCCCAGTTGCACGAGTGGAGCTACACAACATTTCCCACAGGCCACAGACGTAGCGTTTTCATTCTCAATGGCAACACTGAAGCATCTCATGTACCATTAATGCCAGCACACTGACGCAGTGCGTTGATGAGGCTAGTCTTATTGTGTGGAGAAACTGGGACAGACATGATCAAACTGCACCTTCATTCTAGGTTATTCTGAGTCCCGTGTTTTATTCTCGTACTGAGAAAAAAACCCCCACTGAAAGTGCCCACTGGTCGAATCACTCTGCAGCATTATAGCCTCAAAAATCGCTGTCATAAACCTGCACTGATCAGTGCGCAAAATAACCAGATCGCCGGTCATTATTATTCCGCTCCCACATCCGGTATCACACCGGTGTCTCTGGATAACAGCACTTACATTCTCGGTGTCACGCTCGTTCACCGTAGGCAATGGCGTTCTGGTCGACATCTTGTGTGCTTCACAGGCCGCTCCGCGATGCAGCGGGCTGGGCAGAGCAGATCAGACGCGGCGCGGTCCTTCGGGGAGAGCGGTGACTGTCCCTCTCTACATCCCCAGTAAACACCGCAAACGGCGGCCTTTTACCGCAGCATAGCGCGCACCGGGCCCAGCCGACACGCCAGATTTTCTTATCCGCTTTGTGCACTTCCCTTCTCGTAGGCTAGTAGCAGACAGAAAAGGAGGAAAGAGACTGAAAGAGAGGGAGAGAGAGGGGGGCAGGCCAGGAAGATGCGTCGGTAGCGGACGGGTCTGCGCAGCGCATCTCAAACCTCCCACCAGGAAGGAAGGAAGGAAGGATGGATGGATGGATGGATCTCTCTCTCTCTCTCTCTCTCTCTCTCTCTCTCTTTCTCTCCCTCCCTCCCTCTCTCTCATACCTCATACACACTCCCATTGTCTCATTTTTATAGCTCATTATTGAAGTCACCTGAAAATAGTTAAACAACAACTGAACAGTGTCCGTAAGAATTAGATCAGCTGTGGCCTAAATAAAGGGAGTGTGCAGTCTGGAAATCTGGTCAGTATTACTTCTTGTAGCCTGAATACACAGACATATTTAATCATGAAGCATAGGAACGACACATTTGCAGTATCACTGAATAAATGTCATTAAGGCCAGAATACATTTGGCTGGAGTAATCTAAATACAATTTGTCTAATATATATCTTTGTGGATATACCAGCTCTTTAGTTTAACCGTATGAGTGGAAATATGTTTTGGGTTTTTTTTTTCAGCACAGGATTTACTTCTTCATGTGGTTTATTAAAATGACAATGTGGCAAACACTGTGCAGAGAGAGGCCTAGTTCCAGGATAAGGCCTGTGTCACACTGTAAACTGTAGACATATTTTGCCATCTGTTGGACCATTACAGCACTGCACCCCTGACTGTTCCTTCACGTATAACTGATAATGTAACAGTAAAATTTTTATGACTGAGCAGGTAATAAAATATGAATAACGGGCTGATAATGACAGTTAAAAACCTCTCATGAATGTAGTAATCTTCTTTCTGGGTGTTTTAATAATGATAATAATAACGCTGGTGTGCATGCGCAGTTTATCCACTAGGTGTCAGGCTCAATCTGCACTATGTTGCGCACCTGCTTTGTTTTCCATGCAGGGCTCAAACTTAACGGCGGAGCTCCCAATCATAACAATGGACGCAGCATGACATAACCTATCACAATAAGTGATGGATATGAGATCTGAAAGCCCGTAAGAACATAAGGTCTGTTTGTGTGGTTTTGAGGAATCTGTGGTTTATTTTCACCAACTGCAAACTTGGTTCCATAACACTGTTTCAAATAAGACCTTCCCCTCTCTGTGAGTACTAAATTTCATTGAAAAATGTTTTGCCTTCAAAATGTTTTTAGGGAGAGATGTCAGAACAATATGCAAAGAGATAAGATGGTTCAACAATAAAAAAAAAAATTAATAAAAGAGGTCCAGCACTGAATTTTGGCGTGTAGATGGGCATTTTTGGAATTCTGCATCTGATCCCAGCATGAATCAGGTCCCAACACAGCAGATCTTATCCTCTCTGAGCCCTAACAACTGGGACTAGCTAAATTATTCCAGCAAAATACGTCTCCTGCCAGTGTTTTGTCAAAAAGGAGGTTTTGTGTATTCACACATTTGCACAATCAAATGTAACTAATTCAGGTTTGATTGTTTTCAATTAAAAATCAAATTAAAGTGACTCGTTCATTCATAAAGGTATATTAATATACTCTAAGACCAGTCTAGTATGATCTGGTATTAAACTGAGGCCTTCTGTATTCTCTGGTTCAGTGCTGAAACATCTACAGGACACATTTCTTTTGTGCCTGGGATTTGCATTCTGTACCTGAGTTGCACTGCTGTGGAATGTAATGGGCACTGACACTGGTTTAATGAGTGCATGTGTATCCAGGGCCAAATGAAATTACATGCTCTCACAAGCAACCATCAAAAAAGAGGCAGCTGTTAACAGCCATTCATCGCGGACGGTCATGCAGTTAACTGTATCATGCAGTTAACAGAGGGTGAGAGGAAAGAGTAGAAAGACAGAGAAGACTAAACTCATTATGATACAGATAGTGGAGTAGCATCTGTCAGCACTGGCACTTTACCATAGCTCCTTTTGACTGAATCAGTTTCACTAGTGAAAGTCAGTAGCAATGTGTGCACGCATCATGCAGAAGTGTGGGAAATACCATGAACAGCCCATTAGGGAAGGCAGTTTTGCAGCGTTTTGCATGCTTACATTTAGCATCATTTAGCCTCACATATTACAATTACATTCACAGAGTTAATGTCATCAATTCATCTGAAAAATAAAGAGCGATGTTTGAGAAACCCAGCAGCTTGTTCAATGCTGAAGGTATTTCTTAAATCCTCCAAGATTCTTCAGACCATCTGAATGAATCAACGTTCTGTCAGATCAAAGACAACAAACAGCGACGAGGAGCCATCTACAGTGGTGTGGTCAGCCCAAATCCACATCACCACATTTTTTTCATTTTCAAATTTATTGTCTTCAGACTCACATTTATCAGACACAGTTATTTCTGGAACCACAAAGAATTTTATACAACATTTTTTAAATACTGCATGCATTATTGCTCCCCAGGTCCTGCGCACAGGTTTACCTACCCCTGTTCAAATCATTTTGTCACACAGTAGATTGATGTTTCTCATTAAAATACAGTAGTTTGATGTTTTGTGAATTCTGGAAATAACTTCAAAACTCATTCTGGGATTTTCAACCATTGCTGACTTTTTATTTTTCCGAATAAAGCATACATGGTTCAAATTCATTTTTATGGAATATGTGCCAACTTGATTTAGTTTGGATATTACATTCAAAATTTGAAGTGTCGTGAATTACCACTGCCCCAGCATGTGTTGTCATCAATTTCACATAAAAACATAAGGTAGACATTCCTACTTCAGAAACCTGTTAACTGCACACCTTACAAGGCAGAGCTTGCACTCTGCTGTCTGCTCTGACAAGTCAATAAAACCCACTGGTATGCTGAACATTTTTGGAAGGCAAGATAGATATGAGGCTGTGCTGGAATTTGATCAGGCAGAGAGCCAGTCTGCTGTTCATTACAGAGCTTTCCTGCAGTAACACACCCTCCTGGTAAGCACACCTCAACCTCAGGAAAAGTATTACTGACTGGCACACCCAGAATCCATGCCCACCCTTGGCTTTTCCTCACCTGGTTGTCTTTATTGCTGTCCCACAAGCATGCGTTCACACCCACACATGCTACATACAGTACACAAACATCATGTGCTTCATAGGAAGGGATGGCAGGGAAGTGGAAAATATGAAAAGGCTTGAAAATGCAGGGCAGATGTGAACTGACAGGGCGGGAGAGATGGAAATGAACTGTGTGTAAGTGAAAATCTCAAGATTGAGCTGCTAATTTGTTTTGTATTGTTTTCTGACACTAACACTTTGCAGTCAGGCGGTGTCATGCTGAGAATAATGTGAGATCACTGAACCACAGTTGACCTGGGAGAATTTACATAACTGTGGCATAATTTGTGACATAGCAGCCATTTTTGAAAATTTTGTCTGAAATTTTTTTTACTTTTTTATTTTAAGATTGTGAGAATTTATTAACACAGAAATTTGCAGGCCCTTTGTTAATCATAATGATACCTGAATTCACTCAGACAACCTTGATAAAAGTTACACACCCTTGAATGTTTGGCCTGACAACAAGTTGGCACAAACAGGTTTAAATAGCTATTAAAGGTAAGTTTCCACACATTTGACTTTGATTGTAATTAGTGTCTGTGTATAAATAGTCAATGAGTTTCCCAGCTCTTGCACATTTTATCCAGGGCTGCAATGACATTTCTGGATACTGGGCTATGGGGAAATCAAAGCATCATCAAAGCACATGAGAAAAAAGGTAGTTCAGCTTCACATATCAGGAAAATATTATAAAAAGAAATCCAAAGGTTTGAGACACCAATCAGTAGTTTTCAGTCTCTGTGGTTCTGTTGATACTAAGCCACAGTCAGGTAGACCAACAAAGATTTCAGACACAACTGCC
Organism: Ctenopoma kingsleyae; assembly: GCA_032353495.1. NCBI lineage: Eukaryota > Metazoa > Chordata > Actinopteri > Anabantiformes > Anabantidae > Ctenopoma > Ctenopoma kingsleyae. The sequence goes on along the minus strand of JAUBNQ010000007.1, from coordinate 11,563,025 downwards.
AGGGAAATTGGCCAAGATGCAAAGAAAAACCCACAAGCAACTTCAGCTGGAATACAGGCTTATCTGCAAAAAAAAGTTGTGGCTGTCTGAAGTATTTGAACAAAAATGGGCTGCACAGTTGAGTTGCCAGAAAAAAAAACTACCCGCTTACAAAACATCAAAGAGCACCTAGACAAGCTTCAAAACTTCTGGAACAAAAAAAAGTCAGTTGGAGTGATGAGACAAAAATTTAAATTTATGTTCATGACCATAAACTCCGTGTTTGGAGTAAAGCCAACAAGGCCTATGAAGAAAAGTGTACCATCCCTACTGTGAGGCGTGAAGGTGGTTCTCTGTGTGAGCTACAGTGACACAGGGAATTTAATCAAATTGAATGCAGCATGTTTTCAGAAAATACTGGAGAAAGTATTTGCATTCACCAGCACAGAAGCTGCTAGTCAGACCCTTCAGTGACTGCAGCTGAACAAAATGAAGGTTTTAGAGTGGCCATAAGCGTCTTGTGAACTCAATATTAATCAGCCACTTTGGGGAGATCTCAGACATGCAGTTCATGCAAGACAGGGCAAGAATTTACAGGATCTGGAGTCTTTTGCCAAGAAGAATGGGTAGAGAAAGATAAAAGACTGCAAGAAACACACAGTATTAACATCTGATGATATGCACACTTTTGAATGGGAACCATTTCATTAATGTCTTATTATGAATTCCATTAGATTAGATATGTTTTCTTCTTAAAAAATGGCGCACATCTTATTAATTCTGCCATGGTATGTAAATTTATGAAGACAACTGTACTAACAGTGACAGTGGTGAAAGTCAACCCACTCTTAAAGGTGCAAAAATTAAGCTTGAGAGAGATGTCATTATCATGTCCTTTACAAATGTGGCTAATTAATTTGAAGTGTATTCATCTATAATATGTGCTGTTTTGTGAGTGTGTGCATACTCCCTAGACTTTAACATTCTTCTGAATACACCAACATTTCCAGAGAACTAGCTGAGGCCTACCACTATACACTCCAGGTACTAGATATTTCATTTTTTGACCCAGCACTTATCTGTGAACCTCTGAAGAGAAAGGTAAACTTTTTTCTCTGATATCATAAAAGGCAATGCCTTTTACTGTTACTGTACTTGGGGATAATTATCATTCTTGTTTATAATGTTTTCCCTTGTAATTATGTCATAATTCAACGGCTTTCCCAGTGAGCTAAAAACGGTCAGGTACGTCATCATATAACAAACTCTTCTCTGAGGTATGGACCTATTAATTGTCAGGATATAATTACATTCACAACACCCTGAGGGCCCGTCTCGTTTAGTCATCTTAGAGTTACTGCTCCAAACAATAATTAGAGAATGTAATCACACAGGTATGGACCTCCAGGATTTATTTTTCAGCCTGACTGAAAACTGACTAAAACGACATCTGTGGTTGGGCACCAGGCAGGGAGTGTTTACAACCTGGCATGTGTTCAACAGCCACATGCAGTGGCAACAGACAACATACCATGTTGTCTGTTGCAGAGTTCACAATTTACATACACAAACATGCACACATGGATGAGTGGTTTTGCTCATTTGTATGGCGTATGTATGTTCTTGTTAGCTTAGCGATTCCTTGAATGGCATGCATGTGCGTTTCCCTGTGAATGCCCCTGTGTGGTTATGCCACCCTCATGTGGACCTTTTTGCCAGTGTTAACAAGTGACCTCATCCCAATCTCAAATGCCATCCAATAAAATACTCATTTCTCACCTCTTCATGCACTCTCTCTTTTGACATTAAAACAGCTATTACCGCTTTCCCTGACGTCCAAACTAAAGAGCTCAAGACAGGTCCATAACATAAAGAGAACATAAAGTAAGAAGAAGTGACTGAAAGTGATTTCCCAATGAGAAGTGATTAATTACTTGAGTTTCAAATGCATATTTGAGACAATGTGCTTATTTTTATGTTTCTCTTTGGTACGCCTTTGATGATGCTGCCCAAGCCCAATAAAAACTCAGAGATTTTATGTACTTATGTATCAACACTGGAATACCAACCAGGGAAAACGGGCAGCTGGTCTGTACAAAACTCTGAAGGGCCTTGTGGACTTTAGGTTCTCTGTATGGAAGTTAGTGGTAAATTAATCAGCTGCAACAACTGTAGTATTACCTAACCTTAAAATAGTATTGTTTAAAGGAAATTACCTAGATGATGTACAACACTAGCTACACAAACAGCCTTTGCTACTCTGATTTTTGGCTTTTCTTTTTCATGATGCCCAACTTTACAGAATTTATGTTCCTTTATATTCCCATTTCAAAACTTTATATTAACTTTATATTACCTTTACAAACATTTCTTATATTCCTATTTCTTGTTAATCATTTCTATTCAACACAAAAGCAGTGTGCCAAGACAGGCAAAGACTGCACGCTAGGAAATCTGGATTTAAACATAGTTACCAAAAAAAACTTCTTTGCAAATGACTGAAAAAGGAAATACACTCACTGCGTTTGTTAGGTCTCAGGAATACACACAATGCATTTTGGTGAGAACCACTATTAAAAGTGCTTTTTTACAAGTTGCTTTTTAGTAAATAAGATTCTGTTTAAACAGAGAGAAATGGGCCCACAGCTCCATATTTACTCTAGGGTTTACTGTGACCCTGTCTGTAATTTACAATTCTGTAAGATTACTGTAGGTATTCCCTGACTGGCATTAAGAACCTGGCATCCAGGTTTTGTTCAGCAGAAAAACTAAAATCTGTATTCTGTAGATGCCCCATAAGAATGAATGGTGTTCATCAGCTAAACTTAACTAGCCTTTAATCTTCTTTGACTGATGATGTTTCTATTGATGCCTTGATAATGATATATCTGCTTTTGGTTAAATTTGACAGTCAGCTGGGATAGATAACTTTTAAAGGAAACAGTACTCAAAAACATGACCCCAGATGAGTTCAGAGTATAAAAAAAGTAAGAAACAGAGGACAAGTTATTGCATCACTGGGATTTTGTAGTGAGGAGATGACAGAGGGTAACAAACATCCAACTTACTGAACTTTCATGACCATTTGTCTCTGCTCTGATCTTCAGCCAATGACTTGGGCTTTGATCTGCTTAATAAATCTAACAGTGATTAATGAAACGTCCAGCTATATGCAGGGAGATTAAGTTAATTATCTTCACTATTACCCAGGGTGGAATATTAATCAAGAACAAGAACCTGAAAATGTTGCTCATCTTAATAAGTTCAGCACATGGTTGAGTCACAGAAAAAGTGGGTGAGCAATGTTTTCTCCCGGGGGTTGAATCATGCACGGACAGCAAAAACACAACTCTAGTGAGTGGGGAGCTATAGATGGGGTTAGGGGAACAATGACACATCATGTATCATCTTACATGTCCCAGTGCTGCACTGACTAAAGCAGAATGATTGAGTAACAACTTACCATAAAACCACTCCTAACCAATTTATAAACATGTGTGTTTGTGTCTGTGTGTGTGTGTGTGTGTGCAGGTTTCACATTTGTCCCTCAGCACACATTGACTCAACATACTATATTACTATATCCCCTCTGGATCTCTTTAAATAAGATAGATATAATGGCAAGGGCATCATGTTCACTGCATTTATCATTGTTATATTCAGATGAAATCATCCTCACGTTTTCCCAGCAGCATGGGAAAAGCAGCGGAGCATTTCACACAACTGCTGTATTTTCCATTATACCGTCAAGCCAGATCTTATTCATTCTGGGACAGAACAACATTTCTTTTGATCAGTTTTTACACATTTTAATTATTCATTGTATTTTATTCAACAATATAACTTTTGCTCTTCAGAGTACAATCAATATAAGATAAACATGACAAAATATATTTTAAATAGAAGAGAAAAACATTAAGGCATTTCAATGAAGGAAGTTAACAGTCTTGACAGCATGTATGATTAGATTAGTGTTACATTTTTGTGTTTATAACTGTAAGGCACTATGGCTTGATCACTGCTGAAACCACATAAAAGGTTTTTAGACCAAGATGGATAAATTTCTACACTTGCAGAGTTGTGACAACACGCCGGTTTTTAATGTGGTTTTCAGTGCAGTGTGTCTACAGTGTACAGTGTTTCAGCAATAAGCCAGAGCAGGCACGTGGAGTCATCAAAGGCAAAGAAAGTCGTGAAACATTTCTTATTCTGCCAAAAGTGTGGTGGGATTGTATTAACACTTTAATAATCCCCTGTGTCACACATGAACCAGCTACAGGGCAAAGCACTGTAATTATCTTTATCACGCAAGCCAGCTTGGTGCCAGTGTGACTTCTTGACTGGAACCGGCATTAGAAAACGCAGCTGTTCCTCTGGAGAATCACCGTGGCACCAGCGTGCAGTCAATTGGTCAATGTGTGTTATGAAAGCCACCATTTCCTGTGCATGTTCAAAAATCTCTGTTATTGCCTCTGTGATTAAGGGCTGTTAGGATGGCATCACAGAAACATAAACAGCTCAACCACATCCACTGAACTTGGGGCAGAGAACAAGCTCTTTCTCACTCTTTCCTTTTCTCTCCCTCTGCGTTTCACACTTTCACTTGCTTGCACGCTTAAACAAAGCCAGACACACTCTCTCCCACATCCACACAAACATCCACACACATAAACACACAGATGTGTTACCTATGTACATGACTCAACTCCTGTGAGTTAAATCTACAAGCATGAAACCTGCTGTCATACAAAGTTTAGTACTCTCTCAACTCTCAACAGGCATATTCCCTTTACACTTCTGAACTGTTGTGGACTGGAAATTATTACTCATGAGTAACACTATACAGAAACTTGCACGAATAGCGTGGCACAGCAGTACTAACACCCACAATATTTATCAATGAAAGCTCTAACTTACACAATCTGTAAATTATTTTTGGATCTGCCATGTACATTTATATAGCATATATGATTTTTCTCACTTTCTTACAACAGAGTGTAATGCACAAATGTGATGCACAAATAGGTTATTGTCACTAAACAAAGTGATAAATGGCAGTACAGATGCATCATAAAATCATAGCAATAAGAAGATGTGTCCACTAGGCCTCTTTTCCTGAGTGCCACTCCTCTGTTCCCAATCGTTTTTAGTACGGAAGTAGCAAATAAACATTGCAAGTGAAAATGCTGCATGTATCGGTTTTCACGTGTCCCCTTCAGACACTTAACGTCTAAGATGTTTAAGATGGAAAATTGCTTATGTATTCTTTAAGTGCTGTTGCTGAAACACAGTACTTGATTCTTCAGGACTCTAAAACCCTTCGACACAATGCTTTCCAGCACTGTGATAGAAAAAAGATGTCTAGTGGTCACATTACAGCATGGGCTGTTTGATCTTGAGCAAATCTATTGGAACAGCTGCTATATGGGTCTGGGGCAGCCTATGTTACATGATGTATGCATTTACTGTATGAAAATGTAAAGTATGTTATGCTGATACAGGCATCTGCTGTGCTACACTGCTATGTTTATTGAACCAGACAGGGCTGATGGGAATTGCAGTGCTCAGAAAGCATAGGGCCCAACTATGATGGTGAGTCGGAGCAGTGAACTGGAGCGGTAGTTCATGGCCAGATGGTGAGTGATCATCTCTAGGTCCACAACATACTCCCTGGGGCCAGAAAGAGGCTTGGTCAGCACCAACATGGCACTCACATTGCTGGAACGCTGAGAAAACATAAATAATATGGAAGACTGTTAGTACAGATTTATTCTCTCTTAGTCTCTTGATACAAAATTAACATTGGTAGGTTATAGTACATTAGATTAGAATTATTTGGGTCATTTGTAGTCATGCATGCAACACAGCTCTGCGGATGGCAATACCGTTCTGTTCGACCGCCAGTCCACCCGATTTGTCCACACTATTAGATGGATTACAATGATTTTTTACAGACATCTATTGCACCCAGACGGTCAAGCATGGATGTATTATGAGAACTGAATAGAAAACATGGTTTATGTCAAATATATGTCAAATAAGTTCCCAATTCTTTGAAATTTCAGCTTTAAAAATTACCTTGATAATACTGCGATTTTGGGCACACTAGTGACTTAGTGGTCACGCACTACTGTAGCTACCTCCTCCAGTCGCACTTCAGCTCAGTGCACACATTAATTGGATAAAATAAAAAATATCTTACGGCTCTTCCAAACTTTGCCAATGATATTGAATAAAATTGATCAAATTTTGATAATTAAAAAAGGTTTTTATTTTTATTTTTTATTAATTTTATAGCTCAGAAATATATACTTTTTATAGCTGTTTCTCTGTAATGATGCTGTATAGAAAAAGTTTTTGATGGGCCACTAGTCATCACCAGCGAGATATTGCAGTACCACAGTTTGGCCACTATGGACAAATTGCCCCACTGCCCAGCGCTGATTGTGGGAGCTTAGGATGAACCCTGCTGGCTCTGGTCATCCCTTTAGTTTTCATCTAGCACCACCTGCAGGTTGACTTTTTTGGCTTCTACTTAAAGGTACCAACAACTACTGAAAAATGTGGAGCAGATATTCATGTTCCCCTCAGAATTCATTGTAATCACTTTGTTTGTCACACAACATCTCAACCAGTGCCATCATTAGGTCAAAATTTAAATTTGGTTGGAGGTTGGCATTTAGCTCACAATAGTGCCTGTATCCAGCCAGCAGAGCTATCAGCACTTCTGTTGACCCTTTCTCATTTTATAAGAGTGCCAAATAATATCTCTTGAGGGGGGGACAGCATAACGTCAACCACTGTCTTTCAGGTGTCATATCTTGATAGCTATACAGGTTTGATTTGAGCACCATGACAGTACCAGTTTTGCATGTAATCTTAGCCCATTATCACCTGCTACACCCCCTCTCAGCTTTTCACACCCCACAAATAAATCATTCCCAGTGAGTCTTACCCTCAGGAAAAATTCTCCTCCCTCATTCCCAGCTTTAATCCTGAAGGTGTTGTGTGTGTTGGCATAGATATTGGTGGCCTGAATCTGGAAGATGTCCGCTGGCACGGTCCGGTCTGCCTGGATGCTCATGTATTTGTAGACAACTGATGGGGGGAGACCCTGGCACTCAGCCTGAGACCGGCAGATACAGCGACTACAAACACACAATTATGACAATGTCTGTGAAGCTGGCTGAGTTCATGGTAGTGAAACAAAAGAACTGGATGATGTTTACTCACTTTTCAGAGGTTTTGGTGTAAGGGGCCTCACAGGGGTTTCTGGGATAACAGCGGAAGCCTCCATAATAGTTCCAGCACATTTCATCATCTTGGCAGTTATGGGTCCCTGTCTCACACTCATTTATGTCTGGTGATTGGCAGAATGACAGAGAGAGGAAAAAAGTACTCAATAGTCAAAAATAGCTGGATGACAGAACTAGTATCCCCCTTTTCCAAAATACACACAAACTCTACACGCTTCATGAAACCGAACTGTGAAAACAGAGTCAGAAAAGTTCAGCATGTACAATTTGGGAATGGTGTTTTAGTGCTGTAGCTGCATTTCCAGCAGCTGTGAAGATGCAAGGAAATACAAGAGGGAAGCCCCCAATGCAACCTCATACAGGCTTAACTGCAGCACTTTCCCCCATTTAAATATTCCCATCAAATGCACCCAAAACCACAACGCTATTTCTGGCATAGCAACCTGGATTCACTACCCTCTGACACAACAGGCCGGATTCAATGCTCTCCCTATAAAGCCTGCACCTGACCAACGGGGAGAGGAAAAAATAACAGCTTACCCTTTGAGAGCATGCTGAAGCTTCAAATAAATTTGCTTCAAGAAACCAGCATCATGCATATAAAGTCATAGAGGTGGCTTAGCAGGGCAACACAATGTTGCTGTGTTGGTGTTGCCTAACCTCTTTATTTTTCCGTGACAGTACCAGCTGAGAGTGGGGTTTTGTTCCTGCTTGAGGTTTAACAGTACATGATAGCAGGAACAGGTTTTGGTTAGCTCAGGACCAGGAGAAAGTTAGGGAAAGAAGACTTGCAGGGGAGATTTGTTGTGGGTGAAAACAGAGAGGAGGGTAAGATAAATAAATAAAGTAAGAAGAGATAAAAAAAAATGGAAAGGAGAGGAAAAGGAGGACTGCAGTACCTTGACACAACCTGTTTCCCTGGAGCTGATATCCTTCTGGACACTCACAGGAGTAACTTCCTGGGTTGTTAATACACTGATACTGACACATGTAGCTGGAGAAGCTGCATTCGTCAATATCTGAACAGAAAATATGCACATAAACAAACATAGGAAATGAGCATGAGACAAGAGTATTTATCTGCTTTTATATATCTGTGTTTGACTATACAGCATGTTTATCTGGTGTCCACCTTGACAGGAGACCGCATCTTGTGCCAGCTCATACCCATGGTCACACTGGCAGAGGAAGGAGCCGATCAGGTTGTAGCAGTGGTGCTCACATGGACTCTGCACATCACATTCATTCACATCTGGAACAGAGGCAGGTGATATAATAAGAATAATTCTGGTTTATTACAATTTTTTGTTGTTTTGGCTATCAATCTGCTAATAATGACTCTGTTCTCATTGTGTTAACGACTAAGACCTGAGAACTTGGCAACATTAAAAAGAAGTCAGTCATGCCAAAAAACACAAGCTGTCAGATGATCACACACACAAATCTCTCAAACTTTTAACAGTATTTGGGATAGAAAACAAAGGCGAACAATCAATCTGACCTGTCTGCTGTAAACATCCATCATATTCAGACACCTCCACTTCGACCTTTGTCTATGTTATATATCTTTTGACCTCTCTGTGCCAGTACTGTCTCTGTTGTTTCGACTTTAAAGTTATCTTCTTCACATTTTTTTCATTCTGTCCTTTGAGCTGATCATCCTTTCCTTTTGTCAGTTGATTCAGCCCTCCTATGACCATTTTGAGCCATGGTTTCTCGCTCTCTCCCATGATGCCATGTTATTCAAGCTCATGTGTAACTCGTCATGAGTCCTATTTTGTTCACTTTTTGTAATTAATTATATTTGTATCTACAGTGACATTCTTGGGAATAATTTGCAGACACCTAGCATATAGGATATATAGCATATATAATATATATATATTTAGCCATAGTGTGCCCAGTTTTAAGCAAAATGATTAATAACATTTCATGTAGTGGTGTGGATTGTTGGGTTGGTTTCCAATCTGTCTGATTTTCTAACCATTTTTTTCTTGAGCCACTGTGATTGTGACAGCATTACCAGTGATCAGCTCAGGTGAGTATATGGTCAGAATGGACAGAAATAAAAACAAAAAATATGTAAGCTGTAATAAAGTTGTAATAAACCTTTAACTATTCTGTAAGAAAATGTGTAGTTATAAACACTACTTAACTGGTTCATTTATTTCCCATAGGGACATTGTAGTTTGGCTTCCCTACTACTGTTAAAGTCATTCTTGACATTAAAATATCTGCATCCTGATAAGGAGGTAAGCACATGCAACGTTAACACTAGACTTGTAAACTAACACTCTGCTGTGTATTTCACCACACCTTTTTGCCCCTACATTACTAAACAGTTTAGTAAGGTTTTATTCATGTATTTTTATTAATTTCAGTTGTACATTTTTATGTTTTAACATGTATAAATTTAAGTGTCTTTTGCCCTGCTGTGTGCTTTTGTTTTTCTTGTAAAGCTCTCAGGAATCACCGTTTTATAAAATAGAAATAAATGCAATTAAGATTTTAATTTTAAACTCTTGTCATCTGCATTGAGGATGTAAATAACAAGAGGTGCCAACATGTGCACACAGTCATAAATTCACATATGGATTTTCACTGACTTACCAACACAGCTGTGATTGTTGCTGGCCAACTTGTGACCTGCATTGCATTCACAGTAGTATGAGCCCTGCGTGTTCACACATCTGTGCATGCAGTAGTGGGTCAGGGCGCACTCATCTCTGTCTGCAGGAAAACGCACACACATAGAGGACAGTCATGAAGATCTAGGCAGTTCTTTAATTCAGCAGATGTAGATAGATATAGCTATAAAGATGGCTTTAATCACATGATAAACCAAGGGTATATTTTACGTCTGTGAATGACTCACCCACACAATGGTCTCCACTTCTCTGATAGCCTGAAGGACACTGGCAGGTGTAAGAGCCTCTGGTGTTGTAGCATATCTGTTCAGACCCACATGTGTGTCTACCTGTCGCACATTCATCAATATCTGCAAGAAACACAAAAACACACTGAAAGGAAGCTAAACAAAGTTAATGCCCACTATATGCAGGAACACATATAGACAACCCAAAGCAACATGTCTAGACTAAATTTTATGATGTGTGATCTATGTGACAGTAAAATCTGTGATCACTGACACCATCACATCACATATACATGCTCACACAGCAAGCGGGCCATTAAAGATAGAGAGCTTTTATTCAGCAGGTCTGGCTGTAGGGGAAAACACAGATGATATCTTCTACTAACAGTACTGATTTTTGAGGGGTGAGGCATATATGTATGTGTGTGTATGTAAGACAGACAGAAAAAGCTTAACTGATAAGTCATGTGCTTTCTACCATGACGCCTTGCTCTCTCAACAGACATTAATCAACCCGAAAGCATACAGATCCAAACACATTCACTTTCAATTCCTCACCCCATCATTTAATGTACTGTATATAATGATAAACAGTAGTTTAATGTTAGTGTAAGAGGCTTGAAAACAGGGAGCTTCTGCCAAATCAGCGAAAAACATTTGTGGTCCAGCTCTGTACTGTCAACAAACATGATGGTTTATCACTGACTGACTTTGTGATAAACATGCTTTTAAAAGTGCATACGCAAAAGTTACCAAGTCAAATTTTAAAGTTATGACCCCTGACAAAAGATTAATAATCAGTGCATTAATGTTTTAGCAATTGATTAAACTGCCATAAATTTCTTTGTCCTCAAGTTATTACTTATGTTTTCAACAGACATTTGAATTTTCCAGCTTGGACTCAAACACATGACACAGCAGTGGAAAGACTCTTCCATTATATTGATCCTGCAAAACACATTCTCAATTTTGGTTTGTTTGGAGTCTCTTAAAAAGGCTTTTTCTCACCATAACCTCCTCATCTTCTCTTTTTTTCCCCAGATGTCTATCTTTATCTCTCTCTTCTACACACCCAGAGACACACATACACACTCACACTACAAATACACCCATACCAAATACTCTCATCCCTGTGGGCCCACCAGCAGTCCTCTTGGGTGGTCTGACACAACTCATCAAATTGTTTGCAGACAGCCAGTGGGCATCAGTTTAAGGGCATGACAGACAGTTATCCTCCACATATACCACACACACACATACACAACAAAGAAGGGAGTACTATTACTGCACCGAGGTTTGACACATGGGCAGCCTACCAATAGCCAGAAGATCCAGATGGAGGAACTGAAAAAAAAAACTTAAGTTGCACTCAGTCCGTCATTGTGGACTGTGCTGCCTTGACAGACATAATTCTATTATCCCTTGTGCAGAGTCTAGATACAATGCACTATGAATGTAACATGCAAAACTGATTTATCAAAAAAGCCCACCTTGCTGCTACACAGATACAGTATCTTCAGCTGGTATTCTCTCTAAATGTTTCATATGATGCGGTCTCAACTGAAAAGGCTCATATCTTTCCATGAGTGCCTCAAATGCTCAAGAGCCTCCAGCATCCACTGGGACTGGTGCTGGTGAGAAATTGGCTCGATTTTCTGTGGAAGAGACCACGAAACAAAAGGCAGACAGAAGCTAAGTTGTCTTCACTGCTTAAAGGAGCGAAAGCAGAGAGAGGCTACAATGTGCTCAACTCTTTGTGGGGCACAGTGATAAGATGAACTCAGTACATTAGGGACAAAAGCAGGGCTTATCTGAAAGTGCACCTGAGAGACAACAGGTGCAAATTGCATAGATGGAGGAATGCACAGACAATGTGTGTTGCTTACTGACCCGCTTCTCAAAAAACAAAGATAAAAGCAGTGTTGTTCTGGAAAATCTACACTCTGATGTGGCTTGAAAGGTATGTAGGAAAGTTCATCCACAACCAGAACCGAGAGTACATGAGAAACTGAATACTAGAATTCCAGCAGTATCACAAGATGGAATACTGACCCACTTGTACCAGTCTGAAGGCTTTGTGACAATGCTGTTTAAAAAGACCTGGATCATTAGAGGGTCTTTGTCACTGATGGTGGTAGTGCTGCAGCATTTAGGCTCAATCTCTACAGCCTCTAGTCTGCAAGGCAAGTTATTAGTTCACAAAGATTAACAGGGTGAGAGAAAAAACTGGAGGTGAAAATCATGTACTGACAAAATATTTGAATGAATGGGAACAAACAGGCAGCAATAGCCAGAAGCTGGGATAAAGTTGCTGTGAATCACAACTATACCTACTTACCGGAGGTATTTGGTGATTCATTCAGACTGGAAATGCCTTGCCTTCTGGCAGAAGAGACAACACAAGTCTGAGACTCCTGATTGCTCCAGATAAAAGTCCTGTTTGTTGATACTGTCGCAGTGCTACATAGCAGCTAAGATGCCAGTGAAATGTTATTTCAATGTTATGTAATTTGGCAACTTTGGCCATTTCCTCAGACATCAACGCAATGCTAAACTAACAGGACTTTAGACTCTACAGCCACGCTAGAGGTGCTGTGACACAGTAAAATACTAGTATTTTATGTCTATGACAATACTAACATGCTAATGGTTAGCAAATGCAATGATGACAATTTTCACCACCTAAGTTTAACATGTTAGTTTGCTAATATTTGCCAACTGGCATGGGGATGTCATTAATTTTCATTGTGTTGAAAATGTGGTAAAAGTTGTTTTGCTCCTGAACAAGATTACAACTCAGACAGGCAGCGTAGTCTGACTAATTGCAATTAGCACTTCACAGAAACCAGGACAAATGCGAAGCCAGAACTTGTCTATATATTCTACAATGTCCAAACCTGTGCTACTACTCAGCTCCCAAAGGCAGCATTTGCTCAAATTAAATCAGGTGCTCTTGAAATGAGTCTGCTGTGAATTACCTGGCAAAATTTATAGCACTGTTGGGTAGAGTGGTATTGTCTACCTGAGAGACTACATAAACCACTAAACAAGGTGTCACTCGCACAGGGCAGGCATCTGTGGCTGGATCATGTTTCTTCACTTTCCTACAATATATAAGGTGTAAAAACCATGAACAGATGCAGAATGAAGTAATTACACATTGTAAACTAAATTGTTTAAATGTAAACAGTGCAGTGATGCTTCCTAAGAAGTCCTGTGTGCAGAAAAGTCTGAGTCATCCTCACTCTCTGCAAGGAAGCTTGGAGAGCTCTAAATAAAAGCATATGTGCTGAGTGGAATCCAAAGGTTCATTCACAGGAATATCTTGTGGTAACTGCTACTTTGTCACTAAACCTTTAAGAAGCTGCCAATACAAAGTTCCACATAAGTTTCTGTGTGCGTGTGCGAGTGCGTGCTTGCGTGTGGGTGGGATGGGAGGGCATCCCATGCTGGCTGACTCTGAGGTCCCATAACGTCTCCATAGCTTACCACATGCAGGCCAGTGAATACAGTTTACACAGGAAAAAAAGACCCTGTGTTTTTCAGCAAGTCCAGCAAGCAACAAGTCATCAAATGTGAGGATGTGTTGCGTGTGGAGAGAAGTGACTCTGAGGTCAAAGGTTTCAAAATGTATTTAATGCAGCTTGTTTTGAGAGTGAGCCTGCTGCAACATCGCAAGGAGAGATAAGGCTGTCCAGCAGAACAGTGGAAGATGTGGAAGGAAAGAATGAGGAGAAAGGGTGGAGGCTATCTTTTAAACAAAAAAGGCCTTTTTAAGATTTGAAGTTAGATTTATGGTGGTGTGTGTGTATGTGATGTCAGAGTTAAAAACTCCTTGCTTTTCAGGGAGATTAATTCTAAATGCCTTGCGGGAGTTGGGGGAGTAATGGGATGGCGGGAGCTCAAAGAATGTGAGTGTATGTGCACGGATGAATGGGTGTGTGTGCATCAGCGACCATGTTTAAGGAGCTTGAGTCAAACATTAAATAGCCTTTTTGCAGAATTTTCAGTTTCTTACAGAATGGTTTGAGACACTATGCTGTTGTTTGCTGTGTGTCACCATACAGTATGTGTTAGAACATGCATATGTGTGAGAAAAAAGCATGCATCCAAAATGGAGGCTAAAAATTATTTAGCCTGAACTCAGAACAATGTGTTATTTGCTCCAGATTTATACTGACATGATAGGGCTTGTTATAATTATCATTTGAGAACATTTAGTCTGGTTTTCACTGAACCCCTGCAATGGAAAGCAGGAGCTGTTCCAAAAAAACAGTTGGAGCCACCCTGCTGTTGGACAGCTTCTATGTTTCCTTCTGATTATTGGATAATTCAATCTCTGGGAAAGCAGGGGGCAAGATGTGCAACACTAATAGCCCATAAAATTTCTCAATGTCAAATTTATCAGCATGTCATACAGCAGCCCCTGAGCGTTTGGTTTTGCTTAACCTCAAACACCTTAATATCACCCCTCCTGGCAAGCACAGCATAGCATGTTGTTTGTGTATAATTCTCTCTGCAATGCAGAGTGAAATGCAGCCATCACTGGCTTGAACACAACCCCAGGACAAATGGGAGTGGTAGTGATTCCCTTTCAATGCAAGTCCAAACAAAAAGAAAAAAAAAATCAAAAAAAAAAAAATCAAGACACTCGCACCTTATATTCCGTGCATTTTCATCCGTATTAGGGCATAAAATATTTCCATGCTCCAGTTATTCACACCACTCCCAAGATTCCCCTCTCATTGTTCAGGAGGAACAAGCCTTTTAGTCATGCTGACACTTACTAACTGATTTGTGAGTTTGTTCCACACTCTTATAAAGGTGTTCGTTCCTGACGTTCCTGAAAATCCGTCCAATGTGCCAGCTACATTCCCGGCTGATAATAATCCTTCCTGTCACTCTGAAAATGTCTACAAGAAGCATAGTCAACGTGCAAAAAATCACTCTGCCCACCTGATGTGTCAGTAGTCAGGTTGTAGTTGTTTATGGCCTTCAAAGAATATTGTGACATGAGAGCTGTAAACACAGATCCTGAAAATATAGTTGAAATATTACTGAGAAAGGAAGAAGCAAGAGAAGGAGAAACAGTGTGAGAAACAAAAACTAGCACGCGATTGCATGAGAGTGTCACCCAGCTGAGCACAATGGTGATTTATAGCAGCCCTGTGTCCCTTTCCATCATGAGGTAAATGGAAAGATCAACACATGTAAGCACATCAGAGAAGGAAGCAGCTGGACGCTGCACAGGCACCGACCTCAGGGAGAATAATAACAACAACATTACGCACTTACACTGAGAAGGCACGACAAAGCTGCTTCCCCCATGCTCCCCACTGCTATTATTGATGTGATGGCAGGGAGGAGCCAGCAGCAAACAAGCAACAACAGCATACTGTACAGCAACACTGCACAGGCCAAAACAGGGGCTACCTGCATTATAGTGAGATATATTCACAGAGTGTGAAAGACATGGCAGCCCTGTCTGGCAGTGTTAAGAAGCTGATTAAATACTCTCACCACGGTATGCTCATTAAAATGCAGGAGGACTGGAAGACATTCTCTGAAATTTTAGGATTCCACACGTAATATGTTCATTCCTTTTTCCAATTACTTATTTACTCTTGATTTATTGGTTTCCTAAACTCAAGACCCTGAAAACTCAAGTACTGATGTTAACAATACATCCAGTAACCCAAACAGCATTAAAGAATTTCAAACTTCTGTGTGAGCCCCCAAGGAGTTGCAACAGTTTTTGGGGCATAGGTTATAAACACAAACACGAGTTTTGAAAGTCAGAAATCTTTGCAGCGTTGATTCTTTAGTACTGACTTAAAAAAATATCTATCTGCTTATATTCCTTTCGCTTTATTGCTTAACATGAATCATTCCCCAAAACTGTGATCAAGTACAGTGTTTAATTTAAGTCAAAATGGCCCTAGTCTATTAAAAAAATGTGACAAAAATACTGATCGGGATATTTTACTTAAGAAATTAAACTTCAGTCAGTGCTCTCTGGTGGACAAAGTATGTAACGGCAACACTGTTTCTAAAATGAAAATTCTGAATATTTGTTGTTACTTATCAACGGACACAATACATATGTGGTAAGCTAATTACAGAAGACAATGATGTGTCAAGCTTGACTATATAAAATAAGAGGTT
>JAUBNQ010000007.1:11522655-11543385 GCA_032353495.1 Ctenopoma kingsleyae | reverse complement strand
GGGAGAGACAAAGAATAAATCTTTAAACCACTCCCCATTTGCGAAGATCAAAGAGTCTAGCTCAAACACATGCAGGATCACACCCACACAGTCTTGAGAAGCTACCAAAATTACAAGCTAGTCACAGCCCAGGGAATCTCTTCTGTAGGTGTAAAGTGTGAAGGCTATATGGGAGCATTGAGCTTGCAACAGTATTATAAAATCCTCTTGATTTGCCCCTGAAGCAGAGGATTAGACACATTGTCCATGCCAGCAACACTGAATCTGGCCAAGTGCAAAAAAGCATACTACTGATATTCAGTAGATTAAAAACACTTAACATTATTCAATATTCAATTCGGTATACTGCTGCACACACAGGCTAATACAATGGTATTCCAATGTGTAACCATATTTTAGGATGTAATCTATTTCATGAAAGCCAAAAGTCAAACCTTTAATATGAAGAGAGTGAGGCAACTATTCCTTTCGCATTTCTACATCAAATTTTGTGATCACACTTCTACTACTACTGACAGAGTCCGATTCCTCTCACGAGGAGCTTGTCAACACCACTTTATGAGATAAGGGGAGCCATCTCCATGTGTTGGTGTAAAGCAGTAAAATAAAAATGAAATGCTAGTTTCCAAGATACTTTAATGATACTATCATATATCTTATGAAGAGAAGGGGGAGTACTTGGGCAGCTGATCTTACCTCTGCAGAGGTTCTGCTCATCTGCAGTGAATCCAGGTGCACAGCGGATGGTCCGGCTTGGCTGAGGGAGCCTCGGACCACTTGGAAACACCCGTGGAAGCTGAGGCTGGCTTGGCTGGACTGGAGGGACTGCAGGGACAGGGTCCACCTGGGACACCTGCTCTCCCTCTTTACTGATATAGATCACAGCACTCTTGGGGAGGCAGAGGTATCCACCAAAGTGGTTAATACACTGCATCCCTCCTTTGCAGGCATCATTTAGCAAAGCACACTCATCGATGTCTAACACAGCGAAAACAGAGTGAAAGACAAAGATTAGATATCTAATTCATTTGATCAAATTATTTAATTGAATAAAAGGAGAATTTATTTTTAATGGAGGCGACAAAAGATGTCAAATAAAAACAAGAAAGAGAAAAGCTGTGCAAATGTGTGATAACCAATCCTTAACATTTAAGGCAGTTTGTAATTTCTCACCTCTGCACTGCTCTCTAACTCTGTCATATTCATACCCTTCTGTGCACTGTGAAGAACAGATAATGATAAACATTAAATGATACACATTGTGTCCTTTAGTGTAGCAACATACTATATACAATAAATACAATCATAAACCCTGAGTTCTTCATCAGCAAAACAAAGCATTTCAAACTGTAGGTTATGTTAAGCCTACACAGACAGAAACATTAACGGGTAAAAATCGTTGTCTTACTGTGTATGAGATAGGCTCTTCAGCCTCCTGAGAGAGGACATGCGTGAAAACCGCACAAAGAAACACGCAGAGCCCCAGCATGTCGACCAAACGTCCTGAGCAACACTGTAACGAGATGGGCAACGCTATGGATCGAGTGTGCAGGATCATTTTTGCTTGACAAGACCACAAGTTTTAATACACGTTATTACATCATTGATGGAATTGCTTAACGAGTCCCAACATCTCCCGCTGCTGGCGTGATGTTTATGTTGGCGTCGCTCCAGCTAAATCTGCGACTTCAACTAAGTGAAGTGTTTTTTTTTTTTTCTGATGTTTTTCTCCAAACGGATTAGTGCGTAATACGCGTAAAATCGTGCGTAAACATGCCCTCGTGTGTCAGGAAAATGAACAAGTTAATCAGCCATGCAGAGCTCGTGTTGTTTCTACATTTGCCCAACACATGTTCAGTTTAACAGGGTGCTCAATGAAATATGTAATATGTTCTTGATTCTGCTTTGTCCATCATAACACTGCAGATACTGGCACTTGTTACTGGATGATTCTCTAAAACAAGCGATCATCATAAACAAGTGTTACTGTAGATCTTTTTTTACTTGTTCCACATTTACATTCTTAGCTTTTCGGTGTATTGTTTTCGTTGTCATCTGATCAGAGCGCTGTGTGCAGTAGCTTTGTCATCCTATGGCGACGTACCTGCACTTACCTGCGGATCTACGAACTCTCTTGGCGTGCTCACGTCCCCGGCGTATGCTTTCTTGCAAATCCGTGTGTATGAGCGAAGCAGACTGGCTTTTATCCCGCGTACGGCTCTGTAGATGCTGGATGGTTGTCTGGAGTGCAAGCAGCACTTGTGATGAACATGCGGTTCGTACAGTATGACTGATGATGCAGCGGGGGCGGTGTACCGGGCAGGTTGAGCTCCGGGTTTTTCTCTCACCGGAGTGCAGTAAATGATTATCAGACTCAAGTGGCTCCCCCTAAAGACTGATGACTTCTGATTAAAAATGTATTCATCAAATAAAAATATATACATTAATTTGATTATGAAAAATCATATATTACTCTGAACTGATTGAACAGCTTTACGTTATTCGTGGGAAAAATATTTTGCTGTGTCTAAAAACGAAAGAGAGTTGAAGTAAGAAAGAGTTATGTCATTATGCCTCTGCTATGGTCTCACTCGCACTAAAGTTGAACCTAGAATTTATTGATATTATATCAAACAAAACACATTATTCAGTTAAGCCTTCAAAGATATGAGCCTATATTTTGAGGAGGGTTTTTTTGGTGGGGGATGACATTTTTCTTATTTTCTGTATGATTTAAATAGTTTTTTAGGATTAAGTTAGGATGAACACCCAGTTTGTGCAAATTAGAATATAATCAATGGAGTTTTAACATGCAGATCCTCGTGTTAAGAGAGACCTCATTGTCTGTATATATTTACAGTCTGTGTGCAGCAGGTGGTAAAATGAAATCATGTGTTGAGGACCTTTGTCAGCAACCACTACATTAGCCTCTAATACATTTCATGGTGTTTACAAGATGCCTGTGCTTCAGGAACATCTGTTGGAATTGGCATGGCTTCCTAGATTTCCCATGGGTGAAGAGACAACAAGTGATTGTGTGTTTGTGTGTATTCATGTGCATGTGCCAATAGCATGCTGTTATGAGTGGATAGAGCTGGACTTGGCACCACCTCCTTTAATGCTGACCTTCTGACCTTTCCTCACAGGGTGTGGATGACAAGACTGCAGATAGATTCTGCATGGTGCGATATCCTGTAGGTGCAGAATCAAACTTTTCTTGGCAAAAAGTTGATTTGTCTCTTCCAACACATAAATCCAGTGTTTAATCTTTAATGCAGGATTTTAACTTGTAACCAGTATGAGTTTACCAGGTTAAAGAAATCAAAACGGAGAAGCTAAGAGCTGAATTCTTGACCTGCACTGCATCACATCTGACCACATGATGACTCAGTGAACAAATATAGAACGGCACGGTCTTTAAAAAACTATAGATGGTGGAAAAATAACTACAAAAATGACAAACATAGATTACACACAAAACAACAAGCAAAAGGTTTGACCCTTCACAAAGTTTATTATACTTGGCAAGCTATTCAACAGATGCACAAAAAGGCAGAGAAACTATCCTCTACTATAGGTCCTATTCCTCACTGGAACCAAATGAGACAGTTTTGCTTGAAAATCCAACCAAGACTGAGGTGGGTGCGTCCCCCCGGTACACCTCTAGGTGTGAGAAAGTCTATAGTCAAAGCAGAAAAAAATTCTCACACTGATGTTACAAAAGCACTGGCTTAACTGATACAGTACATTCCAACATCTTTGCAAACATGCATTAAAATGCATTAAAAGAATATCTGCAGTAAAGTTAGCCTGTAAGAAAAACATGATGACATATGGCCTTAAATGACCTAGGCGTCCCATTTAGACCTAAGTAAACAAGAAGAGAGGATAATACATCAGATAGCACAAACAATACATTTACATGTCACAGTGATAAATGGGACATTAGCTTAACATAAGTACTGTATCATTTTGAGTTTCACAACAGCTCTATGATCATTATTTCCTAATCCCCCCCAGCCCACAATGGTGACTAATGCACATGTGTGTGCATGCACACAGACACACTCAATGAGAATTGTTTATTGTTACTATTTAACAGTTCTAGTAAAACTTTGTAAGAAACACAAATATGGTACACTTAGGCCTAACAGACAAGTGAAGTACATTTATCAAAGCAAAAAAAGGAGACGCAACTGTGTGATGTTTCTTATGATGCTGAAGGCAATGCATCAGGTACTGTTGACAATTAAGCATCAGCCAATCAGTTCCTGATGCAGTATCTTCCACATCAGAAAGCTCTTCCTTCACCATCAGTGCAAGAGCAACAAAGGCTGGATCGTTTTAGGTCCTTCTGCAATATTTCCTAATAGCAAGAGGAGTGATATAAACATAACCAAACTATAAAAGAAACCATTATTATTCTTTTCATCTTATCATAGTACAATAGCTGATACTGTACAATACACATCACTGTAAGTCAAGATGGCAGCAGAAGCATCTGGAAAGTGAATTCATGCAAATTCAAAATGGGCATGCATTATGAAGGAGCTGCAAGAGATGAGTCTGCACTTCAAAAGACTGTCGAAAAGAAATTTTTTGAAAGTGTGGAAGAGGAGGAAGAGCAGACAGAGAGGGTATCTGTGAAATGTGCTTGTGTAATTGCAGTGACATCTTCATTGAGAGCCCTCCATCTCTTTCCTGTGTGCTCCAAAGGGCGTCGCTGACGCCAGTCGATGGGGAGAGCAACCGAGGCGCTGTGTTTAGCATAATCCCAGAGGCCATTGTGAGAGCAGCTAGTGAACGACTCACAGTTGCCAGCTGAGATTTCACCAAAACACAGCAGAACACAAGGAGAAGTGGATGAGACAGGAAAATCAGAGGTGGAGGAGGGTAAGAGTGGAGAAAACACTCAGGCAAGAGACTCTGGCAGAATTGGTGGTGTTAAAGAAGGAAATGTATGCACCAAATATTACATTGCATGAAATCTGAAAAGTAATAATTAGTATGTAGCTGTGGGGTTGGCAGGATGGCTACAGGGTGATCGGGGTGGTTGTGGTTATCTGTGCAGAGTGTGCAACATCAAAGAGACAAAGTATAAAGTCTGAAACATGTTTTCTTCCAGGTGGACTGCACCTGTTGGCCCTTATTCAGGACTGTAATTTAATAATCTTTCCCCTTTTTCCTTCTTTCAACCAATCACTAACTGCTTTGACTGTTCAGGCAACAGTCAGGCACAAGAAGATTAAAACTGTCACACAGAAGAAATGTGTTGATTGCACATTACTTCTATTGTGCAATGACCATTACCTTACCCTAGAGTTTAAAATACTCTTTGATTACTCTTTCAGACAGCTTTGAGCCTTTGGTAAACAATTCAGGCTCCTCCTAACGGGCCGTAGAAAACACTGAGATGAAAAATGACACACAGGTTCTATGAAAATGGAAATGAACTAAATACAAGCATATTGAACAAACTGCAGAATCTCTCCAGGTGATTGTGAGAATATAAAGCACTATCACAGTTGCCTGCAGAGATTACCCAGTCAGCCCAAAGACTTGTGCCTTCTCTCTCTTCCATTCACACATAAACACACAAGTTCTGTCCTGTGGTGGGTACGTGTTGTATCTATAAGAGTCAATTGGCAGCAGATGGTTAACACTGATCAGGATCAAGACCAAGCGTTAACCCTACCCCCCACCATTCTAAAAGGTCCTGTGTTACCATGGTGACCAAGGCCACGGCACGTGCCTCCTATTGTTGAGCTGCATCCTCCAGGTCAGCTCAGTTAGAGGTCAGATGTCACAGAGACCTCTCACTCAGGTCGTCACTCACCAGCCCTCAGCCTTTGACCCCAAGAAACACTGAAACAAATTGAGAGATGGGGGAGAAGGGAGAAAGAGATGACAAAATTAAACATATTTAGTCAACAATGCTGCATGTTTACATGACATGATGATGATATTGTGAGAAACATATATATCTGTTGTGAATCATGTGTCTTTTAGTGCAGATTAGCAGTGTCGTCCTGTGTGGGCAACGTACAGTGTGGTGGAGAATCACTCCGCATGTTAAAGTCTGTCTCCCTCTTGTGGTGACGTACACATGCTTTGAACAATTTCACATTTTATGTGGATTCAAAATGTGGCCCAAAAATAAAGAAAATCGGGTGTCCTCATGGCCTAGTGGGTAAAACTCATACCACATGACCACAGATTTATTCTGCTCTAATACATTTATGCCATGTCAGGCCCCTTTCTTTCTCAGTGTTTCCTGTCTACACCTACACAGTAAACTATATAATAAAAAGGCTAAATGGCAAAAAATTTATATTGAAATGTTTGTTTATGATATTGAATGGCCTTTTATCACTGAGGTTACTTAGGCAGTGGTTTATTCATGCATTTTGCTGAAAAAGCCAATTGACCCTTTAGTGTAATTAGCAAAACATTTTCATGTATTGCATGTTTATGTCCAAATCAAACATATGTCCACAGATTTGTGGAAGTCTGCGAGAGATACCATCTTTGCCATTCGGCCTGGATGCATGTTGGAATATTCAGGTCATCGAGTTGCAAAGTGTTGCTCGGGCGTTGACAAAAGAAAAATCTTAAGTTTATTAAACGGAACAGGCTGACAGTCCACACTTTGTTAGGCAGTGAATGAACAGAGTGGTTTTGACAGGCCTAACATCTTAAGCTTCGGGTCCCACTGAGCTCGGCACAGCTAGAGCTAAATGCCATCTGTCCCAACATCATGACCCCCCCCCCCAACCCATTCTCCAACAGTTTAGAATAAAAATCATTCAATACTGTTCTTAAAGAGAAAAGAAAGATGATTCTATACATCTGATATCAAGTCCCTACATTAAAAATAACATCTAATCTTCAGTAAGGACTAACTTTTCATTTGTCATCTTATATTTTATCTCTCTTTCAGCCTGGACCTGTAGCCTGGATCTTGGATGTCAACTAGCCCTGCTGTATGGCTAAAGCACTGAGAGGGGAGTGAGAAAAAAACTGAGAGGTAGAACTGGTCAGTTTCAGCTGATACCAGTGACCATAGTTTCATTACAAATTTAGATTAAGAAATGATTTTGTAAATAATATTAGGGTTTCAGCCT
Source organism: Ctenopoma kingsleyae (assembly GCA_032353495.1). Lineage (NCBI taxonomy): Eukaryota > Metazoa > Chordata > Actinopteri > Anabantiformes > Anabantidae > Ctenopoma > Ctenopoma kingsleyae. The sequence goes on along the minus strand of JAUBNQ010000007.1, from coordinate 11,536,261 downwards.
TCTGTTGGGAAGTTCAATATCTTGCTGCACATTACTAGTTTTACACTAACAACTTATTGAAACCACAAACTTTTTTCTTCAGTTAGTCTCTCACTGTGACTCATGAATGGCTATTCAGAATTACATTTTTAACAAATTCATTTTACGCTTTACTGACTTCCACATACAACACTGAACAATAGAATAATGATATCACCATATGAACTTTAGTCTTCATCCAATCATTGTGTTGTCTGCTCCGTTAGCTGTCATCTAATGTTAAGAGCAAAACATGACCTTTGTGCCCTGTAGCCAATGTGTGTGCTTTAGCTCTTCATTAAGGCTCTGGACCTTCACCGTACAAGCAATTGTCTTCCTCTAACAAAAAAACTGACGCATTGTATCAGTTGGAGGTAAATTTATCAAAGGAGGCCAAAACAATGGCTAAAGCAGCCCAAATTATGAAACAGGACGGTAAGGGGGCTTCCTGGTGAGCCATATTGTACTGTTTGTTGATGGTCCAGTGTGGACTGAATGAAATGTGGTGACATTCAAATAGAAAACAGTGCAGTGTGTGTGAGGGTATACAGAGAAATGCAGATGTACACGTATAGTGTGTAAATGTGAGTGTATGTGCAGCATGGTGTGGTAGAGCTGCGTGAAACGATGTGGGGTTGTATTTGCTTATACAAGACCAAGCTGGGAAAGACAGTCAACCCACAGGCCTTAGAGGTGCACATTGGCTAAAAACAATTAGGATCGCCATGAACTGATGTGACATGTGTATGGGTCCCAGCTTTTTGTTAGAGGAGTCCTACTGTAGAGGTGAAATGAAAAAAAAAACTGCATTAAGAAAAGGACAGAAAAGGGGCATAGCAGGAGTGGGCTCAACATAAAATCTGATATTTTGAAAAGATCTTTTACTTTAGGGTAAAACCGAAACAGTACATGCTTCACTGAGGGTAGTTTCATGTGTACCCATTAATGCCCTGTCAAATCTATAGGCTGTGAATGCCCAAATATACCACCTTCTTCTCACAGAAACCCTGCAGTACATTTTCAATATTTTTTGAGAGGAATTGGCAGACTAATCAATAATAAACCAATCAAAAACCAATAGTTGCATCCTCGTACCTATACAAGTACAAGTAACCTGCTGACAGGAAAATACTTAATTTAGACTAGACACTTCATTACATATAAAACACTTCTCTATAGCTCTATAGGCCTGTTTTAATTTGCCATTTGCTCAGTCTAGGACTGGCTGCCATTTAGCCCCTGCAGTGCAGACTCAGATGAAATGGCCTTGTGGCACATCAGACAACTGACTGTCCTGACCATATTTACATCCCATCTTAGTTATTGGACGTATAATTCCTCCACACATCTCTTCAATCTTATACCACCCCACCACACACACACAAACACATACTTATGGCCGAATACAATTACAATTTCATATGCCTCAGTGTATCAGCCAGCAGAGCAATTTTCTGCCATTTAAATGTGAATTTATGTCTCATGTAAATGAGTGGGAAGTCGATTTAGGCCCAGTGGAGGACTGGCCTTTTCCCAGGGAGCATTCTGTTATAGGCCTCTGGTCATTTCAAGGTCCCCGTTCATCACCTTGATTTAACAGACAGTATCGATAACGAATGACGCCTTGCAATTTTACCAACATTTTGCCTTACCTAGATAAAGTTTAGATAAAGTATCACCCAATTTTACATAAAGCAACAGCTGTTTTTTTTTTGTTTTTTTTTACAAAGGTACTAATTCATGTTTAAGAATGTACCTCAAAAAGGACGTTTCTCTAATAAAGAATTTTCTCTGCTCCTCTCTGCGATAAATTAAAAACATCACAGTTCTAAAACTGTGGTAACCCACACTGTACATCTGTGGGGATTAACTACTAAATTAGAAGTTCCTGGTTGTGCCTATGCTTAAGTCAGTTGTTGCACAGTTTAACTGAAGGATTGTTTTACATTGGTTTAAATGGCATATTTTCAATCCTGAGGGAAAAAAACCCTGACAAAACATTCTAATTAGTGCATGTCTCACAGGGTCAGTTATTGGCTGTTTTATTGGCTGAATCACAACATGGCCAGCAATAATATGTGACCTTTACAAAGAACATTTCTTGACAACGTGAACACTGCATCACTTAAGACTCCATCAGATGGCAGGTCTCTTTCTACATTTATCTGAAAAGAAAAAAAAAAAGAAATAACTGTAGATGTTTTAATGGACGCTTTATAAAGTGTCTATGATAAATTTCCCTATTTCTAATCCTGTAATGTACACATTGTAAGTCTCTGAAATAGAGTCAAAGGTTGTTTCCATACTTAAGAAGTTAAGAGAAAGATAAGTATGGTAAAAAAAAAGAAAAAAAAGTATGAAAATTGGCTTCTGTTGTAGTTCAGGAGATAAATGTGAAGTGAACCTTTCAGCTGATCAAACTATGTCTGAAAGACAAGACCTTGACCACATGATCTATTACCTGCTCTTATCGCAACAATAACCAGTCCACCTGCTGCTTATCACACATGCTCCCCAAAACCCTCAAAAGTATTGCAAAATGCATAGAGCCCTCAGCATACTCTACCTCATCTCTTATCCAAAACTCAAGGTCTTTACACTCATCTATCAAATACAGCTGGCTTTTGCTCATACCACAGTCATTAATAATTTGATGACATCATTTCTTAGTTTACCAAATGTTAAATTTTAATTTCTAATTAGATGATTTTGTAAGATGATTGAACAAAAACAAAACACAAGGCATAAGAAGAATATACTGTACGTACTGGTGATACCAGTCAAACATAGGACAAAGGAGACAGGAAGTCCATACTGGTGTGAGGCGCATGCAGGGCTCTTTAACAAATGACAACAGGTACATGCAGGGAAATAAGATGCCAAATAAGCAAGCATCTTTGTGAAGCTAATAAATGTCTGGAGTAGTTCCAGTGATGGAAGGACCCTCAATAATATGCGATGCACTAATACTGCCTATAGTACTTACAGTATTGTATGTACAGAGGGTTGTTGTTGAATGAATGTTTTCATGCAAATGCATGCCTCTTGTCCTTTTTTAAGTAAAAGGGCATGGACATTACAGACATCATTTTGTGTCAATATTACAACAACTACAACACGGGGAAATCATAATATACATGTTTGTGTATATGAGGATTAGTTCGGCTTCTTGTCATAGTTTAAAAACCCATGGCACCACAAAATTTGTTTTGTCAATTACGGTGCATGGCTAACACAAAGTCCAGAGAAATGCAGCGTTGCAGGTAAAATGCTGTGTAATTTCAGTCCAGAGAAAATACTTGAGGGACCAGCAAAAGAGCAGTGTCGCTCACGATGCATTTGTGATTGATGGTCTCTGTCTGTGCTATAGCTGAGGGAGCAACATGTACATCTCTCTTATTCACACACTTAATGGCATGCACACAACCTATAGTGTGTTCAGTTTAAAATATTGGCACCACAACCCATACATGTAACATACATGTGAGGATCCCTTAAACTAGTATACATCAGGCCTGCCATGGTGGCTCATTGAGTGAATGTCCATACCATGTTAACTGTGGTGGTGAAGAGCGCGACCTGGGATCTTTGTCACATGTCCTTTTTCATCCCATTTCTCCTATCATTTATTTCTCCCATCACTGTTAAAGAAAAAAGGGGAAAGGGGAAAAATCTTTAATTTTTAAAGCCTTTAGAGATGTGCGTAACACAAAGATTGTTATACTTGACAACAATCTGATAACAAGGATCAATAATATTGCATACTGTATGAGCATATTTCCCCCAATCCTTGATCCTGTCACGTCTCTGTTGTCTGTAGCCAAGACATGTCTGGTCTGGCTTTTGGCCAGGCTGGGCTGGTCGCCACCACAGCCCCAGCAGCCTAGCAGGCAGGCCTAGCTTAATGCTGACACATCGCTAACATCAGCCAGGGAGAGGAGACCTCTGGGAGATGCTGAAACATCAGCATAGCACCATTTCAGATTTACAAGGAGGAATACACTTGCTCATCTGCAGCAGAATTAAAAAATGTCACACTAATGTTGTGGTACACTATTTTATTAAAATCCCCTTTGAAAGTGCAATAATTACATGTATTTCAAAAGATACTTGCGCCTGTGACAATGTACAGTGGGAGGAAATTGTGAAAATGCAGTGAAAAGGCCACACCCTTTTAAATAAACGCACGCATAAAATCACTCTAAAACAGTCCTTTTCCCCCCTATAAACAGGCCAAAGTATTGACGTAGATTTCTTTTCAATGTTTTCTGTTTAATGCAGCATAGTATTAAAGGTATAGCACGAGAGAGTTTCAAGACTATACAGATATTTATAGAGATATAATATTTTTTATTATATTTACAGATATTAATTGGGATGTTATTTAAATGTCTCCATACTAAAGTGGGCTAAAATCAAACAAAAGGAAAAAAACTTAATTATATGAGTTGAACGAGGTAGAAAACTCCACCCAGCCTCTTCACAATATTATTTTCATTCACATTTGTACGATTGTAATTGTTGACTTTTGTGCTTAGCAAGTCATGCAAATAAAATAGTCAGAAATGAGTGTTTGTCATTGATATGCACAGATATAACCAGGAGTGCCACTGATTGATGATGCAAACCTTCTCCCTATAGCCTTGTTTGTGACCTCTGACTTCTCACTCCTCAAGGGGTTAAACTTATTACCCTTTGACTTGTGTGACCTATGCTATGAAAGGAGTTAGATTGAAGGATGACCACAGCTTTGGTCCTATTGGCCACTCTCTGACCAAACTGTGGCCGTAGGGCTGACCATCCAAACCCTAGAGGGATGTGACCCTGGCCCTGCCACACGCGCTGTGGATAATACTATTACCAGGTCAATACAAGCCTAAAAAAGGGGGGAGAACCCTGCTTTAACCTGAAGGATGAGCAGAAGAAAGAGATGAGAGGGAGATATTGTGGAAGAACAGATTTGCTGGGTGGATTTGGAGGTTATTTGTCAAGTCTGTTTGGACAAATGATCGTCAATTTGATTTCTACACAGGAACATAATGACCTAGACAAATTGTGAACCCCTTTGACTATATGAGTACCACTGTCCTGGAAACTTCACCATTGTGAAAAACGTTGCTTTTACACTGGTGCGGGCAATACAGCATCCTGAACAAACAAAAGCTCCAAAATTCATTTAAGAAAGAAAGTCAGTTGGACTAATAATACCAGCGAGTTAGCTTAGTCATCCCATAAAATCATGCTAAAACTCAATATGTCAAATTACATTTAAGATGTGATAATTTTAGTATTACAACTGCATAACTTAGTTCTTAAGATCCTGCTGCATATTTTATCAATATATTGAAAAAGTGTGCTGCTTTATGCTGTACCTCCATCTTTAGTATGAGCAAAAGAGTGGTATATTGGTTATTTGCCAATACAGAACATTGCATATCAGACATGTGCTTTCTCTCTCTCTCTCTCTCTCTCTCTCTCACACACACACACGCACACATGCACACACATACATTCCACATTATATGATTATTAGCCATTTCTGCTGCTATCTCCCTTACTTGTACAATGAAGTATATAAGCTGGTTTGGCCTTTGAAAAAGTCTTTATGTCACACATTGACATTTTAAGATAAAAAAATCAAAATATGCTGCACAGTCACAACTCAAGTGATTAAAAGCTTTTTGTTTGTGTTACCATTTAAAGAATATTCCTTAATGTAAAAGCAACTGAGGAAAATAACTCGAATTTAGTCTGCTCATCTCTAACTCTTTCACACTTACCATTATCACTATCACACACATACACACACACGCCCACAAAAGCCCTTAATAATCTGTGTAATTGCAAAGATGCTGCCACGTATTTCCACTAGACTTGATTTGATTGAAAGCCTCTACCCAAATATCATGAATACGCATATACAGGGTGTACACGGGGCATACATAATGCGCTTTGTCTCTCTCCACCCTTAAGAGTTGAGCACCAATAAAAATAATAAAATGGAAGACTAAATAATGCAACAAGCAGCCAAAGCTGTGACCCCCTATAAAATTAGTTTTTAAAAACGCATTACAGGATAATAAAATAAGATGAAGCTGAGGCACATGTAGCTAATAGAATCCACTCTGCTAAAGTTGTCAGACCTGCAGCTACAGTAGAGCTTGTAAACAACCATACACACATGCATTCAGTGTCACACTAACACACACGCAGTCTCACAAAAACACATTTAACAGCAGAGACTCACGGATTACTCCGACACATGAAGAGAGGAAATCTTCGAGCAAAGAAGGAGAAAGCACAAACCAAACAAAACAGAAGAAAAATTACGATAAATGGCAGAAAAGAGAAGAAAACAAATTGAAATCTCTTTCAATTTGTTGTACCTTTTAAAGCATCCATGTGATGAGAGAAGGGTGGGACACCTGCAGAATCTTGCATGGTCTATCCAGAGCTCTTCAACGACTGCTCCCTCATGGAGCAGAGAGTGTGTATGAGCCAGAGAGAGAGTATGTGTGTGTGTGTCAGTGGCTGAGGGAGGGGATCCTACCCCTCCTCCTTATTACTGTGCCTTCTTAACAGGATGGTGGGGTAGGTGGGGCCACTGCAATAAAGCAAACACACACACACACACACACACACACACACACATTTTTCTATGGTTGTTATGTCCTCGCTTCTCTCGCTCTTTCCCGCCTCCACACTTCCATCTTTCTGTCTCTTTCCAAGACTTGTTCTCTCCCTCCTTCTCTCGCAGACTTGCTCTCATTCCTCTTGCCTCGTGCTTCCCTCAGAATCTCAGTCTGTCTGCAAGGCTCTTGCACTCTCCCTGCACCTTTCATCTCCCACCCCTCCCTACCACTTGCCCCTATCCCGTTCTCTCAGACTGTATAGTAATATTAACATGCTCTCATTAATCTGGAAAGAAGAGGGACATATGCTGTTTCTGGCTGGTGCTCCACAACCTGCTAAACTCCTGGTGTGTGTATCCCATTGGTCTCATAATAGTGTAGCGCTAAGATTAAGCGGGACAGCAAGAGAGCATGGTGTGTTTGAGAGATGAAAAGAGAGGAGAGAAACAACAGGAACGGAAGAGTGGTGCCATGATCCACAGCAGTAAAGCACACTTTTAAAACCTTTTACAGTTCTTGTTCTGGGTCGCTGTGCCTCCTACCTTCTACTCATCTGGCCACCCAACACAAATCCCAGCTGATTTGGGGGAATAGTATCCCTACATAAATCATTCCCTTATTTCACAGGCCACACGTTGCACTCCAAGTATTGATTTTTCTCCCCCCCCCCACACACACACTGCTGCACTGATTGCAAGGAAACCCTTTACAACGGTCACAAACAGGAAGTGGAAAAACAAACCACGGGTGTGTTTCGATTGACCACAATGGCGGACTCCGAAAGCGTTGGTCACAGCACTAACGAAGGGGGATCAATGCTTTACTGCAGACAGCACATGTGTGACAGCACACTCCTAGATGACATGTAACATACAAAAATAGTAAGTAACAAAACGGAGCTAATCCGTAAAATGTAATGAGCAGTTCAAAATTATTCTTCAATGGAGAATTTACAGTCACATCCAGGAAACAATATTAACCATTACCTACATCTAGTTTTTTCCAAATGTGATATCAGTCCATACAGATTAGCTTATGTCTCACTGTAGCTACATAAAAAACATGTTATTATGTAGCTTTAAAGGTGTAAACACCAAATCTTTCAAGGTGAGACAAAACAACATCTAATTAAACTCTATAGTTTAAAGTGAAGCACTATCCTCAGATTAAAACTGACTACGCAAGAATCAAACACTGCTGTTTCCATGATAGCACAGCTGATACTTTGAACTCTGACCTTATACTCCTGCCTCTGCTCTGAAGCGGTGACCAAAGCCAGGGGTCAATCAAAATGAAGGTCAGCAGGGGTCAAATGGTAATGACCCCACTCTGGTTACACAACCACATCATATCAACCTCCTCTGAGCAGCATCAAAACATCATCCATCCTAATCGGAGGAGTATACCTTCCAGGAGTACTAAGTGATGCTGCCTCTGTGTAATGAAATAGATGAAAGTGTATGCATAAAAATTTAAGAGCAAAGTATTAAAAACCAAAGTGGAAAAAAGCTGATAAAGCTACACAAGGTAAGAAGAAGAAGAATTACAACTGTGGATTTTAGTCCATTCTTTCTGTGCACTGGTGTGTTAATACCTTAATTTATATTAACTGAATTATTCGATTTGAAGAAAATGTAATATAGTAGTTGTCTTACATTATTTCATAATTATTTACTATAACTTGTGATTGACAAGACTGATACTTTGCAGAGCAGCTAAAATATGGAAGACGAGCAGCAAAGTGTAATATGGATGGACTAATAGCGCTTAACTCGTGATATAAAAGCCGTTCTAGGTACTGCAGGTGAGAAACACCAAAGAAGTTATGAAGGAGGAAAGTATAAGATTCACTTGCAGCATTTCGCCTGTACAATACATTTGCTGGGTGCTTGGCCTGCCTGTGATGAGTCAGCACAAAATAAAGAAGGGTTTGATGAGTGAATCACAGGTAGATGACGGGTTTGATCAGGACAATAAAATGATGTCGTCCGCGAACAATGACGCAGGACAACTGCTAAAACTACTGGGCTTGTCTGAAAAAGAATGCAGTTAAAACACATGCCAAGAGGACGAGGGGTTGATCTTTAAGAAAGGATGACACAGTCTTAGGGTAGAGAAACTAGGTTGGAAGGGAAGGGGGAAAGACAGATGAAGGGGTGGAGGGAGTGATCAGAGGGGTGCCAGACACAAAGAGGCCAGGCCATGGCCAGTGGCACGCGATGGGCAGATTAACCAGCGTTTCCTCCCCTAACTGAAGTATTAGGACACCTGACTGAGTCCCGCCAATGGCAGCCAGCCAAGGATTTGTGGGGGGGAAGACGAGCTGGGGCTCGCCTTTCAACACTCAGGCTCTTCAACAACACAAAGAGGGGTGGGGTGATGTTTGTGGGGGGGAATAGGGGGTGATGGGCTATGGGCTGGTGGCTTGGAGTGGGGAGGGGGCTACAAGCCTTACCCCTCACCATCTGCTGCCCAGGCTAAGTGAGGACAGGGGTATGGCCAGAGTGCAGGGTGGAGTATGTGAGCGCATGCACAGAAAACACACGCGTATCTGCGTGCACGCACCTGTTAGTGTGTCAATGGGTGGGTGGGTGGCTGGGTGGCTGGGTGGATGAGTGGAATGGCAGATGGACAGGGCATACTCCTGGCACCAGAGCTTCGATGTTAGTCATCCCACATTAAGGAGTATCCCCCTTCCCCCACATTCCTAACCCCTGCTACCTAATCCACACTGCCAGCCAATTCTTTATGTTTTGCTCAGTTTGATTAAGACATCCATGATTAGAGACATTATGGGCCGGGTGAGAGGCTATGCGTGAAGCGTTTACCCATGTGGCTGTTTACTGTAATCAAAATCAGTTAGACGCAACTTCTTTTGCCCATACGCCACCATGAGGGTGTATTGCTTATTCCAACCCTGAAGGCACCTATTTGTGTGTTCTCCATTTTGTCTCTTGAAACAGTTATATCAAAATGAGAATGACAAAACCTTACCTTTACTAGCAGACAGCTAGTTGCTAACTCACACACATTTATCTCTCTATAGTTGTGAGGATCTGCTTGTCATCAAGCACTACCCACCCTGTTACACTGGCCTAAACCCAATTTTAACCCTAACCCTAGAACCAGGTCTTAACCCCTAAACTGTCATTTAAAGTTTCAAGAACTGGCCAAAATATCCTTGCAACAAGGGTATCAAAGTAAAACTGTTCACATGTTCTCATTAAATATCTGAAATATCCCCCCCTTGTTCTGTCTCTTTATTCACACATTATCAGTTAGCTGTTTATTTCCCCCTATTAAAAAGGGGGTCAGAGCAGCAGACAGTTCAGTCTTGCTGAGCAGTAATCTGAAAATGCCTGTAATCCTCCATTCAGAGCCCTTCTGGAGACTGCGGTTGTAATGTAGAGAGGTGCAGCCTCAACTCCGTTTAGCAGCCATGTGTCTGACTAAGCTTGACACACAACCAGAGCCTTACAGCTGCCAGGACACACACAGAGAGATGAGACACAGTAAAGCTGGTCTAGTCACTCACTGGAATAATTATGCCATTTTTCACCCTATACAATACAAAGTGAGTGCAGGTCACTGAACTCATTCAACTCTGTGTTAGAACAAGTGGTAATCTGACAGCCAGTGAAATCACTGGTTTGTGAACATGCCATGATAGATTCAGGTTGAAGACAGTATACAAATAAAGCACAATATCTTTAGTTTAAGATGAACACACCCACACAAACACTCCTCTGTAATGATCGTTCACTACTGTAGCTGCAGTGCATTAACAAATTAGTCCATTTAGTATATGTCACGTCTTTTCATGAAGTACAAGTAAATGTACACAGGGGATTTCTGAAACCAGTGACAAGCGCATCCTTTAAACAAACTTCCTCACTGACAAATTTGCGCTGACACAGAAAAGATGCACTTTTTGCTATATGGGGTACTTTTGAGTGCTATACACTATCTAAAATCGCAAACATGCCTTGAATTCATAGTGGAAATAACATAGTTCAGTCTATAGAGTTGCTTTTCTTGCACATTGCACGTCCTAGCTGTATTTCAAGGATCCACCTTAAGCCCACAAGAAATACCAGGACTAATTACTGTTCATGGCGTATGCCTATGCAGACAAATGACCCCAGTATGAACTTTACCTGAATATTATGTTCATAACGTTGCAGGCAAACTGGTGTCCTGTGTCCGCTTTGTTGAATTCAGCCACAGCGCTGCTTTCCTAACGTGGGTGTTGTTTACTGACCGACCACCGACAAGCGACCGGCCGAAACACAAACCACCGAACCAGACGAGCATCCTAAACCCAACAAGTTGTTTGGAAGTAGGGAAGAAGAGTTTCCGTGCTCGGCATAATATTGCCATCACAGCAGGGTTAAAATATTTTAACTTGAAACGCGCATCTCTTTTCTATCCGGTGATTAAAACATGAACGTCCGAACTGAAAATCGCCACTCCGACCACAAGCTCCTGCGTTGCGCGGCAACCGCCGTTGCTAGGCTGCCGTGAAGCCAGTGCTGCTGGTGGAAAACGAGCTCCAGTGTTTATTGACTAAAAGATAAAATAAAAATCAGAAGTCTGAGAGTCTACTTACTATTCATTTATTAAAAGAAAAACAATACAAACAATAACATTTTAACTTCAACATCATAAAGCACAGGTATGGCTCCATTTGAACATTAGAATTATTGACTTTCATTCGTGTTTCCCTCTATAATTTCAATGAGTCCCACAGGGAATTTAAATTTTATGGCAACATAATTAGGCTCTTAATTCATAAAACTAGTTTGAGTAAAAGAAAAGAACAAAAAATAACTAATGTGAAACAGAATTGTCAGTTGTTTACAAAGCTAACAAAGTTAACAATTTATAACATATTTTGTACACTTAAAAAAATCTAGCTCTAAAAATTCAAACTAAATTCCATGTCCACTTTATATATCTAAACAATAATCAGTGTAGTCAATTGTTAAGTGTGATTAAGTGATTTCATTTGAAATAGCTTCTCTGGATGGTCCAATTAATTTCCTGAAAAAAAAACTACATCGCAGAGTCGGTGGGAATAATATAGAGCACTACCTTTCTAAGCTATTGAAAAGCATCAGTCTTAGAACTTGATACAACATTTCCAGGGTATTGAAAATCCCATAAAATATAGATCAAATAGCACTGCTGTAAGTCTGCCTTGAGCTGGTCATTCTCAGAACGTCTGAGAAGGGCACTTGTGCGGTAGGTCACCATAAGGCCAACCGCAACTTGAAATGGGCCACAACACCATCACACTAAATGCAATAACTGGTATAACACTACATATTAATAGAAGTACACCATCCTCACCCTGATAGCAGTACCATGCTGTGGATATGCTTCTCTGCCGCAGGCCCTAAGGGTTTGTGTAGGCAGAGGGTTAAATAAATGCGGCAACATAATAGAGAGATCCTGGAAGAAGGCATGCTTCAGTCCTTTTCTCTACACAACAATTTAGAAATCGTCATTTTATATTTTTCATATTCAGTTGAACAGAGTGAATTACAGTTATTTTAAGTCTTGTTTATAATTTTTTTCTGCGTGAGCTTACCTACAACACAAAGATTAACATGAAATGAATTTCCTCAAGTATTATCAACTAATATTTACTTGTGTTAGTCACTGAATTTAAAAGTTTAAATTGTGTCAACAGGTTTGTTTAGGGTTATTTAAATTATGAATGACCAATTGTTGCATGTATGATATAGAAAAAGTCTGTTGTCGTTCCTTTTTTAAGACTGCACATACCGTGTCTTTGTAAAAGTCACTGTATAACACACTGGACTGTGTGTCTGTTGCAGACAATTATCGAGGGACATTTTGTGCTCATGTTTGCAGAATCTTGCAGCCAGTGAGTAGTGCTCAGCATAGCAGGAGAAGCATGGTGCTGCTGGAAGGGTGGTGGACCTAGAAAACACGGAGGAAAGTGGAGATTAATGGAAATAATTATATAACAATGTAATGATGAGATTGATGATGAGATATATTTTTCAATAGAATCGGAAAGTTAGATATGAAATGCCCAGCTTTCAGTCTGGCTAATTTGCTTTGTTTTTACAGGTTTTTCCTGACTTCTAAACCATCTGACATTAATTGTTGTGGAGTCCATAATTAGCCATCCGTTTTGGGCTCTTACACACATTATGCTGTATACCAATCAGTCTATCCAGATTCCAAACTCTGCACCATGGCCAAGACCAAAGAGCTTTCAAAGGATGTCAAGATTGTGGACCTACACAAGGCTGGAATGGGCTACAAGACCATCGCCAAGTAGCTGGGTGAGAAGATGACAACAGTTGGTATCATTATTCGCAAATGGAAGAACCATAAAATAACTGCCAATCTCCCTCGGTCTGGAGCTCCACGCAAGATCTCACCTGGTGGAGTTTCAATGATAATGAGAACGGTGTAGAACCAGCCCAGAACTACTTGGGAGGAACTTGTCAATGATCTCAAGGCGGCTGGGACCATAGTCACCAAGAAAACAGTTGGTAACACACTACACCGTGAAGGACTGAGATCCTGCAGTGCCCGCAAGGTCCCCCTGCTCAAGAAAGCACATGTACAGGCCTGTTTGAAGTTTGCCACTGAACTTCTAAATGATTCAGAGGAGGACTGGGTGAAAGTGTTGTGGTCAGATGAGCTCTTTGGCCTCAACTCAACTCGCCGTGTTTGGAGGAGGAGGAATGCTGCCCATGACTCCACTGTCCCCACCATCAAACATGGAGGTGGAAATATTATGCTTTGGGGGTGTTTTTCTGCCAAGGGGACAGGACAACTGCACCGCATCACAGGGAGGATGGATGGGGCCATGTACCGTCAAATCTTGGGTGAGAACCCTCAGCCAGGGCATTGAAAATGGGTCGTGGGTGGGTATTCCAGCATGACAATGATCCAAAACACACGGCCAAGGC
>JAUBNQ010000007.1:11448773-11522555 GCA_032353495.1 Ctenopoma kingsleyae | reverse complement strand
ATTGGCTCAAGAAGAAGCATATTAAGGTCTTGGAGTGGCCTAGTCAGTCTCCAGACCTTAATCCCATAGAAAATCTGCGGAGGGAGCTGAAGGTTCGAGTTGCCAAACATCAGCCACGAAACATTAATGACTAGATCTGCAAAGAGGAGTGGGACAAAATCCCCCCTGAGATATGTGCACAACTTGTGGCCAACTACAGGACACATCTGACCTCTGTAATTGCCAACAAAGGTTTTGCCACCAAGTATTAAAGCACGTTTTGCAAACGGATCAAATACATATTTCCTTCATGAAAATGCAAATTAAATTATAACTTTTTTGAAATGCATTTTTTTGGATTTATTTTGTTCTGTTACTGTTCAAATGAATCTACCATTGAAATTATAGACTGGTCATGTCTTTGTTAGTGGGCAAACTAACAAAATCAGCAGGGGTTCAAAAATTTTTTTCCCTGACTGTATAAAGGTAAAGCTACAAAAATGAAAGAGTAGGCCTACAGCCATTCAGGGAATAAACTATATTCCCTTAGGGAACTTTTGTGAAGGTTACCCTGAAGGTTACCTTGTGAACACGAAGGCACTGCAGTTTCACAACGTAATACATTAGTCTGACAACTATTTTGTTTTCATAAAAGTAGTCATCATCTCCACCATCAGATTCCAGGTAGGACACGTATGGGTGGATTTCATAAGCTGGCATTTCGAATGAAAACCAATAGTATAACCAATTTGTGTTATGCTGCATTTTATTGAGACGGCATCTGGAGCTGGCTAATTAGAACAGAGTGAGATGAGGGAAAGTTTAACCTTAAAGACACAAGAGCTCAAACAAGCCTTTTTTAGTCTCAAGGCCAGAAAGCTGTTACATAAAGTGGCATTATAACTTAAATTTGCACTTTTTTAACTTGAAAATAACATAATCTTGTATGAGTGAAGCCCCAAAATAAAATCTAAACTATAAATTAAGCATAATCAGACCACTTTAAAAATATAAAAAACATTCACTGCTGCACTTGAAAGAACTGATAACTGATTAATCTGTCAATTATCTTTTCAATTAGATGATTATCAAATGTTAAAAAATATTCTAAGATTCTCACTATAATTTCCCAGAGCTCATGGTGGCATCTTTCTTGTTTTGTGTAACCAATGGTCCAAATCCCAAAGATGCTCAGTTCACTGTCATATGATTTTAAAAAGTAACAAATTCCCACATCTGAAAAGCTGAACCCAGATCATATCTGGCATTTTTACTTAAAATGGCTGTGGAAAAATTTGATGTTGAACATCTAATCAATTAATTGTTTCAGCTCTAGATAACAGCTAATATCAGCGTACCTGTGAGAATATAAATATTGTATTAAGATCAGTTTTAAATGTCTTACTTCCTACTTCAAAGACCCTCTTTTACAAAGCTTTGTAAGATTTTAAAATTAGAAATTGTAGTAGAAATTCCAGAGACACTCTATGTTGTCCTGAATCATGGGTAAACATAATAATTAATTATAAGAAAAACTTTAGCTAAGTTTTACTTAAGTAAATGTAGAGAAATAAATTAGTAAAATGTACTGAAGGTCTCAAAATTCTCACTAGGCAGAATGGCCTGTCAGCGTTATAAGTTTATGGGACAAATATTATTAATGCATTAACATGCAGAGCCAATAACTAAGTCTATTTACGTGAGTACTGTACTTCAGTACAATTATGAGGTACTTGTATTTTACTAGAATACTTATGTTACATTACCTTTAATTTACGGGAGAATACTGAGCTTTATACTCCATTTATTTCACAGTTACTTTGCAGATTCTCAACACAAAATATATTATATATATATATGTAAAAAATAATGATGTATGATTATGTGTGAAGAAGCTGTCAGTACATACATATACTGACTAAAATCAGCTCCACATTTACTGCTTACTTACAACTGCTTCACACCAAGTCTCTATAGTGCACATAGATCTTTGTCTCGGTTTTTTATTCATTACTAGAAATGTTATTTTGCCACGTTTCACGATTTGTAAAGAGCTTAAATCAGAAATTAGGCTTTGGACACGAATGAAGGTCTGAACATTTTAGCTTTCTGCAGACACTGTATTTATGAGGTACAAGTGGACCACACCTGGACTAGACTTGTACGTTTATGTTATCAGCAGCATCAGCTTCGTTCATTTTGCATGCAAAATATTATTTTGTAAAGTATACTGAAGAAATGCAGTGGAGTAAAAGTAATGTCAAAGTAAAGTTTTAAGTAGTGACAATATATGAGCAAATGCATGTGCAAAGGCACAAAAACTACAGTAATATCGCAGTAAAGCCACTGTACCACATTCTAAATACTGCTACCTCTTTAATTAAAGTCTCTGTTGTCAGCAGGGATTTCTCTCAACGCCGTATTGCTCCGCTGCGATTTGCTAAACTTCACGTTAACATACCGGCGTGTTTTCAAAACGACACTGAAACATTTAGGAGGCTGTGTGTCGAGACACATACGACTGCATTATTTCAGTGATTCATTCCAAATATATTTAATAATAAAAACTTACATGACATACCCAACAGATGGTAAACAGCCATGATTAAACGTCGCTCTTCTTCATTGCGCATCTTTACAACTCATTACAGTATTTTACGGCAGGTGGTAAATTGCAAGTGGCGCGTTACCGCTCCCCAGCGATGCGGAGTACGAACTGCTTTTCATGCAGCTGGTCAGCAAAACGAGGGATATCGCAAGGTTTTAACACTAAGATATCAGTATTATTTTGGCCCGTATTAATAATAAAAAAATGTTATATACAATAAATTAATGTTAGCTTTAATGGTGGAAATATGTGAATTGCACACATTAAATATCATTTAAAAAAGATGAGGGCATTTTGGCTGTAACCAGCTTGCCATGTCTGTAAATATTCATATTTATTTTTAAAATTTGTGAAATAACAGAAATGAATATTTATAAAAATGTTACATGAGGAAATTGAAACAGTCTTGTTCTTTTGATTTAATATAATTAGAGTTGTTTTTCCTTCTGGGATTTTATTTTACCCAAACTTACATTTCCCCATGTTGATCATTTAGCAAGTAAAGTAAAACAAAAAAAAACAAACAACTCAAATATGCCTACATTTAGTCAGTTAAACACTGCTGTAAACCAAATTACTTTCCACTTAATTCCTAAAAAAAATGAGATTAATTTTAGACAAATTGAATTTATTTTATTAAAAAAGCAACAAAATATAAATCACACTACACTTTCTAAAAGCCCATTTTTTCCTTTGTACACAAGATTTTAGTGTTGAACAAGCATTTTTAAAAATGACCACATGTGAACACACAATCATCACAAAGACAGGGAAATCAATTCATTGGAAAAATTAAGTTTCATAAATGTACGATGTGAATCCATTTTCAGCAAACCAGCATCCGAAATTCAGACACGTATGCATTTAAAGGGACTCACTCTTATTTATTTTGGTCTGAAACGACACCATACAGAGTTTAAAAAAACAAATCACTCTTTACTATGGTAACTCTGTAAGAGCAAAATACATCCAACAAATTATAGTTAAAAACAACAACTTGGAAAATGAAGGAATGTAGTGCTGGTTCATCTTTTTTTCCATGGCTGGCAATACCAGTTCAAACACAAAAAAATGAACACATGACCAACTAGAAAAAAAACAACAGAAAGACTTGGTTTAAGCTACACATTGTTCAATCCACCCTTAAATACTCTTTATTAAAGTTATGTATTGTTAGGTTTTGCTTTGATCAGTCTATCGTGTTTTGGCACAAAATGCGGCTGTATTATTTGTAGTAGATGTGCCCTGCATTAAATAAGCAATGTAAAACAGCACTTGGGCTGTGTTGTGCTGATATGAACAATTTGCTAAATCAAAAATGCTAAAAACAAACCCAACACTAGCTTTTCCATCTACTGTGTAATATCTGCAAAAACAGAAAACTGTTGATCATATTTAGTTCTACAATAACCATTCATGAAAACAATCCAGCTGCTTTTTTTTTGTTTTTTCTGCTTTACTCAGTCATAGGGAGCATCGCACCTGAGGAACCATTAACGTATTCTTCATAATCCTAGCTGTCATAATCATAATAGTCCAGTAAAAGGAAATTACAGTACAGAGAAATGATATCAGGATGGTGTGTTGGTAGACTTTTCTTCCTTTCTTTTTGACCCAGGACTTTATAGCAGCCGCATGGTTGCACAACTTATCTGCCAACTAACGTCCGTTTTTGTTTTTTTAAACAGTACAAAAGGTCTCCACCTCTCCACAAGCCACATACTCTCCGTCCTTCCTAACAGGCTACCGGCTGTACTGGCTTTGCTGGTTTGATATCATTAAATGCCAATTTTTATGCTGAATATCAAATCATAAGTAGGCTCTCACTTTGCTTTCATTGTTTTATAAACATGGCATGCTTAGTGCACATGCTGCTGAGCAACGTGCAAAAATCGCCCCTGAGAATTAAAAGTTAAATAACAGAATTATCCTTATTCAAAGTATATTTGGGGCTCCACAAAATGTCTGCTCAGAACAAATATTAATGACCAGTCTGCTATTTAAGATAATCTGACACAAAAACAGACTATTCTTTAAGCTGTGATATTTCCTACACTTTTCCATAGATTATATATGAAACTGAATGGAGCAGAAATAAGTAATGGGATTTAAAAGGGGCCTACTATGTGACACTTGGTTTTACAAATTACACATCGTAGTAGAGGTTATTTAAGACTAACCAATGTGAGCGGTGCTGTGGCACAGTGAGGGTTAAAATAAAATATGACCTACTGGAAAAAAGACCCAGTAGGAGTGTTGACAGATATGTTAGGTTGCGCCACACTGCACCAACTGGAGGATGATGAGGGGAAACCCTGGTTGGTACACAACTTTGTCTTCATGAAGTCCATTACAATGACTGTGTGTTCCTACAGATCATTATTTGCTGGGGAGAAGAGAGCTGCCAGGCCAACTACCTCAGTGTTCAGTATATCCTTGTCTGACTTTGGCTTTTTAAAGAGTGATGGAAGATTCCGGATGTGAACCTCCTTTCTGAACTGTTGGCACAGAGCTTTCTGTTGGCAGAGGAAACAGAGAAGAGGTTAGACAGAGCTATCCAAGATCTACCACAAATAATTTCACTGTACTGTACAACCCTGTAGAGTGACTGGACTTTTTTTTTGCTGCCAAGCACAGAAAAACACACAGCCAGCATCACACTGCTGAGTAATGACTTGCACTGTTAAGGCCAGTGTCATACATGAGTAGTCTAGAGTGAGACATGATAGAGAAGCACTGCTCTCTAGTGGCTAAATGTGGCATTACCCCAACAGTTCCTGCTATAAGCTTCTTGAACTGGTCTTTCCTCTTCTTCTCTCCAACCTTCTGGGCACTGGGGTCCATGAGTCTGTGATCATACTGGTCCAGAGCTCCCAAATTGATGTTTGGGATCTGGGTCATCACTGTTCTTAGCTCCATGTAGCGAGGGCGCTAAGACAGATAGCCAGACAGATGTATAAATAAACAAGGGGATTGAAAGACATGTATTCTCAGGAATTTTCTTTACCATCACACATGTGAAACTTCACATTTGGGAATACATTATACCCCTACAACTAAAAATCTTCACATACAGTATATGGAAAATTACTTCACTTCATATGGAATCTGACAATGACTCACAATTTTATTTAGTTTCCAATACAGACCACTATTGTGTAACCCTTAGAGTGGAAAAAGGACCAAACAGACTGTAACAGAGCAGACATGCCAAGGATTGTTGCCATTTGCCTCACCAGGTTTTCATAGATGAACATAGCCAGCTGAGTGAGGGTAGAATTGCAGACCTCATGCTGCCCATGAACCTGAAGGCTCCTAAGAACACTGGTATAAAACCATGTGACCGCCTCAGGAAGGAGGTTTCCCCCTACAACCTGACAAGAGACAGAGTCAATATAGGAGAAAACTTTAGAAATGTAAGATACTTTTTACCTTTGAAGTCACAGAAGAGTTAGTATGAATTTCAACATGTGGAAAAGGTTTCAATGAAAATACTAAAAAAAAAAAAAAGACTTATTTGACGAGGTTAAGTAGTCGAATGTTCTTGCACTGAATGCGTTACCTGTCGCAGGAGGGTCCAGCAGACTATGGAAGCAGTGCGATGACAGTTAGTGGTGTCTTTCCACGAAAGCGAGGTGAAGGAGAGGGTTAACAGAGACATGTAGATGTTCTGGGAGAAGAAGATGAGAAGTTTGTATATAGCATATATATAATATGTGCCTATGTTTTACTCTGAATGGTATGAAATGTGTCTTAGGCCTACTTCGTGTTTCATCAGGCATTTTCCCAGCTCAGTCAGCTCTGCTGTGGGCTGGGCAGGATACGCTGACTGTACTGAATCCATCATCATGTCTTCCTCTACAAGAGCAGATTTCAAGCAAAACAATGAGAACTTACCAGTAAAAAAAACAAAGTCAACTTCAACTGATCCATACTTTCTAATGAGATCCTTACCATCTATCTCCTCTTTATTTGCTGCTGGTTCATGTGCTTTTCTGGAAATACAGCTCACAGCTACAGGAGAAGGATAAGGAGAAGTATTTTAGGCCCATTACTTTCCTTCATCCGTTTCCTTCATCAGCTAGACAACAAGTGAAGTGACGAAGTAACTCAGAAGTGAGCAATGAAACTGAGTTTGTAATATTATAGTGTTGTTTTACTTTATATGAGAAACTGCTTTTTGATACAAGACTAATTACAGAAAAAGTGCAATCTAATCCAATAATTAGAACCTAATTAAAAACATTTTTGGCAACCAAGTGCGTTGTTGATTTTGGAGTGAATATTACTCTCAAGAACTTTCTCCACTTTGTTTCAGAATAAACATATTTCGAATATGCTCAGAAACATTTTTTTGTTAATTGGGAACATATCAGTTTATACATTTCAGATAATAAATTATCTTTAAATCAAGTGCACACTTACCTGTTACTTTATCACAACTTTATATGTTGTCATAACATAATCCACATGTATCTCTTTATAACATGACAGTCTGCTAAACAAATACAGAAATGGAAATCAGAGCACTTATGACAGATGATGAAACTTACTGAGAAAATCCAGCACCTCCCTTGTGAGCAGGCGTACCAAGTGCTCCTCAAGCATCTCCTGTGTCACCTGACTCTCCTGGCACACTACCTCCTCTTCTTCCTCCTCATCGCTAAAAACACAGCAAACAGGTTAGTCTAAATATCCAATTTGAAGCTTAGACATGGTGTACCAGTAAAGAATGAAGCTGTACATTCAGCAGAGTCCTTAGAGTTACAATAGATGAAGATACTATTACTAATACTACCCAACGGCTTACTTGATAGAGGTTCTCTGGTTGATGACCTGCCACTTGACGTTGAGTCTCTGTAGTATACAACACAAGCAACAAGGAGACAAAGCATGACAATTCAATTAAAAAAAACAAACACCTGAACCAGGGTGAATGACGTGTAAATGATGAGATTAATGATGTGTTACAGAATAGGAAGTGTAGAGATCCTGACCTGCTGCATGTAGGCGAAAAAAGGGCCCAGCAGGGGGCAGAGGAGATTGTCGTAATACTCCGGAGAACATGACAACACCAACTGCCTCAAAAACACCCGTAAGCTTGTTAAGGAAAGTAGATGTTAACATAAAGTAATAGCTCACTTTTGATCATGAGCTGAGCTGAGCTGAGCAGTACCTGTAGTATCAGAGTAGTACCTGTTTAAATTAGGGTAGGAAAAAGAGCTAGACCAATGGCTATCACCAAACTACCAATTATAGCATGTGGAAAAAACTGGTAAATCAAATGACGCAAAGGTAAACAAGGATATGAATCATAGGGCGAAGTCTGTGGTCAGGCACATGGTCGAGGGAGACAAAAACAGAGCCAGCTATTTCCTCAGCCAACCTCTCAATAGAGTAGAATTCCTGCTGGAAGGACATAGTTGCATTTCCTAGGACATGAAAGCTACAAAGGTAAAGAGAGCAGACAATGAAAATAATTTAATATGCAACAGAATGTGAGGTATACATGAGGTAAGAATACAAAAATTGTTTTGGAAGAAACTGCAACAGCATAATTCTCACCAGTTGTCGTATAACATGGTGAAAAATCCCTGCATGCGCTCCAAGTTGGTTCTATACACAGGAGAGTCATAAGTACCCAAAAGAAGCTGAGGGAGACCTGGAGAGAGCACATATTGAAAAGATCCAACCAGGCTTTTCAGATAATGCTTCAAAAAAAAAAAAAAAATTGGTAAAAATTATGTGCAGAAAATTCTCTAACCAAGAACCATATTTTTCTCTGCATCCATCACTTCGTGGGCCCTGGAGAAGGTCTCACTCAGACGAGACAGGTTCTCCGGCAGGAACAGGCTATTCTGAGTCCTGAAGTGGGGAGTGAAGAAGTGAGACAGGTCACTGATCAGTATAATAGCAGGAAATACTGCTGATATGCTCACTGACAGCAATGACCCACTACCACATCCCACGAAAACCCACCTATACTGTTGTTTAATGTGACCAAAAAAAATGTAATGGTTGTAGACATACCATTTTCTAACCATACATAAATAGATGGATATGCAGAAAGAGTTCTTTTGTGTGTGAAACAGTTATCCCCACAGATTTTCAGTACAAATAATAAAACATATCCTACAATGTCAATCCCCTACGTGTACCTGATTAGAGCCAGCAGGTTGGGCAGCATCACCAGAAACTGGGCAGTGCAGGGGTTTCTGTAGACAGGTGCCCCAGCAGGGGTGTAGCTCACCACAAAGCCACCAGCTTTCGCTTCCTCTAGATCTGCAGGCCAACGTGCCCGCTTCACCACTCCCACCATGGCATACAAACAGAAACTCAACTGCAAGAAGGTAGAAAAAAAAAGAAAAAAGAATTGCATAAATGTCAGATACTTGTAGCTGACTACAAACCATTTCTGACATGCTAGCAGCATGGCTGTCCACCACTTTAGTCCAAACTAAAATATCTCAATGACTATTTAACCCATTGCCATGAAATTCTGAACAGACATTTGTACAGACTTGTGCTTAACAACAATTACCTAGAGTTGAAGTAAGTTAGTGCCATCAAAGACATGGAATGTTCTGAAAATATCTGAAGATTCTCAGTCATCCAGGTCATGGTTATCTCAAAAAAGGTTTTTCAGTGGCAACTGGACTTGTTTTAGTTCCTTGACTATGTTTCGCCCTTCCATTCCAGAGGGCTTTCTCAAGTCCTGTTCTGTTCTGAAACTTTACTCATATTTGAAATCTTTTCTGGCATCGTCTGTCAAAAATCCCTCTGTATTGTGCAGTGTTAAAAACAAGTCAAATCCGGGGTACTCTCTGGACAACTTATTTAAGTCCAAATACAGTGTCTTGCAAATTTGTGTGAGAATTTACAGACGTATTTGCAAACCCCTACCAATCAGAGCAAAAAACAAGCATCAAAACTGAAGTGAGAGTAGTAGTAAAAAGGTCTACTATATAAATCCTGTCCTTTGAGCTCACATCCTACACACACTTACGCGTCCCCTATTAAGGCCTGCTGTGTCTGTGTCTGTACTTTGCTCAGAGACCACCTGATCGGCTCCAACAAAGGACAGGAATGTGGCAGGATCCCACAGAACACTGAAACACAAAGAAGAAATAATCTGTCATGGCATTAAAATAAATAGTGTTCAATTTGAGGGAAATAGAAACAATCTATACACACTGTCTCATCTCATCTGAGGTCCATTCTGTGACCACTGAGGCCATCAGTTCGTCTAGAAAAGCCTTCTGCTTTGCAAAGTCTTTGAACTGGTTACTGATGAGCACCAGGGCTTCCATCAGTGAACACTTCTCCATGTGAGTCAGTGTGGTATCACTTGCGAACAGCTTCTTCACATGATTATAAAACATGTCAAAACAAGCCTGGGAAGGAAAAAAGTAAACTGTCAGCATTTATTCATGTCTATTCATCAGAACAGTGTCCTTCAGGTACACATTTAGTGCATACATTTATCAACTAAATGTTACTTCACTTTAACTGGGGCACAAGGACATTTACCAAGATGAACTGTGGGTAATCCCGGCAAATTTTGATGATTGAAGAACAGGCGTGCCTCCTCACGTTCTTCACAGCTCTCGTCCGAGGTGCCTGATGACATTAGTTTCAAAAAAAATTCTTTAGTCCTGGACATGAAGGATGATTCAAAGTGTTTATCTTTAATTCTGTGAAGGAAACTCACCTTATTGTCCTGACCAACATTGAATGTGATGGCATTGAACAGCTGCAGAGACAAAGAATAACACATTATAATATCAATGTTAAAGTAAATATTCAGTGTAAAGTGAATTTGATGATTTACACAGTCCAAGTCCACAACCAGACAAACCCCCACATCTAACCATCATGAAACTACTTACACTTCCATATGCCTGTAAGTAAATACAACAATTCTTGCAATAATAATATGTAGTAACCAATGACAATTCAGCTGACCTTGTAAAGAACCTGTGGCAGGAAGTGTGGTCTATGTATGACAAAAGGGAAGAGGGCAGAAATGTTGGTAAGGACACAAGACAAGATGAGTGGATCTTTGGTGTCGTAGTTCAGCACAGCCTGTAACAGCTCCATGCTCTGATCTATGGGCAGCTTCTGCACAGTATAAGGTAGACGGTGGGGGGAAAAACATATTAGTAAAATCAATATTATTTATTCTCACAATTTTGATTTATTGCTGGAAATTGCTTTTCTCACCTCCTCTTGGAGACTTTTTAAGATCTGTGTGGCCATGCATTCCATGAAGACAGTCATGGCATCCCACTGGACCACTGATGGAGACAGGATGGAGCATAGGCCCTCCGCAGTTTTAGCTGATGAGATGCCGAGACAGAGGAGAAGATCAACAGCTGCACATAGGAATTCATGCCACATTGGATTTCTTTTACATTCTAATACACTGTAGTCTGGTTAAAAAAAAATAGAAATTCAGTAACATGAAACCACAAACAAAGTACAGAGGTTTTAATCCTCCTCTGTGACCCAGTACAGTAACAAAAGTGAGGGCAAACACTTACATGTGGCATCCCCGACATCAATAGGGCTGGCAATCTGATACTGTAACCATTCTGCTGCTATCTGAAAAGCCTCCATAGGAACAATGCGACATGCACTCCTCACCACCTCTCCCTGCTGCGCTCGAAAAGCTGTGAAGCAACAAAAACACCCTGATGAAGAGTAAAGAAAAGTAGTGATTGTAGGTAAAGGGAAGCTAAATTCATAACACTCACAATTAAAGAATGAGTTGAAGTCCTCATCACTGTCAAAGTCCACACGGGAGTGATGACAACTTGGGTTATCATCTCTAGATGGAAACCCAGTCTGAAGAGACAAAGACAGAATCAAAACAAAAACTTTAGTAACACTCTGCTCAGCTTTCATGAACACTGGGAATGGTAGCACTGACATGCCGGTCTCACCTTGACTAGGTTGGTCATAGATGCTCTGAGGTATTTGATGGCCATCTCTACAACAGCTGCCTCCTTTGACAGAGTTTCATGTCTGAACAAAGCTCCCCAAGTAGCTAAAGTGGATGACTTCAAAAACTGCAGTGAAGAGGGAAAAAAAATAGAGAGAGAGAGTGAGAGATCAAGCAGCTGATGGATTTATATTCTATTCACTCAAATGCATGTCTTTAATAAAATGATTTAAAAGTTACGTGGACCAAAAAATTGTTATCTCACCTGACTGGAATGTGTAGTGAACGCTAGAAGGGCTTCCATGTACTTGTTAAGATTTGCAGGTACATCAACCTCTACATCTGAACCCTATGGACGAAGATGTGACATCACAGATGTATCAATCAAAAAAAAAAAGAAGTGCAAACTGCAAAAACCATTATGGCCTCTGTATGAACACAGGAATTAAAGTGTGGTCAGATTAGGATAAACTCACCACTAATGAGCAGAGCTGACCTCCCAGAGCACAAAGGACCTGACACAGTCTCTTCAGGAAAACATAACGCCGCTCCACAACCTCCACTGCTCTAAAGGTACATACACATCACTGTACGTCACATCCAGATGTACTGAATAACTGTAATTTAATTACTTGATAACCGTTTCACACCTGACCATATTACTTACTGTGATTCAGAGGATTTCTTACATATCGTCAGTTCTGCTGACCTGTGACCACACAGACACAAATCATTCACTGACAGTGAAACTGGAAAGTTAGAGTGATGATGATGACTGGGAGAAAAGAGTTGTACTTACTGGGCTGCAGACAGGACATAGTGGATGGCCACATCATCAAACAGCAGCATAAAAGGCTTCCTATCCTCCAGTTTACCCTTTGGCAGAATGTCACAATTGATTATACGTGGCTTATTGTTGTTAGTTTAATGTAAATACACATTTTTAAGCAAACGGACTGTAGCATCACTCTTCTGACGAATGGTACAACAATTACTATAGTGGGCATGATATTTGAAAAATAATATCATGCCCACTATAGTATAGGAATAGGAATATTGAGGAATTGTAACGGTATAATTAGCAAAAGAGTTGCATTAGTGATTCATAGGCACTGAAATCTGCAATGCAGCTGTTAGCACCGTTTGCACGACTCGCTGTCAAATTGTGCAGGCTCTCTCAGTCCATTCAACATGTGTTTTCCCTGTGACTCACCTTCCGGCTGATAGCAATGAGCAGAGACTCTGCTGCTTCAAGCTGCAGCTCCGGTTCACTCAGCAGCAGACACAACATCTCCAGCAGCTGGCAGTTTCCAGTGGTGATGTACACCAGAGACACCCAGTCAATGTAGCCCGCAAGTGTGTTCAGCGTAGCCACAGCGACTCGACAGTGAGCTCTAGCCTATGAGTGGGAAAATGAAGTGACAAAATAAAGAGAAAAGAAAAGACAGTGACACCAAATATTCAAAGCAAGTCATAGAAGATTTACAGTAGAGTAGAAATACAGCGAGGTATTCTGTTACCTGCAATTCATGCCCTAGTGACCCTTTCTGGGGGAAAGAAAAAAAAAAAACAAAACACAAATTAAACTTCATATTTCACTGTTAAATTTAAGCTTTTAGCAATACACATAATCATGCATAAACAGATAAGACAATACAAATATATATTAGTTAATTAGTTATTTCTGGAAAAACATTAAGATCCCACTTACCACTTTACGGTAGTCGTCGACATTAAGTTGCAAAATGGCCATCATGAAACTGAAGATGCTTTCCATGTTTTGTGTGAGTGTCTGCTGAATGTCTCTGCGTCGCTGGGTGGGCAAAGTCTGAAAGGTGATCACATCTTCTGCAAGCCTCAAGAGGATCAGCATGACCAGCTCTGTCTGCGCTTCCTATGAAAATAAACAAGTTTCAGTTTCACTTATTCACTCATGTTTAAAAAAGGTACATAACACAAGCACTAAATAGCTGCATGACTTGTTCAATCAATTATAGTTTGCAAACATAAAATAATCAGATGGGCAGATGTTCAGGTTGACGTTATAAAGCCATATGAGTAGGACTAATAATCTGCAATTTACATATTTGCATGCGAGTTCAAATTGCTTGGATGCTGCACTACATACGTTACTCACCCCTTCACTAGTGAGAGCCTCCATCTCTTTCAGCATATCAGGCCAATGCTGAGGCCATTCTCTCTTTATCATTTCCACTATAATTCGTGACAGCACGTCTTTGATGTGGCTCTCCTCCTCCAGGATAGAATGAGTGCCCTGATAAGACCCACAACAAGTATCAGATAAGTGTCTATAGCTGTGACACAAATACACACTTTTATTTGATCCATAAGACAGATTGTCATGCTGTTAACACTTACTTTTGATAACAGCTGCATGGCACACTCCTTCAGCTGGACTTTCTCTTGTTGTTGCATGTCATTCCATCGAAACCTTGAACAAAAGTGGCCTTTCAAATACGCAGCTTTTACCATTTATTTATTTCTTGTACTTGACATATGATAGTGGTATTACACTCACTTGATGACGTGCTCCAGGATTTGCAAACCAAAGTGCCTAACTACAGCTGGCTGGGTTTTGTCGGCTAATTGGACGCCACATGGTACACAGAAGGAGTTTGTCTCTTTAAACTCTTCACAAAACTGTAGCGAAAAATAAAACATATTACATTACAGATAACTACATGGGCCAGATCATACGAGTGTTTTAAATAAGGCCTGAATAAACACAATATCATATTATACATATGGTATATGTGTCAAGTGACTAGCGGTACAGCAACAGCTGCCTGAGCAACATTGCATACTTAAATAGCATAAAGCTAATCTACCAACTAGCCAGTTAAGATAGAGGCAGCGTTGCTTTTAGCGTTATTTGGTTCCGTCTTTCACCACCCTTCGCAGAACTGAAGTATCCAATGAGATGTTAACGTTTCCATGAATGAAAGAACATGAGTCGACAGTGGATGTGGTGATTAATTGATCATCTTAGTATAGCGGCTACCTCCCACAGCACCTTACCAACATCATTGCAAACTTAGCTACCGTTAACGGACATAAACAGACTATATGAGCGACGCCGTCAATAACCCTGCTGATGAAAACTCACTTTTTATTCAGATACACAGTCAATTCATTTGTCTTTTACAAAAAGCTCCAATAACTGACAAGCTCAGCTAGCTAGCCCCTAGCTAGTAACCCATAACGATGCTACCTTTAGGGCCTCCAGTCGGTAAATTTGGCTTGTTTCTGCATCCATTATGACATTCACAGCTTTGATAAGCTGCTCACACATGGCAGCCACCTGGTCAGCCATGACTTCAGGTCTGATTCTGTGAAGACGAAATCGAGGAGCTCCCTTATGCAAAACACCGACACAGCCGTGAGCTGCCTGCGCTCAGGGAGGCACCAACGTGCACAAAACGTGCTAGCTGCATGTTTGAACCTTTCGCTCGCCGTTGACCAGGAGTTCTGGGAGTTGTAGTCGAAGGGCGCGTTTTTTTTAAAGATCGTTTATATACTGACAGATAAATCACTCCTCGATGGATAAAAGTAATGTCTACCTTAAGTCAACTATGTCTTCCCCAAATCCTGGTGTCATGTAATAAAACCAGTTGTGGAAAGTAACGAAGTATATTTACTCAGTACTAAAGAAAAACATTAGGTTACTTAACTTGAGTATACTTTACTCAGGCATCCCATTATGTCATATTGTAACTGTGATTTTTTTTCTTTTTATATTTTTAAGTCTAAACTTAGAACCTACTTTTCCAGTCACCAAAATCTCCTCACTCCTCACTTTTCCTGAGTATGCGAAGCTTTTACGTTATTGTTTAAAGATCTCAAAATGTGGCATTAGTACTTTTACTTGAATAATCTGTAATATGAATCCTGCCAAGCTGTTTCGTGACAGACGTGCTCACCACCCACTACAATCCCTTCAACTTTTGCTCTCAACGTGTCAAATACGGGCAGAGTGGGAGCTCTTCCTTTTTATCTTTTCGATTCAACTCAGGATCATTCGTGCCTTTAACGTAAGTTTGCTTTGTTGCTGAGAACCCTGTTGTCCACCTACATGATGTGGACCTAGAGTTAACCTCTCGATAAATAAATGAGGTATTGTTCCGTGTTTTGTGCTCGGGAGTCGGGACAGGTCTGGCTGGTGGGGGGTGTTTTCTCTTCCAGAACAGGGCGGAGCTTGAATTCCAGTGTGGAACGAGTTTCCTCCCGGTGCGTCACTCTGGGATAGGCTGCGGGCTGTTGAGCAGCGCTGTCAGTCAACGGTGCTTCGCTGATTACCTACGTGTCTACTGGTAAGGAAAACGTAGAAAATATAGACTAGTTCACGTATAGATTTTTATAGATGTATATTTTTTTATCTGTAGCGTACTTAAAAACGTTTTTAATAGTGCCTCGCGCTCGTAATGAGCCGTTACAAAGTTGTGAGCGTTACACTCGCAACTACAACGGAAACTTTCGTCGTGAAGGCCTTGTTATTTGTTGCAACAGGTCCACGACGCAGCATACAATAAATACTCGTTGAACAGTCAAAAGTCTTTTTTTATCATTGTTATCTGAATATGTGAAATAACGATGTGTCGTGTTATTAATACAGGACGGGGCAACCAAACAGGAGAAAGTAGCCTTGCCCGTCGCGGGTTTAGCCTCTGGGATTAAAGTGATCGCCAACGCTTTCGTCGAAACTGCCAGAGGGGATTCATTTCTGTCCGGGTTAGCTAAATGCGGTACGAAGCTAAAATGATGCCGGTGAGTATTTTATTTACTCAGCTAGTGTTATAACTTGTAGCTAACTTTCTAAAATTTATAATTTCAACTTTAAATCAGCAGATTAAACCCGCAATGTTACCTATGTGAAACTGAATTAAGCTACCTGGGCATTTCAATTGACGTGAGAAGTTGATACCATTGCTACTTTGCCTCATAACTATGGCAGGATAGACTGCAGGAAGTTTATTAGCTGTATGAGCATGTGATTATATCCTACTGTAAGTTACGTCATTTGTTTGCGTTTTGACGTATTCCACATGCACACGTTTATCATGCATGTAAAGTCTTAGTCCCTTTAGCCTTTCTCTCATGTTATATCTATATATTCGTTTATTCTGCTCCGTTAGTACATCTATCCCTCTCTGAACACACAACGAACACCTGCAAAGTTTGGCTGGCACTACGCTAACCTCGACTCTGGACTCCTGCCATCCCCATCACCACCACCACCGTCATCATCAGAGGTCCATAGCTTTTGCTGCAGTGCGAGCCTCTAGCTATCAGCACTTCTTTGAGGTGTGCAGGGAGGGCAGTGAACAGAGCTCTGTGTGTATGTGCCCAAAGTGGAGAAATAACCCAGCAACAGAAGGAGTGACACGTTTTTGTAATGATGTTTCACTTCTTTGTTGAGACTTTCATGCAGGTAAAGGAGCAAAGTCCAAATAGGCTGTTAAAGGCTGGACTAACTGTACGTTTAGAACTTGGATACCTGTGAAGGTTATGACAAATGGGGATGATTATTTTTTATTGACTCATTAATTCTATAAAATATAGTGATAAATAATAAAGTATGCCCTTTACTGTTTGGCAGAGATCAAGATGGCATTTATATTGCTTGTTTTGTACAACCAACATAAATATATCAATTTTATGATTATGTACAACAGGGAAAAGAAGCAAATACACACATTTTATAAGCTGAAGAGAATGTTTGGTATTTTGGCTTGGCTAACATAAATTATTAAACTGTTTTCTTAGAATAGTTGCCAGACAATTCTCTGTTGATCAGCTTATCGCATAATAAAGAAATCTTTAAAAACAAATGCCATTTCAGCATTAGTTGCCTGGATTTGTATTGTAGAGGAGAGGGAAGGACAGCCATTATTGGAACAATAATACTGTCATATTTAGTTTTTTTTCTGTCTCTGTTTTTCCAGCCGTATACTGTACAATACGCTTTATTTATGTTAATGTTAAAAATGAGTGGTAGAAGTAGTAGTCTAATTCTATGTGAACGTACTAATGTTGCCCTTGCCTACTTAGACCTATGTTTCCAGTGAAACAGCTTGATCAGAAAATCGTCTTAGCTATTGAGAGAGTCATATTTGGTTGACTCTTGTCTGGTGCATGATCTCGGTCTGCTAGTGGCATGTATTCATTTGTTATCCCCAAGGTTGTTTCTCATGCCCACAAATACATATAAACTATCACCACATTTTCATACAAGATCTATTTCTTTGTATGCCACATGAGACCTGGGTAATTGCTCCCTAGAGTATATCACAATTGGCATACCC
Organism: Ctenopoma kingsleyae; assembly: GCA_032353495.1. Lineage (NCBI taxonomy): Eukaryota > Metazoa > Chordata > Actinopteri > Anabantiformes > Anabantidae > Ctenopoma > Ctenopoma kingsleyae. The sequence continues at coordinate 11,504,701 of JAUBNQ010000007.1, read as the reverse complement.
CAGAAAGTATCTGCATGTGTGATTTGGAGTCATTGAATAAGATAAAGCTTCTGGTGTTCGCCTGATAAATACAAAATGGCCACTATGTAGCCATGTAGTATTGTCTTAGAAATTACACCCACAACCCATGACCTCTCTTGTATAGGCCAGAGGCTCGGGGGTAGTGAGAATGTAGTGTTGTAATTGCTGGCTCAGACTGTAAATAAGGGGTCACTGTTTTCTGAACACAATGAGCTGCAGGGTCTCTTTAACAGCACATTGTGTGGTCTGGAGAGCATATTGTGTGTGTGTGTGTGTGTGTGTGTGTGTGCGCACGCGCGCCTGTGCTGTGGCAGCATCCTGATAAGAGATACTCACCCTTTATTGAACCATAGTGTGGCATAACTCATTTGCACCAGACTTACTATTGTCTCATCTTACGCTTGTCTTTATTCTTCAGACACGTACTATTTACCATATATATATATACGTGTATATATATATATATACTACAACAGATCTCACATTTGCTAGACTTTGTGGCAATGTCATGATGGTGGGGAAATTGAAGCTCTGGGAAGGCTGATTTTGCTGTGTTTGTCAACAGAAACATGAGTAAGCCTTTTTTTTCTGGCCACCAGAGGTTTTTCATTTACTCTGTGGGAGAGTATGTGCTGGGCATGTAAACAGACACATCAGTGATAGCCACTGATGACACTGAAGGGCAATGTTTTGACTTCTGAAAGGAGATGAGTTATCAGGATGACTGTATTAGCTGAAAAGAGCTGTGTCTAATACAGTAGACATGTAATGACACTTTCATTCTAAGCATCTGTGTGATATCATGTAATGACTGAGTAAAGGGCTTAATTACACCTCACAGGATAGAGCAAGTGTTTGCAGAGACAAAAGAGAGACAAAATCTTTAGACTCGTTGATAGCTTAGTTGAGAATTTAAAATGTCTTGTCTGTATATCACTTGTATTGCAATTGATGACATTATGAATGAACACCAAAGACAATGTGATTCTAAGAAAGTATTATAACTACAGCATGGAATTCATGTGATGAGACAATAACACGGTTGTTACTTTGTTCTTTTTATTTACTGCTGCTACTCTGATTAGTTTTGTTTTGTAGTCATGAACTGGGAATCGGGGGAACTAATTTTAGCTAATGTTCCCCAGTATCCAAAAAATGTCCCTACAGTGGAAAAAGGGCTTTTGTACTCTGCTTACTCCAGTTATTCACACTATCCTGCTTCACTGATGACTCTTTTGCATATGACAGATTAAGCGGTACAAAGACATCATTTAGTGTGCATTTTTTTAGGAATCCAATTAGTTTATGTGCCACATTTTGAAGTGTTACCACTTTTAGTTTCCGGTTAGTTTCCTACTCGGAAGGTAAGTGTTGAAAAGAGATAAATTTGCATGCAATAATCCCCTCACAAAAGACCTTTTACAGTGGTATAGTTTTCTCTTTTTTTTGCACATTTGTCACAGTTAAATTGTTCAGATAATCAGTTTTTAAATGTTGATTTCATATATAAAGCTGTCCAAACCTGTGAAACCAAGCAAAACCTCTAGAAACCTCTATTTGGTACCGGGCCACAGATAAAGAAAATAATTATTTTATTTCCATTTTCACACGACACGGTCTGTTATTTTAAAACAATCACAGGCATGTTTACAAATGGAGCACAGACCAGTTTTTCAAAATAAAAGAATCTTCTAGTTTTTCAAAATAAAAGACTGGCAGAGTCTGCCGTCTGCGCTCCATTTGTGAACATGCCTGATGCATTGAGCACGTCTGTGCGGCAAGAGGGTCAATTGCTGGTTATTGCAAATGATGTTGGCCACAAGTAAGTTTGAGACTGTATAACTGTATAACACACCAGCATTTGAATCACCACAATAGAGATCGGCTTTTCAATCGACTCAACACCCACCCCCCCACGATATATATCGTGTATCGCGATATAGCTTAAAAATATCACAATATTCTTTTTAGGCCATATCGCCCAGCCCTAGCTCAAGCATACTTGGGTTATGTAGCAAGACAATGATCTTAAACGCAAATGCTTGATTGCAGTTGTTGCTGCTAATGGTGGGACAGCCAGTTATTAGATTTAAGGGGAAATTACTTTTTCACATAAGGCCAGGGAGGTTTGGTCAGCTTTTTTTCCCTTAATAAATGAAATCATTGTTTAAAAACTGTATTTTGTATTTATTTGGGTAATGTTACTGTAATATATAAAACACTTTGGATGATTTAAATTTAGGTTTGGCAAATATGCCAAAAAAAAAAAATCAGGAGGTAAATACTTTTTCACAGCACTGAACATCTTCATTCTGTTTAATTTTGACTAGTAGTAAGTATGTACTGCTTCATCATGAGATTATGAGGTGATAGGCCAAGTACTGCAGTGCAGACGGAGAGGAGAGGTTGTACTGATTGAAGAGTCACAGCTCACTGCAGCTGTAGTCTGTTGTAAAAACTGCTTTTTTTTGTAAACGTTGCAGCTGAATGAGGCTACTGTGCTTGCTGATTTCTTATGCATTCTGCTGTTTGTTATCCCTGACCTGTTTGCTATTCTTGACCTTCACACTCGCTGCCTAATTCAGAATAGAGAGAGAGTGAAAAAAGACGAGAATAATGCTTAAACCTATAAGGGAGTTTTCTGTTGTCTTTTTGACTGCTATGTTGGAGCTGTGTTAACCTCTGAAGCTGTAGCATGTAGGTGCACACAGAAGAAGATGCTGCTGCAGTGTCTTACATACTTAACATAATCAGATTCAGAGGTGACTGCCTCACAGAGACCCAGTACACTCTTTCGCTTACCACAGCAATATGTGTAATTCTCTGGACAGAAGGTCCAGCAGCCATAAGTGAGACCCTTCAGTAGTGGTCAGAGATACGTCACTTTTTATCCTCTGTTGCTGTCACCCTGCCTCACTCTGTTAACTTTCCCACTTGGTCCATTTTTGTCTTAGACAAATTCTGATATAAAACCTATCTGAGGCATTCAATCCCAACATATTCTATCAAGCCTGTCTGATACTTTGTTTTTGTTATTCATACACCTTCAAGGGAAATATTTAATCAGAACGTATTGTGATATTCATAAACTGACATAAAAAATTTACTAAATTACTTGGTGTGTCTTGCACATATTAACACAGGATTTTAAGATTAGTGTTATGTGAAATTATTATTTACTTGTGAATACAAACATGCTAAAATGGTCTAAAATATTTGTTATGCACTTCACTAGAATTGCCATCAAGGCTTACCTACCAAGGACTATACTTGTTGCTTGTTCACACTCTTATTACGAGGTTGTACTCAGGTCAACCTGGGGGCACGTTAAGTATAATATGCGTAGGTTTGCAGGTTATCTGTGTGAGACTAAACAGCCATTACAGCAAGAAGTAGCCCTACCCTTAAGAGTGGAGTAGAAATGGTCAGCTTTATGACCCTGATTCATCATCATAAGTGTTTGTCACAGCCATCTGCTAGAGTTTCAGTCACTGAAATTGTGTTTGAAAGGTGACTTGATCAGTCAGTTACAATAGAATAATCATTCAGAATAATTAACAGTAAACATTTTGTGGACATGACTTGTGTATTTTCTTTTAACAACAAACTAAGATAACGAGTGACCTCAGATATTGCTGTGGATGTTTTTAGTTGTATTCATGTGAATTTTCTGTGACAGGACGGGCTTTCATTTCCTAGTTATCCTGATATTGCGGAGTAATTTCATTATAGTAAAATCCCTTGTGATTTGTCTATTTGTGGAAATGGGATACTGCAGTGGCAGACACTTTTGATCACTCTTAATTCAATATGTGGCCAATTGCTTTTGGACAGTGGATTCGAGAGACTAATGCAGTAGAACTGACCCTTGCAAGGAGAGAGTGGATTTTTCTGGATGGAACACAGGAATTGAAATGCTATTAGGACTGCCTGAAGTCATCATCAAAAGGTCATTGTTTTAACTTGTTTTCATTTCCTTCAACCTAGATTTGCATTGAGAAAAGTATTGCCTGCTATGTTTATGTACACCATTCTCCTGCAGTGTGCATGTGTTTAATCTGAATAATCAGTGGGAGTGCCATGCACACAGCATTCCTTCCTGTAACTGGTTACAGCTACATGTTGATGTTGCTCTTCAAACTCAAATCAGCTCAGTCCTCTATCTAACCAACTGAAGAGGCTTAAAAATGCTGTTCCCCTGAGGCCTGCAATCAGTGCAATTCAGGATCCTCCTCTCTTTAATGGAAGAAGGGATCCGAATTACACAATGCATGGACACATCAGCATCTTATGTCTGACGCTAGGTTATATCTTCTAACTTGAAGATCCAGCACCTTGTCCCATACCTTCCTACAGACACTGCAGCTTTATTTAACTTCATACAGGACAGAGACATTGACAAAAAAGGGGGGTCCATGCAATAACCCAAAACAAATGGTACACTATATGTCTTTATTTTCTCCAGTTTCTCTTTCACAACCTCTCTTTTCAACAGGACAGGCAGGTCAGGTTAGTGCTATCATCTGCAGTCACTCTCCTTCTCTTAGATGTGTTCTTATTACAGTCTTTTTTCTGATGGTTTGATGTTACAGCTTTTCATCTTGGAAAGGTGCACACTCCTATCTATGCTATTGTGTCTAAAAAAAGAGGCTTGTAAGCATGCACCATTGACCCACAAGACTGTAGACTTTAGTTCAGCCCAAGTCATTTTAGGATCTAATTTTATGGATTTAAACACAGAACACTGATATAATGTTGGCAGATTTCTCACTTCATCTTAAGGCATAGTGGCTGTGGCCTAGTTGAATTTAAGCTTACTATTGTATTACTGAGCCAGTAGTCTGTTGGAAGGCTATAGTTTTTAGATAGCAGATTAACTTAATCTCTCAGACATAGCCCTAGTGACCCAGCCTTTTAGCTGCTCTGATTTGAGAATATCTACACTGCAGGCTGTTAATGATCACATTTCTTTGCACAGGCTATAATTATCAATTTGCAATTTTGAGCTGTCACAACACTTCCAAACCCTGGAAGACAGCTTTGACTTAGCTGATGTTGTGATGGAATTAGAAATATAGTCCTGTAATAATAATGAACTGCAGCAGTAAGAGAAAGGATAATGATGGAGAAAGAGCATGTCCCTCTTACTCCTTTCCAGGGCAATATCTTTCCCCTTTCACAGGTAGGAAGGAAGTGCAGTTCAGCAGTTTCTCCTGTCAAACACTCTGATAGATGGAAGACAAGTGTAACACATAATCAAATATTGCCACATAAAATACAAGTTGGTACTGCTCACCCTTGTTATAAGGTTACTTAATTTGATTTCCTTTTAAAGGCAATGCTGCTGTTTGTCTGTTTTTACAATAGGGGTATTAGATTGTTATTGAGCTGTTTAATGTACTCACTGATGTATCTCTGAATATTTAATGAACTCTGAAGTCTGGCTGAGTCAAAATGTGGAACCAGGGCACCCTTCTCATCTGTTTGACTAGGTAAACTACTTAAGGCATTTTCTTTCCTCAGTTAGCTGATGCTGTACAGTAGGTCAGCAGCAAAGTGCTAACTCATCTAGACCAAGGTTATAATTCGGTAGTAGTGGCCCTGGATGATTAACTTTAGTGCTGAGGAGAACTGGCTTTCAGTGCAGTGTAGGCCTAATGACTCACCTCCCATCAGTGTTTCTGTCTTCTCACTCTCTTTCAGTATTGTCGTCTCCCACCCTCCACCCCTTTGCTCTGTTGTCTCTCTTTCACTGTCCAAATATTAACAGGGTCATTTGAATGTCCTGTATTGCTGGGACGTTGTGATGATGTGAGATGCTCCCCCTTATCTTTCAGTGTCTTTTTGGAATCTTTTGCCAAATACAGACTACAGGAAATTGTGTTGTTTCTTTATTTCCATTTATCTCTTTTTAAGTGTTGAAATTAGCAGACAGGAAAGATTAGTCTTGGTTTTAGCTTTGTTCTCTGGGGTGGTCTTTCACCAAAGAGCTGTGAGACCTTTTTTTGACCAGTGAAGAACACAGGAGCAGTGTTTGTTTTCAGCTTTCTGTACTGTATATTACTGACAAGGATGACTCACTGCTATTTTGCAGTTGATTGGGATCTTTTATTGACATCCCATGGAACAAACCAGTTGAGTCATGTCATCTGAGTCAGACCACTACTTGCTTCCACTTTCTCCTCATTACCATGAAAAACGTGTGTGTGTGTGTGTGTGTGTTGCTAAGGAGATTTTCAGAGGAAGCATGGCACCTACCCACTTACTCAAGGAAGGCTTCATTTGAGAAGAACAAGGGGAATAAAGCCATGCGTCTTAAGGCTGTTGCAATTTCTCTCAGTGCTGTACTTTTGTTTCTTCACTGTGGCTGCAGCTGCTCTGTATGCTTGCACCCCCAGCCCTTTGTGTTTGTGACCCTGCTGACCTGATGTTCCCACTATGGCCCCTCTAGACACGGCTGTTCGCGGCAGCGTGCTGACAGTAGAAAAACCTGACAGTCAAACCTGTAGGTGTACGACACAAATAACAGTACTCTTAACAATTTAACTTATTTCATATCCAGACATTATTCCATGTCTTTGATGGCTGCTTATATTCAGAGATGTAGGGTCTGATTTTTCTGTTGTAGTGATGTTGTACTTTTATTACATTGGACTCCAGAGTTACATTGGACTCCACTGTTATAACGGAAATTGTCATGTACACGTAATAATTTTAGAATTTCTTTAAATGTTTGTAAGCAATACACAAACTTTCATAGTTTCAGTTTAGAAAAACTAGAATGTGGGATACTTGCTGACAGCTTAGTTTCAGTGTTTTTGTTTTTTCACTTCCAGAGAGCTTTCCCATTCCACCCTTATCATTGACAACTTGATTGAGATAGACTGAGATTTTTGGCAGACATAGACCAGTCTCTACCTGTCAGTCAGAAAGAGAAACAAATGCAACTTCCCCCAATCCTCAGTGGTCTGTGTGTGTGTTACATGTTGTAGGGGTGAAATGGTGTTATGGTCTTGAGCCTCTGGTTTCTCACCAAGATCCTCTATCTTGTGCTGTTATTTACTGTCTCTTCCTAATCTTCCCATTGTCCCTCTCTCTATGCCTCCTGCTGTTCCCAGATGTTCCTGACAGTATACCTCAGTAACAATGACCAGCATTTTACTGAGGTTCCCGTTACCCCAGAGACGCTGTGTCGGGATGTGGTGGAGTTGTGCAAGGAGCCAGGGGAGACAGACTGCCACCTGTCTGAGATGTGGCGTGGGTCTGGTGAGTGACAATGCCAGTTTACCCAGTGTTATCCATCTACACACTATGCAGAACGTGAGATTTTCTGTAACATACTGCTTTGTTTGTGTAAAATGCCTGTATCTTAAAGGGCAGGAGTTTGTGTGCACTTAATTGTTTGTCTTCTTCCTTTAATTAGAGCCAAATTGCTTTTCTGAAGTAGACCTTATATGGTGATCAACTGTGTGGTCATCTGCTTGGTGATTTCTTTTTGAAGGGCTTACTGAGTTTATTTCTTTTGGGCCTGAAATGCAAATGAAGTAGAGCACATAATCCCTGTAACAAATACAAGTATGCAGACATCTCCCACATCTAAGGAGTGAATGGTTGGTTGAGACTTCATGCCTGCCCCATTTTCCCCATCTCTAAGAAGGTATTCAGGAAGTATTCCGAATCAGAAATCAAGGAGCCAGGCTTTATAGCTGTTTCCATGGTGATACTGCTATAAGAGTGAAGAAAGTACCAATTACTGTGTTTGAGTACTTCCACGAGTAGTCTAAACAGATTGTCTCATTTATCACTAAGACTGCAGCTGACTCTCCTTGAAAACACAGCAATGACATTTTGCAACAATTTTATATGTAAAATTATTAATAATATGTATAGCACAGTGCTTACTGAATAGTCATGTCATTGTAAAAGACCAGTTTCATTGACCTCTACTCTACCTCTACAGGCATGATCCTGTCCATTTGTAAAATTAAATGGCCTTAAGCAGGTTGAAGAAAATGTCTGAACAAGTGATTATGAACCCGTTGGCTCAGTATCAGTCCGAGTAATTGACAATATATCACAGTTGTTTTCCCTGAGGTCATTGCTCAGAAAGACGAGCTGATGAAATAAATCATGTTTGAGTGTGGACCAGCAGTATCGGGCTAGTGGTACTATCACATTTTAACCTTGCCAAGGTTAATAAAATTAGAATATGTGTCTTAGTTTATTTTTGACTGCTGATGTGTTATTATGTGCTACATCTGCAGAGCGAGCTGTAGGAGAAGGGGAAAGGATGCTGGATGTGCTCCAACGATGGGGACAACACAGGGCAGAGGTGCGCTTCTTTCTGCGTCACAACCGAGCCCCTAGCAGGGAATCAGGTATATGCTCATTTCTAATACACCCCAATCACACAATGAAAGGAAATTTACATTGACAACATGTTTGAGAATTCACCAGATGACCTCCCCTCTACACTACAGAGGTTTGGAAATTGTCTAGTTAAAATTGCCTTAATGCAGAGGTTTTACCTTAAATCCTTTAAGAAGACTTATTTAGTTGTACTACACTTGACTGAATGCAGGTTGAACCAATCACATTGTCATGAGCCCTTTTACTTTCAGTTTTTGTAGAAACACAGAAAACTCAAGTATTTTGGTTGTCTGCTCTCCTCTCAGCCCCCAGTTGTGTAACTAAGCCCTACTTGCAGCTTGAGTCTGGCCCAGGGATTAGTTGGCTGTTTTCTCTTCCTGTCATCTTAGACTGCTCTAATTTTCTCACACTGTTAGCGTAGCTCTACTCAGCATTTGCAACAAGTTTTGTATTGCCTTTTTCTGTTTTCTCATATTTTAAATATGGTTCTGTGGTGTCCATGTTATTTATGGAAATATTGTTGTAGTGAGTTAATTAAATGTTCACACTTCCTTGAGTAGAGTGAAAGACCTTTGGTAAAGGGTGAACCTAAAGGGTGAACTCGATTGCCATGGCACATTCATAGACTGTTCCGTATGATGTTATCCTCAGATTATTGGTATAAAGAGCAGTGCGCCCTTTTTTTCCCAGAGGAAGAGCATTCTGCACCCAGGTGTGTATGCTTGTTTGTGAGAGACACGGACAGGCAAAAATGCTAATTAAAGTTCCAGTCACTTTTCACAGCTGTCTGTAAAGGCCAATTGTTTGCTCAGTTTGCTGTATTTTGTTTTGGTCTAAACTGAGGCAGTTACCTTTGATGAAGCTCTGCATGGGATTATAATGTCTGATGTGGTCTTCTATCATATTGGTTACTCAGGAGGATCAAGAAGCTCAGAGCCAAAGAGAAATGGAGTGAAGAGCCCGCCAGATAGAAGGATGGAGAATGGGGTAAGTTTCCGTATCTGTTTTTAGACTATTTGAAACCTAACAGGATGCTCCTTTGTTGTTTGTGAAAGAGGAAAGATTTTACCTGACACAGTCCAACATTGATGATAAAAGAGTTTCCATACCACTGACAACTCAATAATTTATTTATTTATAAATAGTAAGCACCTGAAAGTGTTTTCACCTACAATGACTTTTTACTGCTTCTCATAGAAATAATATAAGTAACAGTTGTAGTTTCTATAGCTCATTTGACACAGTGCCAACATATTAGGTGTCTTTATTTGTCTTTATGGTTGGTGGTTAGAATAGGAGGATAAATGGATTTTCATGCTCCAGTATTCTCCCTACATGACATCCAACTTTTGAAAATGATAAATATGGCTGCTGTTGCTTTTCTGACTTCAAAGTCACATTTGTACTCTTGTCTTATGTAATATACATTATTATTGATTGTTTTTCTGTACATATACTGACTCCCTTCATCCCTTCTTCTTCCTTCAGGTGGCAACACCCCGGATGGACATGACGCTAGCTGAGCTACAAGAGATGGCTGCCAGACAGCAGCAGCAGATAGAAGCTCAACAACAGCTACTTGCTTCTAAGGTACATAAAGAAATGCAAGATGAAAGAGAGAGGAAACAAAGACTGGTAGAGAGTAGGATACAGTGAGGTAAACAAGTTACTTTAACTGTTGGAGATTAAATTGGAGTAAAAGCGATAGGAGGAGAGAACTTTAAAACTTAATTTCTTATAAACCTAACTTCCTCTGTGTAGCACTGTGTATGACTAAGGAAAAAATAGCAAGCCAAGGAATGCTACTTCATACAGGTACACTTGCACACAAATTGAGTAAACAAACCTGCATTGCCAGCATTGCTGTCAGCACACATCACCTGAGCATTTCCGGATAGAGACTCTTATGCTTGTCTTAGAACCTGTTTGGGAGAGCTGTGTCAGCTTCGTAGCGCTGTGTGTCATAATTCAAGATGGATGATTGATTTTGAAAGTTTTCTTAACCCTTATTTAACCAAACATGTAGGCATAGATTACATTCCTGTTTACAGAAACAGGAATAGAGGGAAATCGTATCGTATTACTCTACTACTGTACTGACCTTTTTTTCCTGGCTCTTATGTCTGCAGGAGCAGCGACTGCGTTACTTGAAGCAGCAGGAGCAGCGTCAGCAGCAGCAGGCCTCTGAGCAGGAGAAGCTTCAGCGCCTCAGAGAGAACATTGAGAACCAGGAAGCTCGGCTTAAGAAGGTCCGCGCCCTCAAGGGCCAAGTGGAGCAGAAACGTCTTAGCAATGGCAAACTAGGTGAGCTCAAGTTCTTGGGAAATTCATGAATCATCTACTGCTCAGAATATTGTATGAAGATTGATGATTTCAGTAAGCCACAGTGTCTTTCTTTGAGTTCCTGTTTTCATGATATTCTCTCCTTGCGTCTTTTTGTATAACCTCCCATATATGATGTTTCCTCTCTCCATCTCCCTTTCATCTTCATTTCTCCCCCTCTCCAGTGGAGGAGATAGAGCAGATGAACAACCTGTTCCAGCAGAAGCAGAGAGAACTAGTAATGGCGGCATCCAAGGTGGAGGAGCTCAGCCGACAGCTGGAGTTGCTTAAAAATGGCAAAATGGACAGCTTCAATGACAACCAGAATTCTGTGGCTGAACTTGACCGCCTCTACAAAGAGCTACAGGTGTGCAGTAATAAAAGTTACTGAATAAAATACAACAATAAATATTGGTCTCCAAAGTCCAGTTTGTTTTAAATGAGCAGATATGTTAAACTGTCTCTTCTTTGTCTTTCTTGATGGTCAGTTGAGGAACAAGCTCAACCAGGATCAAAACTCTAAGTTGCAGCAGCAGAGAGAGAACCTGAACAAGCGCAACCTGGAGGTGGCTGCCATGGACAAACGAATAAACGAGCTCCGAGATCGACTGTGGAAGAAGAAGGCAGCACTGCAGCAGAAAGAGAACTTGCCTGTAAGTGTTAAAGACACCACAGCAGCATTAATAAATGATACAGAACAGCCTCCTGTATCAGCTTTTAGATTTTGTGAAATTGATGGAAATGGTTTTGATCAGTCCTCCCCCTTGTGGCCTTAGAGTAAAGGCTGTTTTTATTTCTCTCTTATTAGCCTCAGATGCCCTGGCATTCAGAGCTGAACATTACCATTGTAAGACTCCTCACACTTGCTCATCCCATGTTATCCCCTCGCATGAAGGGGTTAACTCCGTCTTTTTCCATGCTTTGATCTCTGTATCTGAGATAGCTCGTGGGGATCTATCATAGTTTTGATCATGCAATAGGGTTGTATCTAAGGTTACACTCCCACTTCTTCTCTCAGCTGTGTGTTTTCAGTTCCATTTTACAGAAACAACTTCTCAAGATGAGAAAGGAGCAATGAGAACAGGCTGACTTCACAGGCAGACAGGAATGTCAGGGAAGATATCCTGACATCCAGTTATAAAGGTTATCTTTTCTTGCTACACTCTTGACAGAAACAGGAAAAGGTGATTAACTGGTTTACTGAGGGCAAGCAACCATCATATTAAAAGCACAAAGTTTTCAAAACACATCATATAGTAAAATGCACGACAACACTACTAGAAATCTGCAAAATGAATAATAATAATAATAATAATAATAATCTTTATGTTAACTCTGATAGATTTATGTTCTACGCACACTGCTTGGTTCGCCCTGCTGTTGTGCTCCTCTCTCTCCTTTCCAGGAGTTGTTTTGTACACAGGTTTCAATGGGTCTGTAAATAAGATTCAACAGACTCTTCTGTGAAACACACTGTGAGGAAGAAAAATTAGCATTGAATTGAATGTTTGTGTGGGCAAAGCAAGGATGTGAAAGTGGCCAAAAGGAAAGCATAATCATACTGATTGGATGCTGGATGATTTTGCTTCCCCTTCTTATTTTACTCTATCCTCTATACAGATCTCTCATTGTGTTTGCCTAATCACGTGAAAAGATGTAGGTTATTTTAATATTAACTTTCTTCCTTCCAACCAAATTAATAAAATTAAGGATCTGGGAAGATTGTTTCATGATTAAATACTGATTGATAACTTTGTAATACAGAGTACAAAGGTGTTTCTGTTAAGTAATGTTTTACTTTGGTGTAGATAAAAAAAATCATGCCTCATTAGTATGCAGCATTAGTATTTTTTACTAAACAAATGCAATGTATAAACTCTAAAGTGGCCTATAAGTAAAAACTAAATAATACATTTTATAGGTACATATCCTTCTGAAGCTCTGCTCAAAGCCTTTTAGATAAATGAGCAACTTGTACCCTAATCCAGCTTTAAAGAAGCCCAACTTCTCTTTTGATGTCCACGTGACATATATAAAAAAATAAAAACAGAACAGAGGAAGGTGTGTGTTTGTGTTTGTGCGTGTGTGTGTTAGAAATGAAGGCCTGAATAGACTCCACTGAGGAGGTGATTTACCCATACTCTGCCTAGAATCATAATGAGTGGGCTATTTCACACTAGCACAAAAACACTCCATCCTAGCTGTCTCCTCCAACCAAACAGCAAATGCCTGGCTGACGTCACCTGATAAACGTGTATAACCATACTGGCTGAAGAGAAGTAGGCTGAGAGGTTTCAGTCTAGAGTAATCACATACCATCTTATAGTTGAATAACAAACTACTTATTTAGAAAAGGGCATCATTTAGTAATTTGGTATTTTGAACTACTGTTGCATGTTTGTGTTTTTGTTTTCTCAAGAATGGCTATCCTGGTAAAGAGAGGGCTTCAAAAGACACTCATCTTCAGGTAACTAAACTAGCATCAGAACTAAACATACATGTCTTTTTTTTCTCTCTGATCTGACTTCTTGAGTATGACTTCAGGTTCCATCAGTTCTTTTTTTCGTTTGCTTTTTACCCTTGTTTGGAGAAGTGGGCCATTTTCTTGTTGTTTTAAAGCTATATTTTGAAAGATCTTTAAATTACCTAACCTAAGTTTGAAGTGAAAGTTATTAAATCTGTCTGTTTGGTTTGTAAAGCTTAAAGACATTTAGTTTCTGATGTTGTATCTGTGACATGTTGACTATCTTCTAACATCATGATTTCTTTAATTAAGCCACAAATCGAGCTATAGGGTTTAGAAGGTTGTATTGTCTATATTAATTTAGCTTCACTTATCCAAGATGGAAAGACTACATCTAGCCTAACTGCTTTAAAAACACTGATCTAAAATGGCATGTCAATAAAATGAGATGGGTTTTAATATTTCATTCATCTTAAATCAGGAATCAGCATGTAATTTCTTAATGCACTGTGTTTATTCAGCTGTAACTTTGTGAATGCTAACAATCATAATTACAAATGTGTGATGTGCTCAGAGAATGGCAGTGTTGATTTGTCATTCTGACATTTCTGTTCGGAGTAAAATGTCTGAATTAATGTCAGGACAAGCATCCATTGTACTCAGAGATTGTATACCTCTAAACTCTGGTGAGTGTGTCACCGTATCACTCACCAAGGACCAAGCAGTGCCCTTCTCTACTGCCACCATCAGGCCAAAGTTTACATTTTCATCTCTCCTGTCACAAGAATCTAAGAATATTAAAGTTGTTTCACAACTTTTCACACATCAACAGTGAATTGTTGTCATTAAATGATCAGTAGTACCTTAGAGCACTGCTATGACCTTGTTGTTGTTGATTATTGCCTCAGTATTAACAGTAATTTCAGCATGTTTTCTATGACCGTCAAATTATTACCAATCTTTAGTATCATGCAGCATGTCAGTTAATGTTTTGGTTGCCATTTTGTCATCGTATGTTGGTGCCTGATTGGTATGCATTCTCTCTCTTTGCTGTTTATAATACAATATATTTTAAATTACCCATGGACCTTTGCTGCTCTGACCCTTTCACTATACAGATGCCTTCTGATGGCCAAGTTGCACAGCAGGCAGGTACATCCCGTGTGGCAGCGGTTGGCCCATATATCCAGTCATCCACCATGCCTCGAGGCCCAATGAGACATGACTTGCTTGTAAAACCAACCTACCCAGACGGCACTGCCACCCTACCAACCCACGACCCACAGAGCAAAGCTGGCACAGGTGAGCAACCAGAAACAGCACACTGTCTATAGCCTTTCACTTCTTATCTCAAGCCTTTCTGTTTATGACCGTGACAATTTCTGCTGTGGCCAACTCGGTGATAAGAGAATATTTTGCTTGTTCTGTTATTTTATGTATAATATAGTCAGCAGGGCTGCAACAGCTCAATTGGCAGCTTAAATTTTAGGAGCACAAATATTCAAGGTAACTAAAAGAATAGTTCTTCACTGCTGTTCCGTATTACTGGTGTGCGTATCATCTTGGAGGTTTTTTCTTCTCTAACTGAAATGTGACCAAGACTGTCATGCCTTCAGCAGGAGAAGAGGAGTCTGGGATGCCCGGTTGTGATGTCACTCTGAGCTCAGAAGGTAGCTAGTGACCAGCTGGATGGTGTGTTGTGATCTAACTCCTGAGCCTGAAAATCAAAATCTTTTTTTCCACAACACTGACATTTTCTGAAGAACTTCTGACAAGTTTTGCATTAACTCATCTTATTTTTATTGCTATAGTGTGTAGCTGTTTGCAGTGTTGTTCTTCATGCTCACACTACACTTAGTTATGTTTATTGGTTATTATTGATACACAGGCAAAGTAGCAGAAGTTGAAAATTTATGCTTTTTGTAAATTTAGACAGTAATGCAGTAAGACTTAAATGTGAAGATAGCATGGATCCTAATACTCCACTCAGCTTTCAGCATTCAGTGATGGTCTTTGCTGCTGGGTTCAATTTGAAACTCAGCATTTTGGTCTTTGTAATCAAAACGGTCAATTTGATTTAGAGACACATAATATCTGATTCACCACATATTTTTCAAAAGGTAATATGTCTATGTTTGCATATATGTTAGTGTTGCAAAATCATGATTTGAAACACAAAAAAAGACCATCATAGCTGACCTTGATTTTGAACACACAGCATGCCTGATCTGAAAGTTTTTTTTACAGAATATCTTATTTCTACTACAAAGTAAAGTGCAAATAATGACACAGTGTAAGGTGTTATTGCTCCAGCCCACTATCACTACAGACTTCAGTAACATGGGTGCTGTGTAATGGAAGGATGGAAACATGGTCAAACCACTGATGAACAACATATCCCATTTCAGTATGCTCTTCTCCAGTGGATGATGGGCCTGCAGTTTGTTTCATGTTATTAAAAATGAATGATGCAATGCCAAAATTAGTCATTGCAAAACAACAACAGAAGGGATTCCCTCATTCCCTTTCTCACCTACCCATCAGCTCATCTTTTCCATTTTGAAGGAATTCCATTTACAGGAAGTAAAAGTAACAGGTGTTTGTCGGTCTGTTATGACTGCAGACAGTTATTTCTGCACACTGAATTGATTTTTAGTATGAAAAGAAGAGAGGCAAGGATGGGGGGGAAACAAAGGAATCTACTCTTAGTATGCACCCTGACTTCCTCTCTAGCAGAGACATAGTACAGACAGGCTCCTCTTCCTGGGCCCAGCCAGCAGCATGTCTCGAGCAAAGGGAAATCTGCAGCTCTAAGGCTACCTTGTTTTTCTTGTCTTTTGAATGCATCTTCCTCAGAAGCCATGTTCTTGCTTAAGCCTCTGAAAGAGCTGCGGGCTAAGAGAAAAGGTACACTCTTGTATTTGTGTGCTTGTGTGCTTCTCAACAGCTTTGTTGTGTCAATTTGGTTTTTTTTATGAGAGAGTTTTCCTCCCTGCAAAGAAAGATCGGATATATTTATAATTTTTAGCTGGATCTTTGGTCCTGTTTGCTTGTTTTGCTGCTGTTTGTTAAAGCCTGTTTGTAAAGCTTTCTCCTCACTTCCTTTACTGCTGCTCTAAATGGGTCAGTTGGAACAAACGCATGACCTACAGTTGAACTGACATTCTGACCACACCAATCAGGTCTTATTCTCAAATTGGCTGTATTTGTTTGCGTATATGAACAACACCTCCTGATAGGGAGCATTGAACTACAGTCTGCATTCACTGCACAGGAAATTATGTTTTTACATGACACTAATCTGGCTAGTTGTAGGAGACACATGCTTTTGTGGCTCATCTGACTGTGGATGTCTGTGGGCATGCGTTGTCACTCAGTCAGACAACCAGAAAAAAAAAGATGAGTAAAGAGGGAGGCAACATACTGCAAAATCCATGATTGTTTGCTTTGTGCATTTGTGTGGTGCATTACCAGAACAAACTTAATTTTTGTGTAATTCGATATTCTTTTATGTTAAGAGTAATACATTTTTTACTAATCACATTAATAACACAGTTGGTAATTTTAATTATTATTTACTCAACTGTCAAACAAAAATTATGGACTTTCTGCTAAGCTGAAGGTTTGTAGAGCTTTCACCACATTTTATCACTTCATTCCCTAACCCCGTCTTCACTAATTGTTCTCCTCACTGGGATGCTGTGCTAGAACTGCACACATAAAAACAACACAGTTGAAAAAATATTAATTTTGTGTTGCATTTAGTGAAATAAATCTGAGGTTTTGTATAGTTAATGTAACTTTACCAGAAGGTAACTTGCACTGCCACAGGTCACAGAAAGTGATGGGTCACAGAATAAAGTGTAACACCAGCAGTAAGCTAAGGCAGAGAACTCTCTGTCAAGTTGTCTACAACTTAAAAATAACCCAAGTGCAAGTTTTTACTGTAACACTTTGGATTCTAGATAAAAAAAGACCTTTACTTTCATCTCATTACCTTCCTACAAAAATTACAATTTGGAATTTTTTTTGTTTACTTTGAATTTAAGACATCAAGTTTGTATACACTTGATTACTAATATGTTTGTTTAGGGTTCTTTTCCTTTTTTTTCCCCTTTTAAAAAAAAAAAAAACCCTAACCTTTTGGAACCTGATCCAACATGATCCAGTCAGTCGGAACCCATCCTTACACACAGCCATGTGAACTTTGTTTTCTGGATAGATAATGACGTTAGTTTCTACTGTGTGTATTAGTGCTTTGTCCTATAGTACTGTACATGTACAACATTTAAACCCCTCTTTTTTCCATTTTCATTCCCTTTTCTTCTATGGGTCCACCAGGCCTTCACCCATCCAAGCTTGCAGACTGGGGTTCGTCAGGTCCCGAATCCAATACCAACAGTCATGGTTCATCTTCAACACTGCCACGAATGACCTCTCACTCCAACTCTAACACAGATAAAGGTAATTACATACACACATGAAAGTAACACCACATCTGCATTGCGCTAACTGAAATTTCTTCCTGTAATTGTGAAAACCGTTAAATGATAAGGCCAAACAAAGGCTTCCAAAGAGGCTGTCATTCGGTTTTTTACATAGTCACTACTGATTACTGCTTGTAAATGTGATTTGTGGGTAGATGCGATGGAACTAAAGAGGGACAGGAAGGTGCGTCCATTTTCCATGTTTGAGCCAACAGAGGCTCCCACCACCTCCCTCCGCAAAAACCAGAGCAGTGATGACCTAGTCAGAGACGCTCAAGTAAGAGGAAATGAAAATACTAACCTTACATTCTCAACATACAAGAATTTATCACTGGTATGATTTGGTTGTTACCAGAGCAATACTCTCCAGCATCTAATTTTCTCTCTCTCTCTCTTTTCATCTCTCCAGTCTGCTCCCAAGGCTCCTGTCAAGGTGCCTCCTCCTGTGCCCACCAAACCAAAAGGACCAGGCATTGTACCCTATGGCAAACCGGGTCTCAACACAGGCACCTTCCCAAAAGCCAAGCCCCACAGCCAGCAACCCCAAGCAGCCCAAGGCCGCAGCCCTCTCCCAGCCATACAGAGCCAGACACTCCCTTTACCCTCCAAGCAGGACACTCCACCTGCAGCTACGGTACGGCCCTTCACCCCTGAGCTGCCCTCCTCCAAAGACGTCAACCTGAGTAAGCCCCAGACCTTAGCGGGCAGCTCGATATATTCCATGTACACACAGCAGCCTGGTTCAGGGAAGCCTTTCCAGCCTGGTGTGCAGGGTGCTCTCAACAGGGCCCAAAACCGCCCCAATGGATTTATCAGTGGTAAGCTTGGTAACCTTTTTATTTTCTTTTTCTTTTTAATTGGTGTCTGAGCAGTCTTATTGTGCTGTCCATAGATGAATGTGATGAATTGTCCTTTGGGTCCCTGAATAGTTGACTCAGTAGTATTAGCCTGTTCTCATAAGTCTCTTAGCCTGTCATAATGGCATCATTTATCTTTGTGTGTAAGCTATGTGCTTAATGTTACCTCACATGTAAGAGGGTCATGTGTCAGAACACACTGGAATTGAAATACTACTGATGGAATAAAATATGTGGACTGGAGCATTTTTAGATCTAAGAGTCAAGATAGAACAGGTGTGAGGAAAAAGTACAATGATTCAATTCTACTTTTAGTAGAAAGTAAATCTGTCCTGCTGCCATTCTTTTTATCATATTCAAAAAGACACGCATCACCAGTCCCAGAGCAGCTATTGAAGGTAAGCCATCTGGCACATCATCCCTTTACAAACACAGTCAGTATACTGTATACCTATATACTAAATACAGAAAACAGAACCCCCTTCTAGTAGATGAATGAGAAAGCCAAATTACCGAAATCAGTAAAGGTCTTATGTGTGAATACAAAACCTGTTGAGTTTTGGTTTCATTGAGTTGATTTATCATTGATACTGCTGTCGTAACACCTGTTTCCTGTCTTTTCTTCTAGTGTATGGTAAACCAGTGATCCCCAGTGGAGCCTCACAGCATCCAGAGAACCCATACCTGGAGCACCATTCTCCTGCCCCAGAATCTGAGGTTGACCATAATGGATCCAACAACGTGGGTCCAAGCTCATCTGAGGGCCCACAGCCAGAAACTGAGCGCATCCCACGGCCCCTCAGCCCCACCAAGTTGCTTCCTTTCATTTCTAACCCCTACAGGCACCAGATGGATGACCTTGAAGCTCTGAGAAAGAAACTCTACAATGCCCCAAGGCCCCTGAAGAAACGCAGCTCCATCACTGAACCAGAGGGTCCTGCAGGCCCTAACATTCAGAAACTCCTTTATCAGAAGACCACACTGGCAGCTATGGAAACAACCCTGACTACACCAACTACTCCCACCCTTAGTGGTGAAGCAGAGAAGGCAGCAGAGGGATCAATGGGGCAACATGTTCAAAGCCCTCTGAGTGGTGCTGAGAACCTCATGTCAGAGACGGGACAGAGTCAACTCCCATCTCACATTCCAGGTCCTAATGTCTCCATTCCAGCCCCTGCTGAAGATACCAAACCACCTTCAGCTATCCCAGAGAGCGAGGATATTATCCCCCCTCCTCCTCCATCCCACCCGCCCCCAAAGCCAGATTTCCCACCACCACCCCCTGCTGGCTTGATGGAGTCTGACTTGCCCCCTCCACCTAGTGAAGGCTTCCTGGAAGAATTCCCTCCTTACCCACCACCCCCATACCCCAGTGGAGCAGAGCAGGACAGCCTGGGAGAGGACAGCTTTAACATGAAGGCACCTGAGGTCACTGGTCAGGTCACTCTGCCACCGGTATGAATCGCCCTCCTAAACTGCTGAATCACAATGTCTATACAGCTATTACTTGTCTTGTGTTTTTTATGGCTTTAAAGATCCCATTATGTTGAATGGTATTAAGGGGCTTGGTCCACATTAAAGAGTAGACTTGTTTGCTTTTGTGCTACATGTGTTCTCAAATCCCTCACATGTTTGTTCCACAGGGGCAGGTTACAGTCGCACATTCTACTTTTTAATAATGTGCTGGTCAACAGAAGTGACCTGGTCTGATGTTATATAAGTTAAATAATCTCTATCAAATACTGCCATTGTTTCAGGAGAAAATGGGTCTCATTCTCCTTACTGTAAGCGGATAGCCACCTGACTTTCCCCCGTTTACTTGAATGCTTTCTGTGTGGAAAATAAACACCAGTTTATATTTTCTTGTTGTTAAGCGGTTTTTATTGAGAGGTTCAGGTTTTACCACAAAAGGGCAAACTAAAGAGATTTTAGTGTTATGACCCATTTTCCCCCATGCTCCTCAACTTTTGTAAACTCATTTAAGACCCAGAAAACTTTTTTTTTATTCACTTCACTTGATTAGGGCAATTGTTCCTAATCAGGTTGCATAATCGTGCTTTAGCAGCTAGTGCTGACAAACTGGATTAACAATGCACTGGAAAAACAAGTCCCTCCCCTGCTCTCAGTCCATATTGAACACAATCTTGTGGACGTTTCCACTATAGCAGGATAGGCTTCAGGATGAAACTCTAGCAGTCTCCTGTCATAGATTTACATCTTTCTTTATGAAGTAATGGCTTTTTAACATCATTTGTGTGACACACAATTATGATTGTGTCTTTAGGGGAAGAGGACCAACTTGCGCAAGCCTGGCTCTGAACGCATCGATCACAGCATGAGAGTGAAATTCAACCCACTGGCTCTATTGCTGGACTCGTCTCTGGAGGGAGAGTTTGACCTCGTCCAGAGAATCATCTATGAAGTAAGGCGTTTTTTCCACAAGCGTTTGCTAAATGTGTTTTTCTTAAGCATATTTTCTACTTTGCCAGTAAATTACTATGGTATTGTTGAAATTTATATTAAAATATCATCTTTTTTCACTATCTGCTGATGTCTGCCTGTTACTCAACTACAGGTGGAGGATCCTAGTCAGCCCAATGATGAAGGCATCACTGCTCTACACAATGCTGTCTGTGCTGGACATACAGAGATCGTCAAGTTTCTGGTTCAATTTGGTGTCAATGTCAATGCTGCTGACAGCGACGGCTGGTGAGTTCAAGTTCACTGCCGATTGTATTATTGCATTTGAGCCTCAAACTAATCTGAATTGTTATTTTTAATCCACATATTGTGTTTTTTCAACTCTCAAATTTGGACAACTCTGAATATATAGTAGTCCTGCAGAATGAGCTGACTAACAACTAAAATTACCAAAATGTAGTTTGTTTTCTGAATTTTGTCACTCCTCTCCCCTTTCCTTCTTACCCTCTCTCTAACATAGGACACCTCTTCACTGTGCTGCATCCTGCAACAATGTGCAAGTGTGCAAGTTCCTGGTGGAGTCTGGCGCAGCAGTGTTTGCTATGACCTACAGTGACATGCAAACAGCAGCTGATAAATGTGAAGAGATGGAGGAGGGCTATACCCAGTGCTCACAGTTCCTCTATGGTCAGTGAAAGCTATATTATTATCCTTGCTTTTGCTATGTTATGCATAATATTCTTTAAAAATTTCCATTGTATTGCTTTCTGTTTCTGTTTCTATCGGGACAAAAACTCACTGTTATCTGATCTAATTAATTTTCTGTGTTATTTTAAATCCTTCTATTGTCAGGAGTGCAAGAGAAGATGGGCATCATGAACAGGGGTGTGGTTTATGGCCTTTGGGACTACACAGGTGAACATCCTGATGAACTGTCGTTCCGTGAGGGAGACTGCATGACCATCATCCGCAGAGAAGACGAAGATGAAATCGAATGGTGGTGGGCTCGCATGGGTGACACTGAAGGTTACATTCCCCGAAACCTCCTAGGGGTGAGTGAATAAAACTTTTAGAATGTTAATAAGTGTGTTTCATTTCATGCAGAAATATAGATGTACAAATGCTATGTTGACTTGTTCGTGTTCTCTCTAATAGCTCTACCCCAGAATAAAGCCGAGACAGAGGTCCCTGGCATGAATCACAAAGATCCCAGCACATTCCAGTCTCCCAGAACTCTCCAAAACACAGACGCATACACAGGCTTTAACAGACTGGAGATGAGACGTACACTGCTCCCATGAAGAGATGAGGACAGACCAAACAAAATGAAGGATGAACTATGAACTCTTTCTGGCACTTTTCTATATCTACAGCAGTAGATGTATCTATTTTTCCAAGCTACACTGTGTACTGTGTACTTAAGATGCTAATTGTTTTCCTTCATTCCATTGTTATTTTTTCTTGTTTTTGTAATTGTGAAACTATTTCTAAAAAGAGAGATACTCAAATGTTGGAATGTACATGGAAGCAGTATTTTTATGGCTAGAAAGTTATTTTTACCCACCCAAAAAGCCCTTTAAAACTTGCTTTCTGGGCTACTGGTTATTTTTGAGAACACTAGGATTTCTGCATTGCATGAGGTGAATGTGTGAATGCTGATGCTTTTGAAACGCTCCGATACCATGACAATTTTGTGGGACATGTTTCTCATCACGTGTTGAGTGATTGTGCCTCTGGATAACTGCACAGAGGTGTTCAGTTGTGATGACCACAGTTCTAAACAAACTGAAAACGAAATGTTTGGAGGAAAAAAACTATGAAACAATGAAGCTTTTTATTGATCTGTTGCTGTTCATTGGGTGACCTATGAGATCCACAAAGCCAGTCTGCATTCCTGCACAGACACACTGTAAAGATGCTGTAGAAACTGTGTATACCTGTATTTCTGTCACAAAAACTAGTGATATGTTACTGTAGCAGTGATATTGTTTTGAAAATGGACTTTCAAACTCATAAGAGGGCCTTTGACTAAGAAGATTTTCCAGTCCAATTTTAATATTTTAATACAGCCATTCCGTGGCAATACAGTAACTTAGGAAGGCAATCGTAATTTCAGAAACTTTGTCTTTTTGTAGCAATCACTAAGTTTTGACTCAGTATATTGTAAAGCCAGAGGACAATTTTTAAATCAAATCATGCCTCAAAAGCAAACAAACGCAGTTTATCATGTACCTCTCTTAATGCAGATGTATTTATTTTTGTTAATTTTTTCTTTAGGCCTTTTGTCAGAGCTATAACCACAAGTGTACTGTAGTATTTCAAACATTTACAATAAAATACTTTGTACTAAGATTCTTTAGTCTTTACTGTAAAGTTTCTGTAGTCTCAGTAGACAGGTTGATTCTAACATTCATGTTTACTGCCCTCTACTGGACAGAGGGTGAAGTTTCTTCCCCGAGAGCAGGGACTGAAAAAACTGCTGGGAGCATGTATGTTAACGTATGTTAACATACGTTGGTGGCAATGGCTCTTTAGCTCATCCAGCTCCCACATCGACTGTAGATATGTAGACTGCTCATTTAATCAGCCATCTTTGATAAGTTTAGTTGTCTACAAGATCACTATGGAAAAGGAAGGTCAAACCTTTTTCCACAGTCTGAAGCCTCGAAGTGTAAGAGATAAAGTGATTACTTGCAACTATATTTAGCATAGGTACTATAATATTATTTTGTTATTGCTATGTGATAGTTAAGATTTCATTAAAAATTTACATTTTTTCTTTACAACCATTACATAGTGTGAAGTAAATCTGTTTGGTGTGACCTGGACATCAATATGATTTGATAATTCTGAGCCAAGATTTATTTTCCAGATAATTTCGTTTCAACATTTCAGATATGCTATGTTGACTGTTACGTATAACAAACAAGAGACAGGTGTTTTGTGTTGCATGCAGTAAGCTCCCATCAGAGGCAGAACACTAGAGATGGTTTTCAGCAGCCAAGACATTAAACCATGTTCCCATTTCACATGTACTTCACTGCCCCAAGACAAATTAATTACAGAGCATTGCTGTCATTAAAATAAAAATCATTTGCCTCAAAAAAGTGGCATGAATGTCCCCCAAAATTTGAACAGTACTTGAGTAAAGGTACCAAATTACTCTCCACCACTAAAGTAGACAGACCAGCAGTCCGACATTTCCACCCTCTGAGGCACGGTGTTAGTATTACTGGTTAAACTGCTCCCTCACACAACATAATGCATGCAACTACAAATTTAACTAGTACATCCATACCACACTCTATGTCCACATATAAACTAACCACTCCTTCGTCAGGTACTGCTGTTGCCATGGTAACCAGAAATACTGATGCTCCTTCTTCCATAAGCTCCAGAGAAGTTGTTCTTCAGTTGTTGGGGTTAATATAGCCCATATACCCTATACTGCACAAATCCCCTACTGAATTATGAGGAGCTGAGATAAAAGGCTGAATTCAACTGAACATGGCTAACTGCATTCATAATGGATTAAAGGTTCTGTATAAATGAGGGAAGCAGTCATACTTGGATTGACAGATAGCTGCTGTTGTTTCCTTTTCCAGTTAGAGATTTCGTTGATCTCTGCAGCAGAACACGAGCACAACCCTTTGTTCTTTATGAGCAGTGTGGAGACCTTCCACACACTGCTCATAAAGAACAAAGGATGTATACACAGGGTGTATAATGACAAATAAAGATCTGATCTGCAATATAATGACTGAAATCCTGTGTACAACCCCTCTGAGGGTGTTATTTTATTGGGTTTGTGTATCTCTGGAGAAAGTGATGGTGCCAGCATTCCTGAAATGCACTTTGTGTTGAGCTTCCCGTGAACGTAACATCCACATTTACGGGGATATAGGATCTATTTCACCATGAATCTCACCTAATCTAGCAAATGCAAATATTTATTTTTTCCCAGGTGTCTGGTGAAGATGAAGGGAAGAGGGGAGGAAACAGATAAAGCTCAGAAGGTAGAAATATACCTGACTGTGTGAATGTGAGTCCACAAGCAAATGTTTAACTAGATAAAACCACAGTGAAATATTTATTTATGTTTAAAGCATCTTCTTTAAACCTGCAGTCAGGATATATCTATTGAGATTAACCTTCAAATCACTGAATTAATTATTCATAGCTTTCATTTTCTGAAAATGTGTATTCTCAATTATCTTCATGAACACAAATAAGTTATTTTTTGTGAAGAGAGATTAAATCAACACTTGTTTTATCCATGGACATGACACACTGAATCAGATCAACCTCCTAAGGTGCCTGGAGAGAGAATGAAACCACCATGTACTGGAGGTAAACAAGGACCCAGAGCAAAAATTTGTCATTTACCTCCAGTACATGGTGCTTTCATTATCTCCCCAGGCTCCTAGAAACGAGGCAGAATTCTAAAACTGAAATTAATATTAGTCAATTTATCGACTTAGGTCTGTGGCTGTTAGTCAGACAAAAACAACAATCTGTCAACAAGCTTCAGGAAATAATCAGAAACATTTCTCTGTATTTTCTGACATTTTATTGTTGGTTGCAGCAGTACAGTGAAATACAAAATGTCTTAATTACTTTGAACAGAAAAATGGAAGCAGTCAGGTCAAGTACAAGTGTGCAAAAATGAAGTAGATTTTGACACAGGGATGGGAGATAGAGGATCTCTTGTTGATATTCATATTGATTCTACTTAAGGGAGTAACATGTTCAACACGTTTGTGATTAATGAAATCATACAGAAGGAATGATGAACATGTAAAATATTATTCAGATTCTAATATAAATTTCAGTTGTTTTGCCAGTTCAAAAGTGATTGAATGCTTTTATAACTCCATACATGTGTGGTTGTAATTCCCTCTGCGCACGCTAGGTGTCAGTGTGACGTCACCCCGCAGCATTGAATGGGACAGGTTACAGATTTCTGCGCCTTTTTCACTTCGCCGCGTAACCGAGCGGGCCGGAGCTCATGATTCACCAGAAAGAAAGAAAAAAGTGGGCATGAAGAAAAAAACCCCGAGGCAGTCACCGTATCATCAACAAATAGCAACAAGCTGGACGTAAACGAGCTTGAATCAGTCTGCTGGGGAAGGGATAAAATGAAGAGGGGGGACCACCTGTGACGGCAAATGAGTGGAGAGGATGTGTCATTCAGTGGGTGTTTCTTTGGCAGTGTGTAAACGCGTTTAAAGTCCAGCTGGATTATCTTAAGCTCACGGAAACGTACACATCCTACACTTCGAGGAGTTTATGCTTGATTCAGGTAAGACATGAACATTTATAACCAGCATACTATTGTAAAATACTTAACTTATTCACTTATAGTTAGTTTATCTTGATCTTTATTTTCTCCTGTGGTATCTTTATAATATATATCTGTAGTGATCCTACAGTGGTAGTTGAATAGGCTTCAGTGCTGTGTCGTCGAGTGGTCCTATAATTTTTCAATATTAATATTTTTCATAATGTGGAATAATAATATGGGGCAATGTCTCAATCTCATTATGGGATATATTATCTTTAAGTTATGTACCTACTTCAGGTGTATCACTAACTGTGACAAAAATTGACATAAAAAATTACTTGTTTGCCGTATTGAAGCTTCCTTGTACCGCATTACTGCGTTAATACATCTCACACCAGCTGCGTCGGTGCCGTGACTTTCTGTCTGTCAGATATCAATGTGTGTGTGTGTGTGTGTGTGTGTGTGTGTGAAGGTAAACCACAGCATGTGATTCCTAAAAAAACATCTGGCAAATGTGCCTGCTGAGCTGTGATAGGAGTGAAGGAGCTTTACACACACTGATGATGTTGAAGGTGCTGGAAGAGCAGGATTGATCTGTCCTGCCCTGTCAGAGATAATGGTCTCAAATGCAATGATCTAATCATTAGGTGTTAAAATTTGAATTTGAGGTGAACAGTAAACCTG
Source organism: Ctenopoma kingsleyae (assembly GCA_032353495.1). NCBI lineage: Eukaryota > Metazoa > Chordata > Actinopteri > Anabantiformes > Anabantidae > Ctenopoma > Ctenopoma kingsleyae. The sequence goes on along the minus strand of JAUBNQ010000007.1, from coordinate 11,477,791 downwards.
GTGGGTCTGCTTATCTACCTGTTCAGTCTTTAAAAAATCATGACTTAGTAGGATAAGTGGAAGGAAATGCAATGATGTGTTTATTTAACACAAAGTATGTTATTGTTTATAGTGTCTTAAATTTTCTGGTGTTGTGCTTTTTTTTTCTTGTCCCATCCTTTAAAGGACACTGTAGCACGATCAACTCATTCCTTTTAAAAAAAAAATTTGTTACAGTTTTACCAATACTTTTAGTTTTGATTAATTTTACAGCATCTCATCGGCATTTAGCATTTAGCACAGTCCATGATGAGTAATTATGAAAAGAGCTCAGAGTAAGTCATAAAAAACTAAATGTATTCTTCTTGCTACTGTTACACTGAAAGTTTTTGGCTAATATTGTAATTCTGTTTTGGTGTCTGTGGTAATTTTAAATTCTGCCCTGGAAGAATTATTCCTCTTCTGTTGCTATTCCTGATATTCCCCCATTTCCTATGTTTGGGTTATATAATGCAAATAAAATTGACTTGACTGGAGGGTTTTTTAAACCCTTTTAATATATTCCCGAACTAACTATAACCCTCGTGTTTCATAAATGAGATTGATCATGGTTCTGTCTAGCTCTTCTTTGCACAAGGATTTTTGACTTGAGACTCTAAGACACTGTTACATTTGGACTCTCATTAAAGCCAGACAGAAGTTGTGTTGTGTTGTATTGTAAATCATGGTAAATAACATTTCACTGTTTTATCTCTTTTATTGTGTTCTCAGAGTAACTCAGTTTAAAGAACCCACTGTCACATTCACAAAGTGACTGTATTGGGAACAAATGGAGTTCAGTTTAGTTGGCTTCCTTTTGTCTGTCTGTGAAACCAGAGCGTTTTTAAAGCAGGCTTTCTCTCAGCTGAAGCGCAGCTCAATGGCTTTAACTGTTTCCTACCATTTGTGACACACACACACGCATATCCAGTTAGAGTTTCAAGTCCTTTGGGACAAGTGTTGTGTGTTGATGGAGCTGTCACCGCGCCGCTTCTATTTAGACGGCTTTACAGACACTTTATAATTGCTTGATAAAGTCAATTTCCTTGAATGTATGTCATGGGACTGGGAGTTGGCTGCGAGATCAGGAAGAAGACAGATTAGAAAGGTTAGATCCTGAGTGGTAGTCACTGTGATCTCCTCTGGGTCTGCCTCATTTCATTTTCAACATCTCTCTTTCAACAGTTTCCCAAAGTTTTTACTCGTGTGCTCAGTGGCCAATTAACAATTGAAAGCTTCTGCGTGCAGGACGTCTGGGAGACTTAGAGCAAGTCAGGGGTAATGGATTGTAGATGACAGAGAATTGAGAATGTTGTAATTACTGGCTCTTCCCTCTGCGCCGCTGGACCTTAAGACGGTATTTTACCTCCTTTCTTGCTGATTTTTTATCCCTCTTTTATATTTTCTTTTTCTGTCTGTCATGTTCCTGTGAAAGATTTCCATCAGAATAGACTCTTCCTCTCAGGATTATAAGACCACATCAGGACCAATGTGACTGAGTGATTGAAAGGATTTAGACGCTGGCAGCGCATTTGAGTGATTTTGTGTGCATGAGTCAGATAAATGACTTCTAAAGAGCCCTTCAGTTCAACTCCTGTGCCATCTATTTAGAGGAGCTTAGACAGGCTGGGAGGGCAATTGACACACCTTTACAGTGTTTGACAGGCCTCAGGAGAGACGGCACATCCTGAGAGAGAACATACAATAAATGCAGTAATTGCTGCCCACAAAAGTATATTTGCCATACTGGGAGCAGGAGAAAGTTGTAAAAACCTATAAAGAATTGTTAAAAGTGATGGAAAAAGTAGTCTTTCCCAAATAGCTACATTTCAGGAGCTATTAGAAAGAGTCTTCATGGTTTTGAGGTTATAATGAGACAATGTTGTGGTTTTGCATCACTTTTTCTAAAAGTCAGTATTTTACATTTCAAAAATATTTAGATTGAACCATCTTGACAATGGTTTAATTTCACTTTTCACACCAATGCAGTTGAAATATCCTTTTGAAGAGACCTGAAACAGATCTCTGTTGAGATCTATGTGACTTTTATGTCAAACATACTTTCAAAGTGAATTTACTGAAGCTTGAAGTATTATTGCACTGGGTTACCTACATCTATTGTTGTTTTCATGTCTCTCTGCTGAATAGTTTATATAATATCAAATATAGATCAACTGAAAGCTATCGCTGCTGGAAGATGTGAAATTAATCTAACCCATTATGTTTGCTTTGGAAAATGATCAGCAATAATGTAAAGTATATCTGGTATGTTAATGGGTTAAAGCACACTACTAGTGTTCCATTAAATGTCTTACATAGTGCTAGTGTCCTGTGGGTTGAACAGTTAATGGTAAAATGTTTTTTCAGTAGATCTGTCAGATCTTACTGTTGCTATCTGCTGTTAAGTCACAGGTAGTGGAGTATCTGTCTTGTCTATACCTGTATGCTGCTGTGTTTGTCCCTACTGTTGTGCAGTGCTTAAGCCAGCCGTTGTCATGGTGTCAGTCCTGGGGGACCGCTGGGACTTTGACTAAGAGTGCAGTGACAAACACACATGCTAATGGCTTCACTTTTCTGCTCTTTTTTTCGTTACATGTGTTCAAACAGATTTATGTTAGCATGTGTGCATGGTTGTGTGTTTTTCCACATGATAGAAGCAGAATATTCAACTCCTCTGGGTCCCAGCGGCATGCATTGTTTAATGAAAAGCACTAAAAAGTGTGGCTGTTTACATTTGGAACTGGGAAAGCATTTTAAAGACAGTGGTGGAGTATTTAGAGAACCTGTGTGTGTGTGTGTGTGTGTGTTTGAAAGACACTGAGAAAGAGAGATGTCACCAATCCCCAAGGTAAAACAGGATAATGGTGTTGCTCCACTGTCTGCAGTCTCAGTCTCAGTGTTGGTGTGTCCACTGGTGCGTGTTATGGTGACACGCACATCTCTACTCTCTGCAGCTCTCCCTTCACACCTCCAGAAGAGGGTCTTGTTCTGTCAGAACAAAATTGGCATTCACATCACTACACACACATCTTAGAGATGATCACATTTCACAGTCTTTCCTGTACTGAATGTGACTCCTCTAAGGTGCAGCTGCTGATTGAACTGGTTTCAAATCTTATCAATCTAGAATGCTCCACATTGACGTTTAAGTGTTTGCTCATGATATCTGTGCATAGCTTAGTTTGATAGGCATTGGTTAGTGATATTTTCAGTCATGTGTTTAGACTAGGCAGTTGCTACTTGCACACTAGGGTACGAGACTTTGTAAAAGACAGTCTGGTCTTGCAGAACTCCATTGATCTGCAAGAGCACCCAATAATATACTGAGTGAATGCACTTTGTGCCGCTTTCATATCTCTGTCATCATCCCTGTGAAATCTTCCACATCAGATTTTTTAATGTGTTTGAACTCTGCTGATGGACTTCGTCAGCCTCCTTGTTTTTTAACTTGTCCTCTTGACTTTTCGAGTTGTCACAGTTTCAGGCACAGTGCCCACGTGCGCTGCATTTTGTATCTCTTCTGGCGTAGACATGACTGCTAACACTGTCGGTTTTGTGTATGTGTGTTTTTCTTTTTTCAGGTTTCTTCAGCACGGTGAAAGAGGCTGCCTGCTTGCCTGCCAGTGTTTGCCACGTTGTGTGTGTGCCGTGAAGGGGTGTATGTGGGTTGTAGGGTGAACATGTTTGTGTGAGTGCCATTGCATACGTATTCAGATTACTCGGAGAGTGTTTGTCCCATGAGACGCTTGGTGGAGATGCAGGGAGCTCAGTCCTCGGTGCTGCAGCTCCTGCTGCTGAGCTGCTTTGTGTGTGCGGCAGCTGGCTACCCGTTCAGAACGCCTCTGGACCTGGATGTGACTCCACGCATCACCGTGTTGAGCCGTGGTAAGCACAGACACAAACACTTGCTGGGTTTTATTCTAAAATCATTTTCTGGTCCATCAAATAGCATCATGTCAAGTAGTCACAGTTTCAAAAACCTCATGACTCATGACTAGAATATTAATACAGTGCTTACATTCAAATCATTAATCATTTTGTTAAAGAAGCTGTCAGGTTTTCTAGAATACTCCTTATTGAAAGAAACTCCACACATGCTTTCTCTTCATGTAATAATGCAGCCACTGTCTACTGTTTCTTTTTTCATCTAGTTTTCAATTTCCTCTCTTCTCCCGCCTCATCCCCCCGCTCTCTTACTCTCTCCTGACACAGCTCTTTCCTCTTTTTCCCTACTCTTCCCTCGCTTCTCTAAATCTCATCGGTGTGCACACTGCACAGACATTCACTTGCCCCTGGTAATTCTCACACGTGCCCATCTGTTAAGCATGATATTTTTTAATCAGGCTGTGATTATTATTCACTTATCTTATCTGAGTGATGGCATGTAGCCTGAGGTGCCACAGAGACAGAGGCAGATGAGTGAAGTGCTTCCCTGTGGAGCATCCAGGGACACTGACACCACTGTAGGTAGCCGAGAAGCTCTGTAACCATGACAACTGTTGTAGTATGGTGCAGCCGTATACAGTATTTTTATTTTGTGCAAGTGTGGGCAAGTGTGTGTGTATGCGTGTTTGTCTCCTTTAAGCTGCACTGTTATCTCATCCTGGACTTTATTCGTTGATACACTGACGTGTGAAATAAATTTTCTCACACCTCCACTTGCAGCCAAATTCACATATAACATCTACTTGTAGAACAATATCCCTCCTCTCCTTTTCTCCTTTTTGTGTTTCTCACAGTACATCAACTACTTACACTCATTTTCTATAGTTTTCCCTGTTACTCCTCTTGCTAAAAAAATCTATCTCAGTCTCTGTAAATCGTCGGTTAGTGCTAGAGCCTGCCCACAGGTACACGACTCATCTCCACCCCATCGCTCTCTCATCTACTCCCCCATCCTCTACCATCCGTCTCTCTCCCTAAGGACATGAGCTCTGTCTCTCTTTCTCAAATTTTTCTTGCACTGCCCCCTTTTAGTTCTTAGCTCTTGCCGTTACCTCTTGTCTTTGTTTCTTTTGAGTCTCTCCTCCCAACTTCGATATGCAAACTTACCACTAATCTCTTTAATCTCTGTGTTTCTTAGCAACCTGAAGCCAAAGCCTCCAAACGTGTGTTAGTGAAGGTGTGTGTGTGTGTGTTTGACGAGCACAGTCAAACACACACACACAACTGAGTTTTCTCTTTACTGCAACCTTTCTTCAAACAGGGTTAAAAATGTTTGAGGGAGGCAGGCAGTAAGGGTTATTAATTTAACACTTCAAGCTTTCATGGTTTGAAGGAGCTGAAAGTCTAAAAGTTTGCAAAAAAGAGATAGCAGGTAAAAAGAATAAAAACAAATGTATCTAAATAACTTTTATACACTGATTTCAAACTTGCGTCACAGTCATTTACAAAGTGTGAATTTAGCTTTTTTTGTTTATTCAGTACCTCCTGAAACAAATCTGACCTTTAAGTGTGTATTTGTAAACCTGTCACATCACAGTCCATCGCCTAAAGGTTCAATGAGTGTTGTGTGTGTGGATGTGAATGTGTGTGTCTGAACACTGCGTACTGTGCCGATCAGCTGAGGTCCCTCTGAGGGGCAGCTTGGTAAATAATATCATCTGGCCTCGCTGTTTTTTCCTTCTCTGTAGAATAAACAAAGCGTGCCTTATCGCACACGATCTTGTAAGCTGAGACCAAAATGTGCTGTAGGATGTTATTTCATTGTAATGTATAGTTAAAATAGGCCAGATAAATATCCCTCTGTTGCATCACTCTCACTGTGGGTTGTTTTGAGTTACCTGGCTCCAACTGTCAGGCCCACACACACAGAGGGCTTTGTGTGTCCTAATACTCGGATTACAGTAAGAATACTTGGGTGTTGTCTCTGTTGTAAAGCATTGTCTTCAACCACAATGAGACACTCATGTCACATAGGAAAAGTTATTGCTCTGAGAATCCCATAGAGATAATACTCTGCTTCCTCCTGCAGAGAATGAGGGAGGGAAAGTAGACACCTGGTCACCCAGGAGCAGCCTGAGACGGGAACTGCCTGCTGCTGCAGCTACTGCTGCTGCTGCCGCCGAAGTGAGCAGAGTGGATGGTGTTTTGGAGCAGCTGATAGGAATCTTAATGACAGCTTACTTCATAACTATATAGTCTTCAGGGGAAAGTGGATTAGCTGAGGATGCGGGAAATCTGCCACATTTCTCCGTGGCCTTCTTAATCTATTGTTCTTATTAGTAGGCATGAAAAGTGGTTTGCTTTCTACTTAATTGCTGTCAAAACTCCAGCCAATAAACCTGCTTTGCATAAGTCAGATGAGGTATTTTAATTAGGTGTTAAATTACAACTTAGCTGTTATTTTTAACAACACTATTATCTTAGAACACCACAGTTTTTGTGTGGACATTGTTGTTATAACACGCCTAAAGATTGTCAATGCCTGTGATGTGCGTGTGTGTTGACACTGGTGTCATGTTTATCCAAGCTAAGTGGAGTCCTCATAGATTTTATGTATAAAACTTGCGTAACTCTCCAGCATCTCAGGACTGTGGCGAGTGACGTTGTAACATATTTTGTTAGTGTGTGTTTGCTGTGCGTCTCTTTGCTCAGTGTTTGCATGACTGAACCTCATTAGTATCTTTTCCTGTCAAACAGATGCATCCCAATATAGGCTGGAGAACTGTATGGGGGACACATACACATAAGGAAATATAACCACAGAAACCAACATTTAGTAGCCTCCACATTTTGTGCTTGATAAAAAGGACTTAAATAATGGATCATCAAAATTGTTAACAATACATTTTCCATCTTTAACGGCATAGCTACAGTAATAGTTCTGTAGTAACATTAAAAGGTGTGTCCCTCAGAATCAAAGAGCAAGGCTGTCCTATCACTTTTCACCAGCGCTCAACAATCACAGAGAGAAGTCTATCATAGAAGATGAATAGTGTGCTGTTTCTGCTTTTATTCACATACTGCCAGAGTTGATTAAAAAGCCATTGCTTTTGCGCCTTTAATGTGTCGCACTGCGATGGTAATAACTTCATGCACATACAGAGGCTTTCTAAAAACATTCAGTGAGATGTTGTAGTGTACAACAATTCAGCAGATCACAGATGATCACATACAAACCCACATGTCATGAGCATCTGTAGTATTTGGGTGTACACAATACAGTACTACAAATAAGTCACTTCCTAAAGTATTATAAAATAATAAAATATGAATGTAAGAAGAGGATGATATGTTCATGTGTGGTTTTTTTGCTATCCCACAGTTGTCTTATAGACAGATGATAATCAATAGCTCCTCTCCTCCCTCAGGTCTCCAGGGCAGTAAGCGTTTTCAGTCCTCTGCAGTGAACTACACCACCATGTTGCTGGAAGCAGAGAGTGAGCGTCTCTATGTCGGAGCCCGGGGGGCTGTATTTGCTCTCAATGCCTCTGACATCTCAGCCAGTTCAGCTCTCACTGTGAGTTTGTTTTTCCCTGTGTTGCTGCATGTTGTGTGCCTCATATCTTTATCTCTGCCGTGGCTTCATTTGCATTGCACAACGCAAGAACTTTTGAGGCAACAATGTTTTATTTTGAGTCAGAAGTTTTTATTCCCCCCTCAACCCTTGTGTGTTTCAGAGTGTGTAGCCACATTATTTTTAACACAGTAACTCAGAGTTACACCAGAGGAGCTTTGCGGTGCATAAACTAACATATTAATAAGAAAAATCAACTAATGTGTCTCCTCTGTTTGTCTTACTTCTAAATGTATTTTTTTTAAAGTTATAATTTTGTACTCCTCACAGTTTTCAGCCTGACTTTGTGTCTTTGTTAACCCTATGGATTTTGTATTTTGTAATGAAGTATATGGGTTGAATAGTGGTGGCTGCATTTCACAACAATGGTCACAACGAATGGTCTGTGGCGTTAAAAGGGCTAATTCAGATTGTAATTATAGTAATATTGCAGGGTAATATACCTTGGTTTGTCAATATGACAGAAGAGTTGATCCTTTTCCCTTTCTTATTAAGAACATTAAAGTTAAAATTGTGGGATAGAATTTATTCAGCTATAGAACTGTTGCATGTTGCAGGATAATGTCACAGTTGTTAATCTGTTTTAAGAACCTTCTGTCAGCGCTCGTGTTGGATGTGTTTGCTACCTGGTGACAGCATGACATTAAACTGTTGTGGCATTTATGCTAATACTGCAATGTTTTCTGTCATGAGACTGCGAGTGCGTAACACTCCTCCTTCAACCACTCCATCATCTTCTGCTAAAAATACAACTGTTAGGTTGATTTTTATCATAAGAATAAAAAACATATTGATCAAAATTCTTAATATATGAATTACTGGGGCAAAATTTGTTGAAATTTACAGCATGCAAGTCAGTGATATAAAACCATCTAACTCTGTGTTTTACTGTATGTTGTGGGCTGTGTTATAGATCGAGTGGGAGGCCTCCCCCGAGCAAAAACGTGAGTGTCTGCTCAAGGGAAAAGACAATAAGGTATGTAGTTTTTCATTCTCCTTCAGTCCTTTTGTTTCATCATTTTGTGTTTTGTTCTTTCCTATGCATTGCTATTTATTTCTTTATTGTAATATTTCTTATCTCTTCCTCTTTCAGACACAGTGTTTTAATCACATCCGTTTCCTTCAGAGGTTCAACTCGACTCATCTTTACATGTGCGGGACTCATGCCTTCAGGCCACTGTGTGCATACATAGTACGTCCCTGCAAAATGCATTACAGCTCTTCCAGTGCTATTAAATACATTTTATATTAAATCTTTTTATTGCAAGCAAGCTAACTAAATGTCTTCCTCATTACCTAAATGTTTCGTCCTGTATAGGATGAGAAGAGGTTTGTGATGTCATCCCAGCCTGAAGAGGGCAAAGACAAATGTCCTTATGGCCCAACAACAGGCTACACTGCCCTCATTATAGGTAAGGCACTCCATCATTTAACAGACACTTCCAGAGTGTCACTCAACAACTTCATTATAAATTGTTTTTCTTGCAGACCAGGAGATGTATTCAGCTTCCCAGTATGAGTTTAGGAGCTTTCCAGATATTCGCCGCAACTTTCGGTTTCCCACACTAAAGACAGAAGATGCACCCATACGCTGGTTGAATGGTGAGTTAACATCCTGAAATGATAAAAGCTCTGAAACATGTTTGACTGGCAGGGTGGTCGAAGTGGTCGGAGCTTCTGCTGGTCTGTCAAATCATATGCTCTGCTGAAGTGTCCTCAGCAACTTAGGGGTACAATAAAGAATGTGATACACTATACAATAGTGATAGTATAATAGCCTAATCTGAACAACCTGCAGGATGTAAATGCTGTTAGAAGTTAATTAGTTTGCATGATGTGAAAAAAATGTTTATTCATTTTTCAAGGGAAAAAACACTGTATGAGTCAGTTCATCTCGTTCTTCTCCATACAGAGGCCAACTTTGTGGGCTCGGCACTTGTGAGGGAGAGTTTGGGCAGCAGCACCGGCGATGATGATAAAATTTACTTCTTCTTCACTGAGAGGAGCCAGGAGCAGACAGCAAGCAACGGCCACAGCAGGGTTGCACGCGTGGCTCGGGTTTGTAAGGTGAGAACAGATTAGAAAGAAATGCTGGAGGTGTTTTACAGCTTGGAGTGAAGCCTTGCATTTGACTTGAGTGAAGACTTCGTTGATGATAGGAGAGGGTACTATAATAGATCAAGAGCTGCATGGGGAATGGATTTGTAACGAGACTCCACTGTGATTAGAGGAGCAGCTGATGAATGGGTTGCAGTGTGGCTTGGAGTGAAGGGGATAAATGACTGCAGCGAAGACACGGACTGTTTAGCATTGTACGGTGCCTAAAATTTAAATGATTTAATTTACTGCTGAGGGGTTAAGAACAGCATGAGCCAACTGTACACTGTGTTAACCTTGTTTTTTCCCGTGGCACCATAAAATGTAGTCAGCTAAAAGTTGCCTCCTTGAAAGTCTGTCAACATATTTATTTTTTCATCTCAATAGAAATGCCTTGTAGCGAAATGTGTGACATTTGCATTTGCCACTGGCTGAATACATTTAATGTTTTAAATCAAACGGCAAGATAATGTCAGTTGTTTGATATCCACAACAACTGTGGCCTTGAGTCAAGCTTTTCCATTGTGAACCTGTCATAAAATTCTTTTTTTTTTGGTGCTGAGATGTGTTTAAGTGAACTGTGTTTGTGTGCGTGTGTGTGTGTTACTGTCACACCCCATAAGAAGTTTCCTCCACAGTTCAGCTTGCTAATGACAAACACACCCACACGCAAACCTGCAGATCGCACTGGGGAGTCTTACCTACGGGATTCTATAACCTTAACGCTCATTATTGGTTTCTCTTGCCATCTGTTTCACAGTTTGGGAGATTTACCTCCTCTTGTGTGCTACCTTGAGCAGAGAGTTGTCTGTTTTATTTTTTTCCTGGCCCTTACCTCACTTGACCTTCTCTTCTCCCACTCTCTTCCCTCAGGGGGACAGAGGAGGCCATTTAACTCTCCAGAAACGGTGGACGTCATTCCTCAAGGCCAGGCTGTTGTGTTCGCTGCCTGAGTATGACTTCCACTTCAACATGCTGCGCAGCATGTTCGTCATGCCTGGCCTCACACCACAGGACACAGTCTTCTATGGCATCTTCGGCCTGGAGTGGTGAGTCGGGATTTGTGTGTTGTTCAGATCTCCAGCTGAGGGGGGCTTTGAGGATGCAAATGTAAATGAGCGAGACAAAGATGAAAGGCAGCGATCGATACACTGAGACAGATGAAGACGGGAAGGGATGAGATGAAAGAAGGGGATGAGAAAAAGCTAAGAGAAGTTTCTGCTGAAGTTAGTTGGAGGAGTTTTCCAGCAGTTTAAGGACAAAATAAAAATTCAAAATGCTAATTTATATGGATTTTAAAGAAGATAAAGTTGTAATCTTGAAGGTTTTAGTCTGGTTTAATGTGATGCCTGTGATTACTGTGGTAACACTCAGTGAGCAGCTACTCTGCTTCCTAGTGTCTCAGATTAAAGCGCAGCCTAAATTACGTAGTTTCAGTAAATTTGGTCACTAATAATTGCAATTAGGATCTGATTTTATGCTGCACACAGCACAAGTGGTTTCCCACACATCACTAAAAGTAAATTTGGTTACCCTGCTGAAGATTTGGAGGTATATCATCAGTAACAACTTACTCCAGCACCTCACAGTCACTACTACATAGAAATATAACTATTGAATTTGAACAAATGGTGATTGCATTGGTTTTTCTGCAATGGTGATTGTAGAAAAAATGTCAACTATTGATAGTGGTAACAAAATTGAGTTTAATTTGGAACATATTAACCTTAAGGGCTTTTTGTTGAAACCTGATAGAAACTATTTTGCACCTTTCATTTAATTTAGTCAGTTATGTCTGTATGTTTTGTGATGGAAAAAGCATTAAAAGACAAGAGATTTACTAGCTAAGAGTAAAGAGACTGCCTGTCTCTTACCTCAACTTGTACTTCACCTCTCTGAAACCATTTTGTAGCTCCCTCCTCCTTCCCTCCTACTCGTCACAGAGATGTATGATGTCTAATTAGCTTCATACCATCTCTGTCAGTGCTCGCTCTCTTCACCCTCCCATGTGCTTTCCTCCATTTGTCTCTTTCTGTCGTTTCAACGAGGTGTGCAACTGATCTACTGTATGTCTACTGTTGTAACTATGGCAACACTGAGTTTACTCCTGTTGTTGTTCACGGCCTGTGCTCTGGTCTTTTTCATTCTGTGTGTGTGTTGTCTTTAGGAAAAACGTGAAGGCGTCTGTGGTGTGTCGCTTCTCTGTGTCTGATGTCCAAAAGGCCTTTGAAGGACCCTACATGGAGAGCCAGAACTCTGGCTTTAAGTGGAAGGAATACACTGGAAAGATCCCTGACCCACGACCTGGAACGGTAAACACAAACATACACACAGAAACAACTCGGTCCTCCTCATCCTCACACAAGGAAACAGAGAGCATTTGAAACTGATAAAGGGAGGAAGCAGAGAAAAAAAAAGATATTAGATAATGCAGAGACTGAACCAGCTTATGTCACTGAAACCCGTAGCTTTGGCGACAATGGCTTAGTGAGGCAGCCATGTCTGTAGCATCATTAGCAGAAACAGACATTATCGTTTATAGTGTCACTTCAACACTTCGTAGGACTTTTTATTCATTTTAATTTAATGGAAAGGAAAACTAGTCAAGGGTTTTAAATTGGGAGTGTGAAAGCCTCTTAGAGAAGTTGGCTCAATTCGTTTGAAAAGAGAAGAGAAGTTGATTCCTTATTCAGGTTGAGAGTCGACTGCATCTCAGCACGAGCTGGCTGCTGAGCGCACACAGGCTCATTGTAATCTACGTGAAGAGTCACATTTTCTCCAGACAAAATCTTCCACAAACTCTCATTCCTTTGTTGATCCTATAATTTTTCCTGCAGACCAGCTTGCTAAGCTGCATGACATCCCCTCTCCCTTCCAATATCTGTCTCTATTTACAGAAAACCTTATTACAAATGAGGTAAAAATGACTTTCTTTTACTTGCAGTCCACATTATGCCTTGTTTCTTGCTCCTCTCATTGCTTTCTTTGACTTCTTTCCCTGCAGTGCATAACTGACACTCTGAGGGCCAGAGGCATAAACGTCTCCACGTCTCTGCCTGATGATGTGCTGGACTTTGTCAGGAGGCATCCTCTGATGTCCCAGCCAGTCCAAACGTCTGACAAACGCCCCCTTTTGTTCAGGAGGACTACGGACTACACACACATGGCTGTACACATGATCCAAGCCTTAGATGGACAAACATACCATGTATTATATATGGGCACAGGTGAGCATGATTTCACATCAGGTATCATTTGTGCAATATTATTATGATGATTATGAAATCACAATGGTCAAAAACCTGGTCTTTTGTGTCTCTGTATTTATTTTTTATTTTGGTCAAATTTACAATTTGTTCCATGGTTATAAGGTTGTAGATAGAGTCAGTTGCAAAAAGACAGTTGTAGTTTTACATTGTGTTTCAGTGGCACTTGCATATTATAATGCATACTGTAAACTGCCTTATATCACTATTACCTGTCATAAACAACAGAAAATATCCAGTATGTGACTGTTTTCTAGCAATTAATGACAGGATAATATTGGAATTCAATTACAAACAAAAACTTTGCATAATTCACCTCTAATACACTTTAAATATACATCATGTGGGATGAACTTAATTTATGTGATAACAATATAACCAATTTACAGAATAGAAATATGAGAGTAAGTGACTCTTACAGCAGTGCATTTTCAGAGAATCAGGCTCAAAATGTGCATGAATGGGGAAAAAATTTGTTCTTGCATCAAAGAAAAAATCTATAAAAGAATTGAGTGCCTACAACGTATTGTAAATCTAGAAACGGGCTGGCTGAAATGCATTTTCCATTAAGCTTGTTGGTATGTTCTAAGGTTTCTCCTGTTTGTATGCCACTCAGACGAAGGCTGGTTACACAAAGCCGTCGAAGTTGAGGGTCATTTGCACATTATTGAGGAGCTTCAACTGTTTGATGACCCACAGCCTGTCAACAGTCTAGTGATATCTACAAAACAGGTAGCATGTTTGACTATGACATGCACACACACGTCTGAGTAATTATCGCTGTCCTACAGTATTTAAATTTGCTCTCCTCCTTCAGATGAGTGTATATGTGGCCGCTTCGTCGGGAGTGGTGCAGCTGCCACTCTCTAACTGCAACAGATACACATCCTGCTACGACTGCATCTTTGCCAGAGACCCTCACTGTGCCTGGAACAGAGACCAGTGTGTGGACATAACGGTGCATACAGACAGGTAAGTGCTCAAGGGTGAATGTGTGGCGTGTGTGATTGGATCAGGTGATTAAATTGCCGCACGTGCCCTTTTTTGAGTGTTTGAGTAATATTAGGTATCACCATGCCCTGTCACAGTGTCAGCTCCCAGAACCATTGCACAATCACACCACTGTTGACTGTGTAAATATACAGTAGCATGCATCTGTGTACTTAAGGTGTACTGATTAATCTGAACGGACATGTTAACTTGTTATAAGAAAGACACAGCGAGAAATAGAATTTGAAAGTATATGTACCAACCATACTGATTTTTTTTCTTTGTTGCAGTGAGTAAGGTTTATTCTTTGCACTAATAGGCTTATTGTTATGTTTTCTCCCTTTCCACAGATCCACTTTAATTCAAGACATCAAGAATGGCAAGAAGGGATGTGAGAACACACAGGATGGTATGCAAATCGCATCTGCTGCTAGGTGTTACTGTTTAAAAAAAAAGTTGCCTTTTAACACATTGTATGATGAAAGGGAGATTAAAAATAGAGAAGGAAGGACTCGAAAGATGCGTAGTTGTCATCAGATGGCATGAAGGCCTGTTTGAAAGTTGATTATGCGCTCTGTGTTGGCAAAATCCTCTCCTCCCTTCTTTAATCACATTTTTGCCATCTCTGGAGAGAGATCTGTTTGATATTCAAGACAGGCAAATTCCTTCTCTCACTTCAGTCTCAATCTGATAAAATGCAGCATCTTCTGCCCCACTTGCTGTTCTGTACAAAGTAATGCGATGGGATGAGTTTTTTGTAATTGGAGTTTGTTGCTCAGTAACTTTGGACATCCTTTGATAAATTTAGTGAATTTTAAGCCATTAGGATATAAAATGAGTCAGAGGTAAAGTTGTGAGTCTTCCTGTGATCTGAATTTTTACTGCATTAATGTGCGTTTCAGACATTGCCCTGCGGAGCCGATCTGTGCGGGTGGGTGATGACGTGCTGCTGCAGTGTGAACTCAACTCCAACCTGGCGCTGCCCTTTTGGACTCTAGATTGCAGCGAGCTGCAGGGTTATGACCTCAACTCTGGCTTCAGAACTGGCACAGATGGCTTGTTGATCATTGAAGCTCGGCAAGACCAGAGTGGGCTGTACACGTGCTATTCTGTTGAGAACAATATCAAAGTCCCCATAGTTACTTACAACGTAACCATCAGCCCAGCCCCTCCCTTACCTACTGTGCCTTCTGAGCATATCGACATCCTGGCAGCACCCACTGAGCTTCCATCCTCTGAGAGACCCATGCTTCCACCCCCAGCCCCTCTCCTCCCCCACTCAGAGCTGCTGTCCCCCAGGAACATGGAGGTCATGTACGTGTCTCTCATCACCATCCTCGGAGGCGTTTGTGTTGTTCTCACTGTGGTCCTTATCTACATGGGCTTCTGCTTGCAAGTGGGCCACAGAGGCAAGTACTCACTACGAGCTGCAGCTGCTGCCTACCCGAAGAGGCACAGCAAAAACAGAAAACAGCACAGGAGCTCCTCTCACATGGAGCTAAAAACGATCTCAAGCCACTGTAATGGCAACGGCATTTGTAATGGAGTTTCAAAGCAACTTAACAGTAATAGCCAAGATGGGGGATTCCTCCAGATTGTCCCTGGTGAGGGTCAAACGTCACCCAATAAGGAGCTTCTGCCCCCAGCCCCTCCTCTTCCTCCCACACTCCAGCATCCCTCTCCAGAGTATGACATCCCCAACGGGCTGTCGGCTACGCTGCCCAGCGTGCTGAGGAGGATGAATGGGAACAGTTACATGCTGCTGAGGCAGACTGACTCTGAAAATACGTCACCGGTTTGCTACTCCTTCGCTGAGGAGCTCAACAAGATCTTAGAGAAGAGGAAACACACTCAGCTGCTGCCCAAGCCGGATGAGAGCTCTGTGTAGAGATATGTAGCTCCCCCTGTGGTGGGAAGACTTCTGTGTTTTTATCTGGTGCTGAAGTGCCTGTCATATGACTTATTCTTGTTGAGCAATGAGGGAGTCTGATCTACATTCTTTACTTTGGATTTTTTTTTACAAGTCTCAAGTTTTTGAGATAGTCCTGTTTTTTTTTTTTCAAAATAAATTCCCAAATTTCCCAAAACATAACAAAGGACAAAGCACAACATGGAAAATTGTAATCTACCTCATCTCAGTATTGCCTAGAAGGGCAGGTCCAGTCACACTGTCTGAGGGCTGAGATCACAATTGCAGAAGAATCTCTGATCCACAGAACGCAAAGCAAGATACATAGACTCCCAACGAGCTGCCAAGCCCCATGTGAATATAAATACATGTAAACACGTCTGCTGCAGGGCGTCCATATTTGGCTCAATTCAAACTGGAGGGCAGCTAGCCAATGTTTGTATCAACTGACAAGTGCACAGATGGCCTATGCATTTTTAAAACAAAACATTCACATATTTTAAATATTGAGGGATTGGACATGGTGAGTGAGGGAATTTGGTTTGCAGTGTTTTCACTTTTGAAACAGACTTAACAAACACAAAATAACAAACGGTAACTCATGAAGGCTCATAACACTTAACACCAACCATCACTGAGAAACGGTGAACTAATCATTATTTAATATTGCTCTTAATTATCATTTAGAGTAAGATAATTAACCAAATTGAAGATTTCTTAACCAATTTTATTATTTTATAATTACCTAATTAATCATAAACATAACGTATTTTATTTAATATATAATGAATCACATTCTTAAAATAATAATTGATATTCAGTGTTACAGTTGATTAAAAATGAAATAAGTTGCCTATTACTGCCACAATTAATTGCTTATTGGTATTTATGTAATTGACAAGTTCTTTTCTGTCAGTAAAATATTTGCACACACAAAAACACAAATAAGCATTGATCTTATTTTGACCTCTGTTTCAGTTGTGTCTGCAACATATTGGTAAGAAACGGCCATGAATATGGTCCATGATATGTATAAATGTGTTAAGATTTTATTGAATCAACAAGGAAATAATGTTTTTAGATCCTCACATAATTAAAGAAATATTAAATAGTGATTATTTCACCAAATCATCAACTTGAAGAAAATATGTCAGTATTATGGAATTGTAAAGCACTTTGGGAAAGTTATTGGTCGCTATTATGGAATTGATACTGCATCCTGTCAAGAAGCAGTGGACCACAGGAGCTTTCTGATTGGACATTTTTCAGTGTGAAGAGCAGCAGCAGTGCAGTCCACAGCTGTGTCTGTTGGATCTTGTTTGAAACAAGTGAAATAGAGAGAAAACACTGACTGTGTCTCAGCTGAGTCTGAATCCACCACTGAGTAACACCCTGCCTGAGACCATAACACAGGATGACAGCTGAAAGCATCTAAGGTAAATAGTTTTTATATCTTACATCTGCTACACAAGCACTTTGCCAAACTAGCACTTAAAGAAATAGATCATGGAGTTAAAAAAAAGACTGGTTACATACATGTGCAGATCACTGAGAGTTTACTCAGTGAAAGCTGATTTCACAGTTTACTAGATTTAAATCCACTGATATGCTAACTGCTAACATCTTGTTTGATGTAACTGCTGGGTAGTTTATAATTTGTGGAAAAGTTTAGGTTCAGAGATTCCCAAATAAAAACATAGTGTCATTCACTACGTTGCACCACCTCAGACAAATTTACAGTCTGACAGCATAAACACTGATGAGAGTAACCCAAACATGGAAGACATTAAAGCAAGCACCAAGGCTTCAGTTCTAGATATCAGTGTGACAGAAGAGCTTCATTTTTGACACACTAACATGCATTTCAGCTTTGGACACTACCAGACTCTTTGCTTAGCTATTTCATTTCTTGCAAAACAAAAAACTAAAATTAGGGCTGCAACTAATGACTTTTGTTTTGACTGACAGTCCCAAAACTTTAAAATATTAAATTATTAAGTAAAAGAGAAAAACTGGAGATCTGCACAAATGAGAAGCTGCAACCAGAGACTATTTAATATTTTTGCTTAAAAATTGACTTAAATGATCAATTATCACAATGAACAAGAAATTCATTTGGTATCAAAACTGTATCTTGCAAACCATGATTGTAATCACCTCACTCAGTCTCACACTCCATCTGTATTCTTTTCGTTATCAACCTGCACATGCTGCATCTCATTGTTCTTCTGTCAGAGGGCAGTATTTAATTAAACACACATATTATGACTGGTTTGACCTTATTGCAGTAAGAGGGAGAGAAGACACCAAGTGAGTTAGAGCTCTCCCCAGAGATTTGCACAACACACACTGTCAAGTTGCAGGTGTTTTATAATACCCTCGGACTCAGGGTGGGTATTTTACTGTGTCAGTAATTCGTAAGGCAAAAACAACTCGACCAACATGTGCTTATATTCACATACAGCAAACAATTCATACATTCTTCATATAAGATGCTGTGGCACACTTGTGTAATCACACATTAGATTGAATCTAACAAGCCTGTGATGTCAGGGTGTGAGAGGCTGTATGATCTCTAAGCACAATGCTTCAAGAATCAAGCTTTCAAGTCAGTGGCACTGATTAAATACACAAAAAAAGAGACTCGCACAGCTGCACACTCTACATATTAAAAGACTTCATTAAAGCTCTTTGCCCTCATTATAAAGCACAAGACAAGTAGGAAACAGTGGCAGGGGTTTTATTTGTCAGGTTTTCCCGGCAAAAACACTTCAAATAAGTGCTGGTAATATGTAAATACTTGATGCTTTGAGCCCAGCCCAGGCAGTCAGGCCTAATGCTGTGACTGCTTTTATAAAAGGACAAGGCTACTGTGGAGACACATGGCTGAAACTAATGCCTGAATAATTTTCCACCTCTCTCTGTCTTTCTCTTTCTCCTTCATTTGCAGGTCTGATGAGCACCGGTCAGTCTGAATCTCTTAATTTCATTGCTAAAGATACCATCTCCCATCCAGCGTCAGACGGTAGGACCGGCTGCAGAGATGTTCTTTTAATGAGCATTGAAATGAAATTCACCATCATAAGCGGACAGTGAAGCCAGAGGAGAAAGACAGGCTGGATAAGGGCTACCGTAGGAGAATCTCTGCACCTAGAGCGTAGCTCTGCTTCCCCACATCTGGAATGAAAAGTGTTGGCTGCAGTGTTTTTCCAAGCAGCATTTGTTCTTCAGACAACGGCTCTTTGTTTGCGGAGAGCGTCCTTGTTTTTGTTTGGTGCAGATTTGTTAGACCAAACCCAATGTATAATGACCCTTTTGTCACACTTACTGCATGAATTATGTTTTCAACATTATTTTTCTTTAAGTAAAGGATAACTCATTTTAATGTTAATGAAAAGTGCCAAGGTTGCTGTTTAAAAGCTCTTTGTGAGCCTATTTTATTGCAAAACCAGAAGAAATTATTTTCGGTGTTTTATTTGGTAATTATGTATATTAGTTTATAAATTTTGTTATTGTCAGTGTTGCTGTTGCTCACTTTAGGATGATCACATTTTGCAGCATGCAGACCCTGTTCCAGTCCCACTGAATTCAATGCTAATAACCTACTAATGGGTAAAATTAGACCAATTTACCTATTCACTATAACCTAATAATTAGGAATCATTCAGCTTTTGTGCCACTGTAAAGTTCATATATTAGTTTCTGTTTGCATGTTACGCCACACAGCAAATGAAATGACTTTATTAAGCTAACAGAATAGTAGTGTTCCTTCACATTTCAGTCACAATAAAACTTTGTACTCCAACCAGTTCCTCTCCTCATCATTGCTAGTGTATATTTAAACTCTCATATTTCACAAAGATAGGTAGCTGAAACAAATCTTTGCCCTGTCAAATTATTGGAGCAGAGCCCAGGTATGTTGTAAGAGGTGTCTGTGTGACTGTGTCAGGTGGTAAATACTGTCAGACACTAAAGAAAAAGAAAGCATCTGAATGAGGAACCAGGCCCAAGAAATGCAGTATGGAAAATAATGCTGGAAGATTGGTGAGCTACGACTGGTCAAAATTCAACAGGACAATATCCCGACCCAAACATGCAGCAAATAATTGTAATTAGATGAGAAAATGTAGAATTACTCTGTGGAGCTTTGGTAAAAGAGTTTTAGTCTTTTTAACTGATCTTTCAGAAATGTCACAGTCAATATACAACACTCACAGATTTTTTCCATCATTCATATGACGTTTTTAAATGTTCTCGGGTGAGAGGGCAACACCCAGCTTTCAGACAATAAGTTGTTATAATATATGAGGAGCAACATGGCAAAACACCTATAAATAGGACAGGCTTGTCATGCACAGATAAACAAGCCAAAGGGCCAGGTACCTGCAGTGCGTACAGCTTGACATGTGATTAGCAAACCGTCGTGGTTGGTGTGTTATTTACATAACGCTGCCTCATTTTAATCTGGGTCAACATGAAGAACTTGTTGTGCCCCTTGAGTGGAAGATTGATGTATAATTAAAAAATTTCATTCACTTAAGTGTAGAAAAAATAACTTGCTGCTGAGCTGACGAGATTTGTGGCCTGACACGGGAACCATCGGTTCCTGTTTACATGAGAACTGAAATGTTAAGAACGACGTCTGTGCTCTGTGTATGTGTAGGTCACGCATGAAACAGAGCACACAGGTGAAGGAGGACAGAGGCTCCCAACGTACTGACTCTCATAAGACAGGAAAAATGTTTATTATCATTTTTCAGCCAATTTAGCAATTTAATTTCTTCTAGCACCACAGTAAGGTTGTGACTCTGAGTGAAATACTTAAAAAACTATTGGATTTACTGCCCTATGAGTGTCTCTTATAAATTATAGGTTAGAGTTATGCTGATCTTCTGTGTGCCCTGTTTTACATATTTAGATACACTGGCTGTGATTTACCTGCTTAATTGTAAAACACTCCGTGTTATAGAAATAACCTGTCAGGTGTTGTAATCTGAGATTAAGATATCTGTTCTATTTCTGGACTAGATTTACATCTCAGACAAAAGTCATTTCAACAGATCTTCTTTCTTCCTTGCGAATCCAAGCTGTTGATATTTGATGGAGACCATCCCAGGAGACACAGATGAAAAGGCTTTCAGTAACAGATGAGGATAAAAAATAGATTTTAGCTCGCAGGCATCAATCATATATCAAGGTAACCTTCAGTGAGACAGAGTCAAAGGTGTAGAGAGGTGTAGGAACCATAAAGGTGTGGTTGATAGCTCCCATTCTTCTTGTTCTTCTCTTTTTTCTCCCATTGGTTATATCTTTTCTGCACTTTCTTTGTCATTTTTGTCTTTTTTTAGTTGTTTTTAGATGCTAACATCTAATCCTCATTTAGACATTTAGACATTTAGACATGAACAGCGGTGGTTTTGTATTTGTTGGAGAGGGTGTGACAAGAATGAAGACAAAGGTGTACTGAGCAAATATCACATGTGATCAAAAAACATTATTAATACTCTGAAAAACACAGTCAAGCTTATACATGATTATCCACCCATTATTGCACAAAACTACTGGTTACACTCACTGCTTTGTGGATATAACAAAGAAATGAAAATTACTGAGCCTATTTCTAATGTCTGATGTCTAGAATTTTAATTTTCAATCTTTTCACTCCCCCGTCTATCCATCAACCTTACATCTGACTTTTCCAGGCTCCTGAATCCTTGATGAATATGTGATGTTGGAATTACCAGATAGACAAAGGCATTAGAGAGTTTTGACAGCGAGTGAATTAAGGGGATCTGGATCCTCAGTACAGTGGAGGACAGTACAGCTAAAGCTGCCTGGACAAGCGTGACACAGAATCATCTTTAAGTCCTTCACTGGGGTCTCACAACCAAAAATGGATAAACAAGAAAACTGTATGTTGTATCCATTCAGTTTGTAGGCTTAATGAAAACACTGATGTTGTTCAGAGTACACTGTTATTTGTGTGTGCAGCCAACAATAATCCACATAAACAGGCTCACAGTAATGTTAGATGCTATTTCCACTCTGATATGGTTTCATGGATGTCACCAAGCCTGCCTGAAAAGGATGTCTGTTAAACTGACAAAGGGAAATGTGTCACACTGCACTTTTCTTTCCCAAAACAAACCAATACTGTTGCTGTTTCACGCAAACAAGTAGCTCCACTTCCTCCCAGACTGGTTTGACGCCAAAAAAAGCCACACGTATCTGCTGTCACCCACACCACACTCCCATATCAATCAGCCCTTTATCTGCTTCCTCCATTCAGCTCGATCAGCCTTCTGTTTGTCTGTCACTGTTTCTTTAGATAAGACACGTGCCTGTCAAAGGTTGGCAGATATTCCAGATGAACAGCTTTGTCTGGAAATCACTGAGTTAATTAGAAGACATTAAAATGATGAATGATCAATTACCAAAAAGGCTTTTGTCGCATATTGGTTATACTTTATAGTAATGTAAACTAGGATAGACAACATTTGGCTTTTGCTGCAAACAGCAACTGATTTTCCTTATATCAGCCAACATGATCAATACACAGGGAGATTTATCAATACAGTGCATTCAAAAATGCCCTGTGGTTTTCTGTTTATAACAGGAGTGGAGGAAGTAATTGGACAATGAAATTAGAGTTGTAGCCAGCAGGGAGAGAACAGGCACACCTAGGTGACTGTGACCTAGTGACACATCACCTGGATAATTCCCAGTCACACCACATTCCCGCCCCCCCCCTCTCTCTGTCTGACACACACACACACACACACACACACACACACAGCGAGCTTACACATTCACTTCAGATAGATGTTGTAATAGCAGCTTGCTGCAGTTTCACTTTAAATTACGTACATGTGCTGTTGTTCTTTTCCTTTTCACTGTTGCTGCTCATGTGTTGTGTACCTCTGCATAGAGGATTAATATAGCCCACTGACTGTTGACAGAAATATCCCGGAGAAGGAGAGTGAAGGGGTCAGTTCTTTGACCCTTGGACTTTGGAAACATTGACAATGTGTAAACATTCTCCAGATGGAGATGCACATTTGTTTGCCTTTGTTTTTAAAACTGATGATAGACTAGAGAGCACCTCTTTGAAAGCAGACACCAGGTAGCTGTGCTTTATGTTTGTGTGTCAGTAATTAGCATTTTCTTCAGTGTATCTTCTGTCCAGGACTGCGAACCTGCTAACCCCTCAGCAAAATGGTCTCATACTCTAACATGATTCATTCTCACGCTTGTGGTGCCATCTAGTGATTCTCTCTTTTGCATATTGTCAAACGTACTTCTGCTGTCTACCACTGGAGGTCACAGACAGTCTTCATTATTCCACTACCTCAGTATGAAGTGTCAGCTCACCAGCAAATACAGTCAAAGTTGCAACATATTACCACAAGTGATAAAATTTCCATTCCGTGCAGCACATTTATCCACATTTAATCAAATTTTTTCCTTCTGACAACCAACAAAGTATAAAACTTAATATAATTGTATTTCAGCTAGTGAAGGTTCCACTGCCTGCCAATTGGTTTCAGGTGCAGGATTACCTCTCAAGGTTGGATTCTGTTTGATCTTTATATTCATCTAAATGGATGACTCAATGTTTATTTTATTATGTGAAGACAGTTTAGATTATGGCAGTAATTTCCTTTGATTGTCTGACTTTCTTGTTGGACTGCACCTAGAAGACAAACCCATCTGGCAAAATAAATTGAGGTTGCAGGTTGCTATAGTGAGTGGGAGACTGACCTTGACTCAGAAAACCAGACACAACATCAATCCTTCGTGTCAGCAAGTGTACAACCTGATGAATGTGTCACTGAAAAACAGCGAGGCTGAATTCCTGCCAGCTCCAGAGGCGGTGTTTAATAGCTGACAATGACCTCTGACCTTCCTCTGCAAGAAGAAAATGCCTCTTAGAGAATTCAAAAACTAAACACCACATCAACATGAAACATGTTTCTCTCACTGGGTAGAAACTTTGTTCTCTGTATCTTTCTTCCTTTGTTTTGTATTGGAGATCACACACGAACCCAACTCAGGGAATTTACTCATGTCGTTTATAAACTGCCAACTAAGATTTAAAATATTTCTGATATACGTTTCTGATATTACATGATACTAAAACACGATGAGATGATGGAAGAAGTGCTCAAAGGTTTTACATAAGTAAACAAAGAAATACGTCAATGTAAAAACACAAACATACTTAACTAAATGTACATGATAATTATCAGCAAAAAAAACAATTAGTGCTTTCAACAATTTTTCGTCAATATTATTAAATCGTATACAATATGACAATATAAGAATAGACTTTATGTTCTGGAGGTGACTAGTAGCCTAGTATAACGCTAAAAACATATAGTAAAAAGTACTTTTTTAATATGGGAAACCGTATAAAGTATCATTAAGTGGCTAAATTTGTATTTAAGCATGTTACTTGAGAAGAGTAAATGAGTATTGAGTAAATGCACGTATTACTCTCCACCAGTGAGAAGCACAAATGGGGTAAAGTCATCCAACTGATAAGTAACATCTGTTTCAACAATGTCTATAAAAGCATTAGCTTATATTATCTCCATAACCACGTGGTCATTCCAGGGCAAGAAGGGCACTTTATTGGTGAAGTCCCAAGAGTGTGTCCTATTGCCCACTATATACATTCAGCTTTTAATGTTTTAAGAGCAGAATATGTTATTTCAGCTTTCTTGAATTGTGTGTGGTGGCTGTGAAGTTGATGTTAGTATAGATAGAGAACAATATGGCAGCACAGTGTCAAGAGAAGTGACTGTTAGTAAAGAAACACTGTTGCGAATAAATTAATTAGCAGTAAAGTTTAACCTTATGTTTAGTGTTGCACAGCCACAGTGATCAATGCAGTTCACCTTGCAAACTGGAAGAGAAGTTAGATTGGCGGCTGTTAACTGACCAGAAAGCTCTCTTGTTGAACAGTGCGTACCCTCCATGCATAAATTCAATCTTGCCAACAGAATATCAAATCTCTTTCAAATTGGTGTGAGCATAGCACAAATGAATAAGACTACACACACACACACACACACACACACAGATTCTATCAAGGGGTTCGAGCTCTTGTTTTACTGAGTGTGAAACACAATCAACAGCAGGTTCCAGGAAGGAAAGGCAATTTCAGGCTTCAGTGACAAGACCACTTGTCTGTATTTCAGTGTCATTCTTGTTTACAATGGATGAAGAAGTCATACAGTGTGCATGTGTGTGTGCTCACGCACATGTGTCTCATTCTGCTAGCGTAGACCTTTCCTGCCTCTCTTCGTCATTTGTCCTGCCATTTAGCGGAAGCACATGTTGCCAGTACGCTGTCAAATTATTTCACTGGAATGATTGTTGCCATTGACAAGTTTGCATAACACTGCTGGTGGGTGGAGGGAATGTTCAATGTGCGTATTAAGGCACAAGTAATTATTTTTGAAATTCAGGAAATGTGGGGTACCCACTGCTTCATTTGTGGTGACTTGATTTAGTAGGCTACACATTTATTTAGTGATATACCAAAATACATACAAAATTAATGAAGGCTTAATCTTATTTTTCTCACAGGGCAGCTTAAAAAGATTAGATCAATCTGATGTTGGCTCCACTGCAAGTAAAGGTCCTGTATTAAAATATTATTTATGTAAAAATACAGAAGTATTATCAGTAAAATGTAGTTGTAACATTCAAAAGTAGGGTTAGAAACACTAATACAAGTAACACTGTACACAAGTAATCATAGTGTATTTATATTGTATTTTGCTGTTATTTAATTTCAATTAAAATAATTAATGTGTGTTTCATTAAAAATCACAAGAAATCAAAAGGAAAACTGTTTTTAAATTATGCCAGAGTGCACTGTTAGCTTCATGATTATTGTGCCTCCCACATAACTGCAGTGTCCCTTCTTCAAGTTCAGCTGGTGACCTTTGTTGCATGTCACACCCTCTCTCTTGTTTCCCGTTTGCCCCCCCTACTGTCAAACTATCAAATAAAGGTGAAAAGGCTAAACAATAATCTTTAAAAACGTTAATTATGTGGTGCAGAACATGAATAAAAATATATTTTTTCAACAAGAAAAAGAAACAGAGGATATGAGCAGTCAGCTTTCAAGGGAGTCCTATATGGTTTATTAAAATAGCATAATTGTTTCCAATGATTACTTCAACATAGCAGCAACTACGTTATTGTAAATAGTAAATGAACAACTAACTAGTTGACAAGTCTGTTGTTTTCAAGTATCTTGCCATATTACTCATGGCTGTTGCTGCTTGTGGTCATTAAATAGTGTGAGAATTCGCAGCTCTGAATCCTCTGGAAACGATGACATATCATAGTTATCTGGCAGTTGACTCATAGCAGCTGGACTTTCTTTTTAATTTGAAACTTTTCACTACTCATCCTAATACTTTCTTCAGTCTTAGAGGAATGTTGGTCAGGAAATATCCAGATTGTAGGATAGTTAGGTGGATAACGAACCTATTCAGGTCCAGTGAGTAATTAAACAATATTAGATAAATTGTACTTGCCAACAACAAGAGTCCAGCTGCCATGACCTTCAGAGAACACATTTTCTGCATGTAAAATCACATCTGACCAACTCAGTTTGAGCACCTAGATATTTTGCCTTGAATTTTAGGTGTGTAGCTTTTTCAATTATTGCAATTTCAGTTTACATGTTTACTATACAAATCAAATCCAATTTGAGAAATGCTAAAAGAGTGAAAGAAAAAGTACATAGATGCAAATAAAAATGCACAGGTTCAGAAAAGGTTTGTGGGACTTTTTAGCATTGAGGACACAGAACGGAGAGACTGAAAGACTGTAAAACAACTGAGAGACAGTAGTGTACGTTTTAGGTTTATAGTTAGGAGATTTAATGAGGGCGAGACAGAATGTGTGTGTGTATGTCAAGTAAGACAGAGATGTTTAATTGAGTTAGAGGATCCAGCTCCAATCCTGGATTAAAACTCAACTCTCTGTGCTTATTTCCCAATGGACTATCAGAGAACAGAGGGATTTGACCCAGTTACACATACATTCACAAAAAGACACACAGGCAAAAGTACACAAAACTGCAGCATAAAGTAATGAAGACATCTTGGTCACTGATTAATAGAAACAACAGTTCCAGGTGTTCAGTCAGCAGGGTGCAACTAATGTGTATATGTGTCACCTCAGGCTCAGCACTCCAGTGAGATCTGCATTGCAGCAGCCCCCCGTCTACAATCCCAATAATCATCATCATCAATACCTGGTAAAATAACCAATGATGCAGTTGGTAAAGTGGTTAATTGGAACAATTAGCATTTGTGGAAGCAAAAAGCAAAAATCTTTAATCACCAGGATCTGCGAGAAAGTCTGACTCATTAAAATAACTGTAATGTTAATGTTTGTTTCTCCCAACATTCATTTCTGTGATATGGCTCTGAACATTACAGCAGATTGTATTTTTACTGTTTTCTGCTCTGAAAGTGAAGGTCAGACTGTCTCCAGGGTTGATGTTAGTGTAGTTCTGGACTTCACAACACTGAGGAGACTTTTCTGCTCTTTCTTTCCTTACTGATCACAGCTGATGTAAGTTTTAATGGTGTTGCAGTTTAGTATTTGTTATGAGCCCAGTGTCGGCCCAAGGGCCCGAGTAACAACATGAGTATGTTCTTTGCACACTCCCAGCCCTTTTTCCAAGAAATACTATGACGATCAAATGTAGTTGTCCAGAGAGGCCACTTGGAGCCGTCACGTACTGGGCAAACTCAAGAAAGCTGTGGTGTTCAAATTTGTCTCTTTTACATTGCAGAAATGGAGGAGGAAACATGCAGGACTCAACAACAGCAGAGTTCAAGTGGCTGAATTCCAACATTATTAAATAAGCCTTAAATAATTTAATGACTGTGTGATTGAGGTTGATTAACCTCAAATCATCTCCACATTTCTTTGCTTCTGTGGAAGCAATAAATATAAAAAAGGACTGAAGTATAAAACCTCCCCTCATTTCTTTCCAATTCTTGTTTCTGCATCCAGACCCGCCCCACTCCTTCTTTTGTAAATGCTAATCTCTTATGTAATAATGGTCCACACACACATGCTTTGAATAATTTCTCAGGCCTCTGCTGTAATAGCATTTCAATATTTTTATTGCTTTCTGCTACTAAATGGAGCAGCCCTGACCCTGGCTGTAGAAAAATAACTGGAGCCCTCCTGTCTCCGCTTGCTGTTATCCAACTCCTCTGGGAGAAGCTCCTGGTCTTCGCTTTCTGACGATAAAACACAGGCTGTTTAGAGCACGCCGTGGAAACTAACACAAAATAAAAGAGAGGCTCAGAGAGAGAAGCAGTGGTTTAAAAAAGCAGTGGGTCAGGAGGAAGTGGATGGATGAAGAGCAGGGTTTAGAGACTCTAAAAACAGATGCTCCCTAGACTGTCCCTGTCTCCCCACATTAGTGCAGTGTACTCTTTCCCCCTCTCCTCTGGCCTTTTTTCTACCCTTCTACCTCTCATGTATAAGTATCTCACTCCTTAGCTCCGTTAATCTGCTTTTTATTGCACAAAACCATCCAGCAATCCTGTTTTGAACCTGATGAAGATCTACAGATGACAATATCATGTTTGTTTGTGTAACAAATCATTTATGCTGAAAAAGATATGGCTTATTAGCTTGTAAATACGTGTTACAGTTTCCTTCTCACGGGATTGTCATGAAAGTTTGTACAGAAATTCATAGATCCTACTGACTTTGGAGGTCTACTGATTTTTCCTGTAGCACCATTAACATTTGTGTTTTTGACATATATACAATAATATATATAAAAAAATAAGTTATTTTGGCTGCTCCCTGTTCGGGGTCGCCACAATGGCTCATTCTGCGCATTGATTTGGCAAGGATTTTATATCGGATGCCCTTCCTGACGCAACCTTCACCACCTGGCTTCAAATTGGCACTAGGGAAGGACCAGGACACGACAGTTGACAATTGACAACTGCCAAGTGCTCTAACCACTGCACCACTGTCCCATCATATATACAGTATTATATATTCAATTCAGTTCAACTTCATTTATATAGCGCCACATCACAACATAAGTCATCTCAAGGCACTTTACAGTGTAAGGTTTAACCTTACACAGAATATATAAATATACAGAATATTTGTAGAAAACCCAACAGTCCCACTTGAGCAAGCACTAGGCAAC